>JAWPHD010004316.1:152500-191121 GCA_037043455.1 Cyrtodaria siliqua | reverse complement strand
GGTGAGAGTAGGGAAAAATGAAAATATTTCTTAGTTGTTACTTTTGTTTATTCTTACACTATACCTATGGTGTATAATGGTTAGGTTTCGCGGGGGCGGGGCGAGGGGGTGCACTATCAAATGAATTTGTTTTGTATTTTTTCTTAAAATATAACATCAATCCTCATCCATTTATATTAAAAAATGTAAATTTGTCTGTGTTGTTAGTCTTACCGTGATTATGGTGCACACTGCCCAACTCAATTTCCACCTCCTTCCCACCCAACCACCATCAACAGGTTGTATTTGTTTACTTCAAAATTATATCAATTCTCACGTCCCAGCGTGTTTTTGTGTGTGGTGAGTGGGCCCTATTTTGTTCTGTGTTGCACCACACATACTGCCGCCCCACAGTTTATAAAGTACACCTCTACTCACCTCAATCATCATCGTCCCACATCCATTCCCTCATGTTTACCCACACTTGTCTGTGTTGTTGATCCGTTCATAGGCACATAGTGCATAGCTCTGCGTATCTCTAGTGTCAACCCACTCTCCCTCGTTCGTTTCACAAGTTTCTTCTTTGTTTATTTATACCGTTGAAGGGCACACAGGACAAACATTTGCCCGTGGCAATCATCACCCCACCACCACCACCACCATCTATTTTACCCTCTCACCAGACACCCCACCCACCAATCCAACTCTCACCATTATTTCTTTTCTTTAAATATGCTATTTCTTTATAGATTGTTTATATGAAGAGATTTCACTTTCTCTGATTGTATATCAGGTGTATAATGTGTTGTTCTCTGCACTGATCTCCGACAACTTGATCTTGTTATAGTTAATTATACAGATGATGCATTATATTCTACCATTTCCGACAAAGTAAAATAAAAAATATAAAGACAAATATGTTTGGTTAATGCTTCACCTAGCCATATTCATTGTGCGCTGATCCCGCAATTGTGTTCCGTCTTAATTCAAATTTATTTCCCACTGATGTCTCCATCTAATTTGTTTTAGCTCTCTAAATCAATTTCATTAATAAAATGTTCTTGTGATTAATGTTCTTATTTATATGTGTAAGATGCATGTGATATGGATCCCTCGTCTGGATCATTAATTACAAACTGTATATCACAATCGAGCCTGTTGTCTATGATTTGTTATCTCGAGCATTATTGTTTTGTATAAAGAACCAAAGTACCAACGTAACATGAGTATTTTCCATATTGTGTTCCATAAAATTTGTATTGTTTTAAAACAAATTACTTCAATGTTTGGAATGAAAGATAACTGTGAAAGAAAATATGGTACAACAAGAAGCAATACGTTTAGTTCAGCCATCAGTCTCATTTCAATACACTTACTAAGTGTGTCTGGCTCACTGCAGGAAAGAAACTTAACAAGTAAAAAAGAATATGATAATGGACCTTTGGAAACGGCCGAGCACGACACGAAATATTTATTAAATATGAATCAGAAAGGGGTTAAAATTAATTCAAACACACATTTAACATTTTAAGAAAATCCGCAGCCTAAAATTGCGTTTTAAAACTCACTAAGCAACTATACTTAACGCCATTAAAAACGCAAGTTTTTCGCATCTTCTTTCAATACATGAATTTGATCGGTCACCAGATGTATAGGGAATGTGGATAATTTCTAACATGTACATAACACTACAATCGATCTTGGAGACATTTTAAAAATAAACTCAATTTTTTTTTTGTTAAGCTTGCACTTTTAATGGCGTTAAGAATATATATATGAGATTCATTGTGAAATAAGTGTAATACGTTATATACGCCAAATCAATCATGCTGCGTTCAGTGTATTTTCTACTTTGCTATATCAATATATACTGAAAGGAAAAAGAAACGCATAATCAAACAACACTATTATATACACCGAATTCCACGTTATATTCCAGATATATACCAACGTGTTTTGTACAAAAAGGGGCTACAGTTAATTACAGAAAGGACAAATATGTCATGTAGTAGAGCTTTTAATCCTTGTTACACGAAATTCATAAACGTTGAAGTTTCGCTTGAAAGAGTCACGCCATTTCAGTATTGTGTTTAATGTTAAGATATTGCACATTGCTTAGGCCTGTGTTTGCTCACCTGCTTGAACCAAATGCGCATTCTGTCGATAATGACACTTTAATGTCGCCCTGTACCATTCGATTAGCTGTAACATATTAAACATACAATGTATAGTGGAAATATCCATTATGCGTTTCTTTTTCCTTTCAGTATATTTAAAATATCTTATTATCAAAACGTATTGCTTAATTCCAGTATTATACAGAAGTGATCGGTTCTATATTAGTGTTAAATAAATACTCAAATTATTCACATTGAGTACCTTCTTTGTGGCTTTCTAAGCTATTGTTTTTTGTATTTATATATATACACGGGCATCTTTGTGTTTGACTTATATTGCCTATTAATGGTTAGAGAATAGTTCATGGCGTGGATTTCTTTATTTACACTGTCCCGTTTTATTGGGATGACAGTAGGGTAAGTGTGAGGTTTGGTGCACTGTAGAACCTGGTTTAAACCCCCAGCGGCCCTTTTTGCCACTGGCCGTTCCAACGCTTTTGTGTTTGTGATGTCTTATTTGGCCTTTTATTCATCTTTAAAATTGTTCTTTGTTTCTGTATGTGTTTGTAGTTGACTGTCGTCCTTGAATACTTTTCCTGTTCGATTTTTATATCTCCTTGTAAGTTTTCTTTTAAGGTGACTTACAGCATGCAAAAGGTTTCCTTGTAAATACTATCAGTTTCTAAATTTAAATTAACTATTGAACGTAATCTAGTGCAAGCTAAATTAGTATTCTTTCCAAAATAATATATTTCCCTATCTTACAGAGATATTTCTCTACTTAGACAGATATCTTGCTCGTTAGAGAGATATTTTACATTAGAAATATGTATTTATGCTAGAGACTGATATCTTTAGTTTATAAAGATATTTCTCTAGCTTAAAGAGATATCTGTAATTGTGTTAGAAAGATAACAGTCTACTTTAACGAGACAGCTCTTAAACAAGATATCTCTTTAAAGCCCCAACTTCCATATAAAAGCCAGAAGTTGGCGCTGGGGCAGCTTTCTACATAAATTATGCATGTTTCACATCAGAGGTCCCTTTTTCAAAATTTTGAATAAACTACTGTAAAACAAATTATGAAAAGTTGCACAAATATGCATTTAAACATGTTAAATCAATTGGTGTAATTATTTTTTTGAACAATCATTTGCAAAGTATAGTTTTAAAAAAAAAAATTAAACCAGCTGTCAAACAATTTGAATTTGCTGGAGAAGCCTATCATATTATGAACCTTGCTAATACAGAATGTAAACATTTCCCACGTGGCTGTGTTTACCAACAAGCGTGCTGCAGCAGACGGCTTCTACTCTACTAAAGAGTTTGCAAAATGTTGCATCCTAAGTTTGCTCACATGCTTGAGCCAAACGCGTACTCTGTCAATAATGAAACTTTGCAGGAATACTATCTGCTGTGTTACGTGTTGTTTAGTCTTTTTCCGAAAGGAAAGATCTTACGTAGCCATGTACCATTCGATTAACAGCAGCATAGTGTACATACAATATATAGCGGAAATTCCCGTGTCGCGTTTCTTTTTCCTTTCAGTATATATGACCATGACGTGTTATTTTTTTAAATGTCTCCTGTAAAATGTTATTATAGTAACGTGACCATGACCGTTCTTGACGGGACTAGTATGCGAAATTCCGTCTCCATTTGGTGACATTTTCTGCCAAATAGTTTTTTGAAGAGTTACGGCCCGAACATGAAAACAGGACATACCTACATTAACCTTGCGTCGACCTTGACCTTATGTTGGCGGAAGTTGTACGGGACTCATCATCTCAGTGTCGTGAATTCTTCCGCCCAGTATATTTTTAATCAAATCATTAGTTGTTGAGGTTTGACCCGGGCATAAATTTAACATTCGGCGCGACCTTGAACCTACGTTGGCGAGAATTATACGCGACATATTGTCTCCATGTGGTGAACCTTTTTTCGATCCAGTCCTTCATCATTTTTGCGTCAGGGACAGGACACGAGTTTGATTTTTTACCTCTAGTGTGACCTTGAGTCTAGATTGGCTGGAGATGTATCGACACATGGCCACTATGCGTGCGGTGAACCATTCTGCAAAATATATCTGGATTCAAAGGTATTCATAACTGTGTTATGGCCCGGACATGAGTTAAACGTTTGACCTTTACTGCGTCCTTAACCTTGAACCTGTCGAGAGGAAGTTGTCCTAGCCCGGTGCAGGATAGGGCATACACGTTTTACTCATTCATATTTATTACAATGTGAGCAATTTCCAGAAAGTATACCCTGCTTTGCACCGTTAACGGTCAAACACATCTTGTTGGAATGTGTAGACTTTGATCCTATGCGTCAGAGGTACTACAATGTTAATACTATGAAAGAGTTATTTGAAACTATAGATTTTAGTCTTGTTTTAGATTTTCTGAAATAAATCAGACTATATGTCATTATAATATATTCTTATATATGTTTTCTTGTTTATATATATACCCGTTGACGGGCACATATCATCCATTATTTTTTAACAGTTTTGTCTTTACATGTTTACATTAATTTTTAATTACTACTTCATTTCTTCATCTTTCATCAGTTTTTGCGCACAATATGACCTATTTATGTGTCGACGTGCCGTAAAACACCATTCATTCATTCATTCATTAACCTTGAACCTAGGGAATTTTACGTTACATATAGTCCTACTGTGCTGAATAGTTTTGAAACTGGACCGTCCATTAATGCGTTACAGTTCGGACCGACGAAAGAACGAACAATATTAACGTTATAATGTTTCCTCTTACAGGTTTTCGTTGATGGGACATGAATATGGTAGACAAAGTTTGTGTATTAAAACCTTTAGACACAACTCCAACAAAAATCATTCAACCGGAACATGACAACAATATGCGCAACTAGGCTTGGTACTGATCATTCCTGCCAAGTTTCACTGAAATCCTGCCAGGAGTTCAGGAAAACTAGTCCGGACAAAGTTTGTATATAAAGGGCAATAACTGTGTCAAAAATCATTCAACAAAAACAAGGTGATGATATGTGCAACTAGGAATTTTGGTACTGATCATCCCTGCCAAGCTTCGTTGAAATCCAGTCAGGCGTTCAGGAGAACTAGCCTGTCCAAAGGTAGTGTATTAAAACCTTTAGAGGGCCATAACTCTGCCAAAAATCATTCAACCGGAACACGGCCATGATATGCGCAACTAGGCTTGGTATAAAATTCGTAGAAATTCGGCAAGGAGTTCAGAAGAGACTAATCTGGATAAAGTGTGTGTATAACTCTGCAAAACAGTATTCAACCGGAACACGACGATGATATGCACAAACTAGACCTGGTACTGATCATCCCTGCCAAGTTTCACTGAAATCCGACAAGGGGTTCAGGAAAAATAGTCCAGACAAAGTTTGTGTATTAAAACATTTAAATGGCCATAACTCCGCCAAAAATCATTCAACCAGAACAAGTCGACGATTTGCATAACTAGATTTGGTACTGATCATCCCTGCAAAATGTCATTAAAATCCGGCAAAATAAAGAACCTTTTGTCTTAATGAGGCAAAATACAGCTTTTTAACTAAATCAAGTGCCATAACTCGACTGTTACTCGTCCGATCTGGCTGGTTTTTGAACTTGTTCGAGCTTTCATTGATATTGACATTCTGGTACAGTGTGGTAAAGATCCGATGAGTAAGAGACTCAAGAGGGTCTGTATCGCTCTACTGCCTATATGGTGTCCCTGGTGGGATGGAGTGAGTGGGGATAGAAGGATTGTGTGTCAGATATGGCAGTATCAATCTAGTTTTTTAGTCTTCAGTTACCAAGATAAAGGGGAGGGAGGGGTGTATTTGGCTCAAGTTTGGCTAGCTTTAAAACAAATCACACTTTCGTTAATGTAAACACTCAACCAAGTTTGACATGTGATCCAGTGGCGGGGTGAAATTTGACCCCAGTGTCACCATCTTAACAAACTTGGTAGCGGACTATAAGCTGAGTGTAAATACAACATATTGAATTGTTGGCTCTTGTAGTTTCAGAGAAGTTTGTTTTAAGTTTGTCCCTATATGTCTATGTAAAACATGGGACCCCTGGGGTGGGGCCAAATTTGACCACAGGGCCACCATTTGAACAAACTTTGTAGAGGACAATAAGCTGATGCTAAATACAAAATATTAAACCTTTGGCTAGTAGTTTCAGAGAAGATGTTTGCAGTTTTGTCCCTATATAATTCTATGTAAAACTGTGACCCCTGGCTTGGGGCCAAATTTGACCCCAGGGTCGTCATTTGAACAAAACTGGTAGAGGATCTATAAGCTGATAATAATAGAAAAATATTAAACCGTTATCTCTTGTAGTTTCAGACACAGACCTAATAACAAATAGATTGGCCACTACGAAAACTATCTAAATTTCATGTGGCACAGTGCGAACATTTCACAAAATATTTCCCAACTTTAAACACACATATCATGAAAAGATACAAGACAGATACAAGTTTCATTCATGCCAAATCCCATCACAAATTGGATTTTCTGTCCAATGATAGTATTTTGATTTCTCTTACATTTAGAGAAAAAAGGAAGTTTGAAGGAAACTTTGACTATGTCAAAACCTTGATTTTTAAGAGAAAGGCGAAAAATGATGACATTTTTAACTTTAAACATCTTTTTATACTTTGAAAATAAACATAAATTATTATAATCGCATGTTGCTATTCACCATGAATCTTTTAAATGTATTCTCACCAAAATCAGTGAATAACAGAGAGAAGATAGAAGGAAAAGTTAAGGTGCCACGAGATATTTTGGTTACTTCATTGGTTATGATAGGAAGTTTTTCATCTGTTTATTAATATGTTTATGTTTCAGAGAAGAAGATTTTTGAAGTTCTTCCCTAAAACTCTATGTACAACTGATCCAACAAGGGCCGCTATGCTCCCAATTAAAAAAAAAGAACCAAGGTTTCTTATGGGAAAAAAAATACAATAATTACATGATTCCAGTGAGATTTGAACCAACGACCCCTGGGGTTTCACGTGTACATTACCAAATATTGAAAAAGTGTCATAACTCCGGTGTTACTGGTTCAATCTGGCTGGTTTTCAAACTCGTACACAAGGCTGAAAATGGCAATTTTCAATATTCAAGGGCACATAACTCTGGTGTTCCTGGTCCGATATAGCTGGTTTTCGAACTTGTCCGAGCATTCATTGTTATTAACAATCTGGTAAAGTTTGGTAAAGTGGCCCTATCGTCTTACCGAGGCAAAATATAGCATGTTTAACTAATCCAATCCAATGGCCATTGTTCCGCTGTTACTGGTCCGATCGGGCTGGTTTTCGAACTTGTCCGAGCATTCATTGATATTAACAATCTGGTAAAGTTTGGTAAAGTGGCCCTATCGTCTTAGCGAGGCAAAATATAGCATTTTTAACTAACCCCATGGCCATGGCTCCGCTGTTACTGGTCCCGACTGGGCTGGTTTTCGAACTTGTCCGAGCTTTCATTGGTATTAACAATCTGTTGAAGTTTGGTAAAGTGAAGGCCCTATTGTCTTAACGAATCAAAATATAGAATTGTTATATATACTCCGTTGTTACTGTCCCGATCTAGCTGGTTTTGGAAGTTGTCCGAGCATTCATTGATATTATGGAGAGAACTGTAACTAATGTTGTTATAACTTGTAGTTCAATCCATTTGCGTATGTTATATATAAATATGTATTATCATGTGATGTTCATTCTCTGTAACATAAGTAATAAAATATGTTTAAACTAAACCTTGAACTAACGTGGCTATAATTTGCGCTCTGCACGTCGTGTCGATATGGTGAACATTTGTGCCAAGTTATTTCAAAATCCCTCAAGCGGTTCAAGCGATATGGAGAGGACACGACTTGTGACGGACAGACAGACATTTAAGATAAAAACAATGTCTCCCCCAGTGTGGGGGCCACATAATGAAGGCCCTGTCGTCTTAACGAGGCGACATATAGCATTTTTAACTAAATCAAGGGCCATATCTCCACTGTTACTGGTCCGAATTGGCTGGTTTTCAATATTGTCCGAGCTTTCATTGATATTAACAATCTGGTAAAAGATCGGATAAAAAATAAAAGTAAGGCCTTATATATCGTCTTAACGAGGCAGAATATAGTATTTTAACTAAATCAATGACCCATAACTCCGTTGTTACTGACCCGATCTGGCTCGTTTTCGAACATGTCCGAGCTTTCATTGATGTTAACAATCTGGTAAAGTTTGGTAAAGATTGGATGGAAAATGAAGTCCCTATCGTCTTATCTAGGCAAAAGTTAACGACAGACGACGGACAACTCGCCATAGAAGGCCAGCAGAGCTGATAAAACCATACAAATGTGTTTCAGTTTCAGAGTCAATGTACATATGTACTTAACTAGGCCCCATGTTCCCCATGTTATAATTATTGTTATAGTTTAGTTTGGAAAACTGGAAGACTCTCCTAGTTGTTTATGTATATTCAGTAATATTAATTCATATGAAGCTTGAAGGTTGTTTTGAATTCTTCTTTTTTTTTGCAATCAAAGTACACTTCATTTGCCTTATATTTAGAACTGTTATCAATATAATCCACTTAATGATTTAGAAAAAAAAGCTTCGCCGTCGAGATTTAAATACCAAAAACGTTCATAAACAATAAACCGATGGTAACTTGTAGCTTAATTTAATTCATATACATATTTCATATGAAACAGAAGCATACTACGACGGTTTTCATTCGTATTTCAATTGACACCAATCACTTTTCCAGATCAGCTTCAGTACCCTTTAAAAATAAATGTATTCCTGCAACGGTTTTTGATCAAGTAGGTGTGTGACCAACTGAATTTTTGAATGAGAAAGAATCTGAGATGAGTATTATTGAAAAAATGTAAACCAATAAATTTCAAAAGCACACACGGCAATTTTGAAGTTTTTATCAGGCATTAAAATGTGCACCTTGATTTATTAAGCATGCATCATTTTGGCTATTAAACCTGTTTGCATATAATTAAATGCAGTTTTGAGTTTTCAACTTTTCTTAGTTATTATACTATAGCTTTGAATATATTATTGGTTCAATATAATCAACAGTTAGATATATGCTAAAACAATTAACTATAATTCTTATAATTAACCCTTTACCCGCTAAGCATGACTACAATAGCCTTTGCGTCCATCGTAAACCCAGATCAGCCTGCGAGTAACTTAAAGGGGTTGATGCACTATTTTCAAACACGATTTATTTAAAAGGGCTCTGAAAAACTTGAAAAAAGCTGAAATAATTATCAAACTGTCATGAAAACTAAAGATGTCACCTACTGAAAGGTTGAAAAGAACATAAATGGAGGAGGTCATCTTTGAACGATGATGCCATTGCGCCGTTTTACCATATATGGCATATTGACAAAATGTATTTTAAAGCAAGGAAAATCACTGCAAATTGACTAAAAATACATATACAAATGTAAAATATATAAATCGTATGCTTATTTTTCATTTGCATTGATTTTCTTTGCTTTAAAAGGCATTTTGTCCATATGCCATCTATCTTAAAAAGGCGTGATGACGTCATCATTCAAAGATGGCCACCTCCATTTTTTATGTTTCTTTTCAATAGGTCATATCTCCTTTATTTTTTATGGCATTTTGATAATTCTTTCAGCTTTTTTCAAGTTTTTCAGAGCCCTTTAAAAATAAGCCTTGTTTGAAAATAGTGCATCAACCCCTTTAAATCAAAGAAAGAACAGTCCATTATATATATGTAGCGGGTTAAGGGTTAATATTAATGATTGAACAAATTTAAGTTATGTTCAAAAACTGATGAGATGATGCGAGTTTTACAAAAATCAGGATTGCCCGGTGTCCCTTTAACGCATCCCAACTTTAAATGTCAACTGACAATATTGAGTACAAAAAAATGTCGTTTCTGTAAGCCATAGGTGTTTAACTTTTATGAAACCAGATGTCAATACACGGGAATAGTCCACACTCCAATGTTGCCACCTTACGGATTCTAACTAGGCAATACGAAGGGAAACTTAAGAATTACACGAAAATGCTTCCCGGGTGACACAAGAGAAAGCATATTAAGTGCAGAGATGTTCATGTCTTTTTTTTTTAATTATACCGGCTATTCGGGGTCTGGATAAATGTACTACTATGGGGGGTTATTAGTATTTACTAGGTATATTCTATCATGAATTGTCGATGGCACTGTGTATAAAGGACGTTTTATTGCAAGACTGGGGATCTGGAGCATCCAAAGGCAAACCTTGCTGTAAGAAAAACAGCAAATACGTATATAGTGATTAATCTGCAATCAGTATGTTGTTGTCCGTCATAAATGTTTCATTTCAAGAATGGGACTTAAAACAAAGCCTTATGGCTCAAAGTGGTCTTCATTAACTGACCGATTTTCCTATACAAATAACTGAATTGAATTGGGTTTTAAGGCGCACCAACACATGAAAAGGTTATATGGCGCCTAACAGGCATGAACATGCCATGCTCATCTTCCATGTACATCGAGATAAAATATGGAAAATGGGCCTAGAACCTTCTCACCCTGAACTGCAGAGTTGCTGCAAATTCTATCGTAGAAACTCCATTTACACTGGAGCCACGTTTATTGTTTTCTGCCACTGCTCTTTTGATGCGAGCGAGATAGCACCTGAAACAATGCAGGGATCATGATGAAGACCTTTAATGAACATGAACAAAAAATGATCAAATGAACATGAATTTGGGGGGATTACCCCTCTGCCTACCCCTCCAAAGGGATCTGCAGTGGCCCTATTCTTTGCCCCGTGACCAAACGGGGGCACCCGGGGCTCCTATACAAATAACACTGACTTATTTTCCAAAATTATATTGCGTGTATAAGTAGTTACGCACTTGATATAAGGAAGATTGTGAAGTTTATTGCAAATCCTGGTAGAAATAAGATACACATGTCGTAGTGTTGACTGGATATGTTATCGGAAGAAGGTAACAGAGACCTGAAATTTTGCAAATGATGTTAGATGCATACAATAACATTCTGGGGAAGTTTGGTGAAAATCCTGCAAGAAAGAAGTAAGACACACAGGTAATAGCGGAGACCTTACGTGACTCATATATCATCGAAAGTAGGTCACAGAACCCAAAATTGTGCACATATGTTAAATGCATATAAGGAACATTCGGGTGGAGTTTGGTGAAAATCCTGCAAGTAACAAATGAACAGACTAATGGAAGAACCGACACACACGTGGACGTCACTGTGATCGCTAAGTTGGGATGCGTAAACTGGCTCAACAAAAATTGATATCTGTAAATGTCTGGTAATGGGATACGCCCTGCCTCGTTTCTATCGCTCACTGAACAGTTTAGACTCACATAGATTAAAAGAAAAACAGCTAATATTCAAATCTATTCATTTTATTTACATTTTTACAAATTATGCAAAGTATTAGTTCCAAAATCAATAACATGCACATGCATACGTTTCCTCACACACAAGACTGTTAAGGGGACACACGGCAACACTGAAGTTTCTATCATTAAAATCACCATCCCGATATATCCAGTATCATTTGCTTGTATATAATTAAATGTTGAGTTTTTCTCTTTTCTTCTCATTCTACCATATAAAAATATTATTCGTGCAATATAATCAACAGCTAGTAATATTCAAAAACAATTTTCTTTACACTTATATTGATTGAACAAATGCAAGTTACATGTATATAGAACATCTAAGGGACGTGATATTTTTAAAAATCAAGATTGCCGCGCGTCCCTTGAATAATTTTCCAATATAAAACGCCGGAATGGTCGAAACATGGCCTAATATGCCCTCTGTAAACAAATCAAACATAACATAATTTCTATGAACTGTATCATGACTTGAGGTGATAAAATGAAAACGCATGGAAATTATCTCGTCATGTTTTATGCATAGTCACAAATGTTTTTAAGTTCATGATTACTGACATTTTAAAACTGGCATTTAAAACAGGCTTTACTATATTTTCTCAAAGAAATCATACAAATAAAGTGAAGTTTTAATGAAGATTTGCCCCGAAGTAACACTTTTGACAATGGCCACTATGCCCCGTGTGGACTCCTGGGTAAAATATTCTAACGTTTGAAGTTTATGTTTTCACTAGGATATTTGCTACATAGACCAAAATATACTCCAAATCAAAAAGACTTTCTCTGGTTAAACATGCAACCCCGGCATATACAAGCTGACATTCACGTTAAATTTAGATAATAATGTTCCAACAAACATAAGTTTTAAGTTATAAGACAAGTATTTCCTGATTGAACGGTGCACAATATTTGCTCACCAGTAGATTACAGAACCTCATCAATAAATACCATAAATTGCAAACCTTAGGGTTACACAAACATACATATCTTATAGTAAGATAAATGTCAAACGAAAATCTATTTTTATCCATGGTGGCCATCTTGGATTTCTAAATTACCTGAATTTCATAAAGAACCAAGCAGTCATACGTTTTTCCAAAATAAATCTGTTTATAGTTCCCCATTCACACAGTAGATTGTTTAGCTATGCTTTCAGATTTGGGTAATCCTGAACTATGTAAATCCCTCGCCTGTAAGTGTTCAGTAGACTGTGACCTATTACTTTTGAGATTTGTGTAATCCAAATATTTATAGCCACTCTGCAAGTGCTCAATGGCAATATTATAGGTTATTTAATTTGTATGGCTAAATATTACTCGGAACGAGTTGTTTTGGCAAAGGACGACGAGCTTGCGTCAAAATGAGTTCCAAGTAATATTTAGCCATACAAATTCAATAACCTTTTTATTGTATACTTTCATATTGTTTTCGATCAATGTTAATTGTACGACTATTATTTTTCATTGTACTTTTTTTTTTTATAGCTTTTGATGGAATTCCTATCTTGTCATTCAGTTTCATTTTGTGTGGATGATTATTTTGCGCGAAAACGATGTCGACGTCGGATGACGTCATTAAAAACATCATTTCTAAAGTTTGATTACCATTCGATAATGTTAAAAACAGTGGGTGAGTGACCATTTCAATTATTTTATCAATTTCTGCCATAAAAGGTTGAAAAAAAAACACGTATTTTTTTTGTTGGCGCTGTAGGAAGGATTCCATTATTTTATTTGAAAGTAGTTCCTGATTTCTATTTCGCGGCTCTTAGCAAGCACGAGAAAAAGTTCCGGTGCAATATCAATGTGTGGAATATTGTAGAATATTGCACACTTAGGTTAATGCAAACTAAACGGGACAATATGAAAGTATACAATAAACCCTCTTCTAGTAGCCGCAGCAAATGTCTGAAAACTATGTTGTGACAATCAACACTGCTGTACACTGCCATTTTGCCACATATAATAATCATATGATTTGTATATGATTCTCATATGATATCTATTATATTATACTTATATAAAAGGAATTGTACATAATTCTTACATAAAAAATTTCATACAAGTATCATATGAGAATCATGATATAAAAGCTGAAAAAAAAAAATTCATGCAAATCATATGAAAATGTGTGTTTTACAAATGAAGTTTTTATGAATTCATTCTCTGACATATAATTAAATGAAACTCCTATTACATAAATACCATGATAGGTGTTATATTAGAATCATGGGTGGCTCCTTTTATATAAGAAGCTTATGATTCTCATATGAGGATTGCAATCGTATATTTATTATATATGGCAAAATTGCCTATGCATGTATTAAATAATATCCAACAAATTATGTTTTTCCAGGTAGTTGGCAGTCAGCACTTTCATATTATGTCATTCTATTTGCTGGTGTAAAGCCTTGTTTAAATGATTACAAATATTTACAAAATCATACATAAATTATACACATCCTAAAAGTCTGCTAGTTTTGATCATAAAAAATATGGCGTCGTGGTACGAGATGGTATGACTCTCTCGCTGTCCGGTACCGCCCTAAACAGTTTTGCTTCGCGATTGTCTGCGTCCTTGAAATCGATAACAGCGGCGATGTTGCCGCACCGGTAGCAGTAGTTGGGTGCCGACCAGATTGTGACTAACTTCTCGTCAAACATGTACTTAAAACCTGCAAAAAAAAACTCGTTACATAGTGATGTGCCACCGTCGCTAGCAATAGAAAAACTGACCTAAAATCGGCGACAATCAATAGTAATTTTTCATGACTGACTTTCGTCTTTTATCTCAGATGATCTATGTGCAGTTGTCGTACTCAATGTACCAAATTCCTCGTGGCTTACGTGGTTACCATGCAATTCCTCTCACTGTGTAGCTATGTAACATATAATACTACACACTACTTAGTTACTATAGAATTAACCAGGCTAGCATGCTACAGAGGATGACTAAAAGTCAAAGGATTCATAAACAAGCAAATATTACGGTTATATATTTGACAATCAATCGGTTTTGGTTTTCCTATTATCGGTAGTAATTTACAGTCGGATTCCCAAAACCAGTGTCACATACTCTACATGTTATTAACATTATTATAAAACTAGTGTAATTAACCCCGATACGTCGTTTTTGTACCACCTGATATGACACATGATGTGCAATCCATATCTTCCCGCACAGGTTATCACCTGCGATTTGATAACCTGTGCGGGATGAAAACCAGAAGTAAGTGACGTCAACAATTGTAACTGACGTCATTAATGTTCAGACTGTCTTTAACGTCAGTTTAAATTTCATTCCTGTTAAAATGGATGCTGGGGAAAAGACGTTTGAATCTCTGGCCACTGTTATCGAGTTCACGGCAAACATGTTTTCAACAAAGCGCTGGATTCAGATATGTTTTTGCTGGATTACTTTCTTAATAATTAACAAATTCTGTTCAACTGAGGTGCACATCCTTATACAGCACCAGCTCTTTCCTATGCCACAACCGGTATTTCGATTCATCCAGTACATTCTGAGATTAGCCTTTACAAATGTTCATGATCACGTACGCTTTCAGTCATTTCCAATATTTTAAGACTAATCTAAGAAAGTCTGTATGATCCAAAATATCTGTTTGCGGTGGAGGAAAACGCCCATTTTGTAGGGATATGCGCGCTTTACTAAAACAAAAAGTTAAATATAAAGTTATTAGGCAAAAACATTTCTGAATCGAGCGCTTTGTTAATAATATTTCCAAAATCGATAAACTTTTAAAATAAAAAAAGATTTTGCTCTTTTTTCAGTACTCGGTAATAAATGATGAAACTATTACAACTCTTCATGTCCATTATAACTCCTGATACATCTATAAATATTTCAAAATAATCTGTTTTGTGCGTGTAGTTTAATGGATAAATAAATTACAAATCTCCTTTTTCCACATCACACCTGATATCATCCCTCGAACAATATGAATACCTTGGTCGGTCCTAATTGATATTGAACTCTCAGAATGATATCAGGTGTGATATAGAAAAATGAGAGTGATAAGGCCACAAAAAATTAATTACCTGGTTCTCAGGCCACTTTTTCTGAGAAGAGATGCGGGCGGGCGCATTTTTTTTACAATTTTACAGTGGTCAACAGACACGCGGGCGTTTTGTTTTTATCCAAACTTTAATTCCAATACATGTATTGATGCAAAATATCTCGAAGTACATGTGCAATAACCAGTTGGATCAGCTCATCTCTATTGTCGATCATTACCTTATCATTTCTTCCCGACTTATGCTTCTTTCAATCACAATAAGTCCGTATATTTGTATTAGATCACGCATGAACTTCAATCGACTCGATGACACCGCCATTATTGCATGTTGTTGTGAGACTTTGTCGATTAGACGCTTGAATAAATCGCCTGTTCTGTAGCACCTACTAGTTCCAAGCGTCTCAAGCGTCCGACTCTCCTAGATTGGTACCCGTACGACTGCAACACTCACAAGCTAGCAACAGAGCGGCAGATAGTCAGCTGCGCACCAGTCTACCCACAAGGGGTTTCCCCTGAGGTAGTTGCATTTAAAAACCGGATGGAACTTGGATGCGGAACTTTTTTCTCGAAATTTCGGTAGCGCATTTCCAATTTTTTATTTTATTACTTTAGAGATAAAATCGGCAATGCGGCACCAAAAAAAGACATGCGGGCGGGCCTGAGAACCAGGTAATTAATTTTTTATGGCCTAATTTACACTTATCCAACTTATTTTACAAGTAACTAGGTAGTCAGTTATCACACATCAGCGAGAGCGGCTAATGTATCACTTCATGTATGTTTTGATAAAACTATTTTAGACTGAATGAGTGATTGAATGGTAAAGTTTACAATGTAACGTTGTTAACTCCTCGACCACAGATGTGCTAGATTTTTTATAAAACATACCTTCATGTACCAACTGATGGGCTCTGCATATCAACTTCAATTTGTTCAAATGTACAAACTGAAACAAAAAACAAACAAAAGAATGAAGATTTTAAGACACATGGAAAAATGTAACAACCTCTTTTATAACATCGTTCCCACATCGCAGTCACAACTGCCCCGTGTTGTCGACAAAGATTTGTTTTTAGATTGGTTAATCGCTCCATCTCATTTCCAGATCAGTGACCAGGCAGTGGCAGAAGATAAAGGAAAGCAACTGGTGTATTCTGGCAAGTATAAGGTTACATATTTCTAAGCATGCAAAATAAACCAGCTAAACATTAGTTCTGTCGTAATAAAATAAAATGAACCCTATAATATTTCCTTTCATTAACTTAAGAAGCAGATTAGGGCAAATAGCCATTTTACATTTTTGTACAATTTTTGTCTTTGGTAAAATGAAATGGAACTGAAATGGGTTTACGTTCAGTTAACATATCTTATTGGGTTTACGTTCAGTTAACATATCTTACTGGGTTTACGTTCAGTTAACATATCTTATTTCTTATTGGGTTTACGTTCAGTTAACATATCTTACTGCGTTTACGTTCAGTTAACATATCTTACTGGGTTTACGTTCAGTTAACATATCTTACTGGGTTTACATTCAGTTAACATATCTTAATGGGTTTACGTTCAGTTAAATATCTTACTGGGTTTATGTTCAGTTAACATATCTTACTGGGTTTACGTTCAGTTAACATATCTTATTAGGGTATAATGGGACATCAGCCTCAGAGTGACGTGTTTTGACATAAATGAAATTTACATGCATAAAACTCTTCATATATAGTATGTGCGTTTAAAGTCTGTCAATAGTTTGTGAAATTTACGCACTGTGCCACCTGAAATTGAGCTACATTTCACAGTTTCATATCTACTTGTTATTAGGTGTGTGGTTTTACTCAACTACTAATAATAATAATTCAAGACATTCCACCACAGCAATCTTACAGTGCTACCTGGTATATTAAAAAGCATCAAAAGATATTAAAGCAACACAAGAAGTGTTCTACACTGTAAGACCCCATGTCAGAGATTAAAGCTGACTTCTGAACCCAGACACGCACTTTGACATTTCGATTTTGTATGTTGTTGTCGTGTGGTTCCCATTTGAGAATAGGGCCATTGCTTATCCAGGCAGTGGTATAACCACATGACTGCTGGCACCATATAACCTTTTTGCGTTTGTGCACCATTGGAGTAAAGCTGTGTCTTTAGCAATTTGACCAACTCAAGTTTTCAATACTTACTTCATTTGTGACCTTTGAGCCAAAGAGCCAGCCTGCTCCACGTGGACTCATGGCCCAGGAATCTACTTCTTCTGGATCCGACCATACAAGATGTTCATATGGTTAAGGACAATAGGTTTATTTGGGATTTTACATGATTTTAGTACATTTTACAATTTATCATGCAGATATGCACTTTTAACCTAATAAATTTTGCTTTATTAGGCACTGACCAATAAAGCAAATCAATGCGGAATCCCTCGGCGTTTATGGTACGTAACGTTATCTGACGTCATGCACGTAATGTTGCCTGACGTCATAAAACAAACAGAAAACAACAACATGGCGGCGGCCTCGATAAGCGTAACATTCTGAGAAACAGGTAATAATAGTAATTCATACAGAAAATGTGGATAATCTACATGACAAATAGAATATTATTTCAGTGCCTTTTATTATCAAATTTATTAGGCTCGGCACGAAAACGAAGAATGGCTCGGCAGAGCCTCGCCATTCTTAGTTTTCTAAGCCTTGCCTAATAAATTTGATAGTAAAAGGCACTGACATAATATTCTCTATATGTATTACAGTCGATTTTTAGTGGTGGAGGCAGACCAGCCACTTACTCCTGGATAGAACCAGTACTGTACACCGTATATCTGTAAGAATCAACACTTCCTCACAAGTTGCGATCCCAGTGGAATTCAACCCGTAGCGATGGGATAGAGGTTTTATATAATGCTTAAGTTTCTTGATAACATACCTTAAACCTCAAAATAAAATAACTTCCTTAACCCGCTAAGCATGACTAAGCCTTTGAGTCCATTGTAAACCCAGATCGGCTTGCAGGGTCTGGCTGCTGATCAGTCAATTTCCCCCAAAATACCCCTTTGTCACATAAATGGAATGGTCTTAATTCAAAGAAAGAACAGTCCATTACATATATGTAGGGGGTTAAAGGTTAAGAAACTCAATCAGCACTACTAATTGACATCACTGCAGACGGATCATTATCCAGAATACTACATGCCTATAATGTGACTTGTTTTCAGTGTAAAAATGCATGTTCTATAATAAAGGATATCACAGAATGCTCCCTTGTGAGGAATTTCTTGAGCCCTCTCTATTGTTCTGATTTGGTCAATTGTCTTCAGGTCTGGGGACAGACCTCCGTGTACACACAATATACACTCATCTATAATCTATAAATAGAAAATACAATATACACGCATTTATAATCTATAACAAGAAAATACAATATACACTCATCGTTAATCTACAGAGATAAAATACACAATTGATAAACAACTACAAAATATATCCATTAGACTCGCATGCTCCATTTGGGATATTTCAAATAGTTAGGCCAAGAAAAAAATAGTCGGGTTTCAGGTTCCCGACCGACCCTATATTTTGTCACGACCCTAACCTTTTTTTTCCCATCTTTCAAAAAAAAGAAAGGAAAAAAAGAAAAAAGAAAACCCTAAAAAATTGCGATCTCTTGTGCCACCATGATGACGATATTGTTTTCATTCTGAATGGCATTCAAGGTCGCTAAATGCAACCACCAAGAGGCCAGGAGTTATATTAGTTGTATTTCGACAAATTGGTGGCCGATATCATCGGGGAGGTTCATGAAAATCCGTCAAGTAGTTTCAGAGGAGTAGTCGCTACAAGTTTTCATTATATAACTTTATGTAAACAAAGATGGCCGCTGGCAGCCATGTTTAACGTTGCATCAAAATAATTTTCAACAAGGATCAACATCATTCCATACTGATCATTTAGAAAAAGTCCCGTATCAATATCACTTATAGTTATCAAGAAGTACTCGCTACAAACTTGTTTTTTGAAAATCTATTTTTAGCTGTGGTGGCCATCTTGAATTTCCGACCAACCTGAAATGTTGCTTGGATCATTTAGACATCAAGAGCAACATTCCTGTGAAGTTTTATGGAAATCTGTAAAAGTAGTTTCAGAGGAGTAGTCGCTACAAGTTTTTACTAAAAAACTCTATGTAAACAAAGATGGCCGCTGGCAGCCATGTTTAACGTCGAATCACGATTTTCAGCAAGGACCAACATCATGTCATGCTGATCATTTTAGAAAAAGTCTCATATCAATATCACTTAGAGTTTCCAAGAAGTAGTCGTTACAAACTTGTTTTTTAAAAATCTATTTTTAGATTTGGTGGCCATCTTGGATTTCATATCAACATGAATTTTTGTAAGGATCAACTAGACTTCATGGGTAACTTTTCTGTAAAGTTTCATGAAAATCCATTCAGTAGTTTCAGAGGAGCTACAAAAAAAAAATTACGGACAGACGGACAACTGACACTGCACCACGGAATAAGCTCTGCTGATCTCTGATCTCTGATCAATAGAGCTAAAAATGTTGAATGTATTCTTCGGCTCACGTGACGATAGTAAGTTTATTTCATTGTATGTTTTACAATGTTGATGATTTTCTGCTTTCTTGTCTCGTACGTTCCTCTATTAAAAATAGCATTCTATGCAACTCCGTGGAGGCCCTGAGTGAAATCCTGATTTACGGAAATTTTTATTTGGTGTTGTCATGTTATTATGTTTGATTTACGGAAATTTTTATTTGGTGTTGTCATGTTATTATGTTTAATATCATGTTATTACGAGAAATCATGAATTGATCAGAAAGTTATATCATGTATCAGTTTTATTATTTATTTGATTTTTATGACGAATAAAATTAATGTGCTTCAATCCACTTGTTTAACATATTTAATACTTCCAGTTTTAGAATAGCAACATAGAGAGCTGTGTGTACTTTTATGTACGTTGCATGTTTTATCGAAACAATATTCCAAACAAATGCGTGTTCGTTCTGCTCTTTGACGTTTCTTTCCCATCTTCGTGATTAGTTCAAAGTCCATTGTGGAGCAATTTTAAATTATATATAATAATATATCCATCCTTGAGGCCCTCAAAATTATGTTTTCTGGTTGTAATTTCGACCTTTGTGTAGTAAAAAAAATAATAAAAAATAGACCTACCTACCCTATTTTTTTTTAAACCTGAAACACGACTATCTTATTTCTTGGCCTTAGATAACAGCATCATGTAAGAAAGTATAGTTTGTTAGTAACTGAATCATAGTTTTAAGAGTGTAAGGCGTATGGTGACTAGGAAACAAAAGTAATGATAAATCTGCTCTGTCATAGAAACCCACTTTGAGTCGGTTGGTTGGTTGCTTGAATCGTGTTTTAAGTCATTTTCAACACATTATAGTCTATAGATACTGATAAAAATAAGTTAAGTAAATAATATATATATAAATCCTGTTGACCAGATTCTAGGATATGTGTAGAACATGTTTTGCAAAATTATAATTTCGCTCTTATTTCAATGTAAACGGAGGTAATTTCACGAATGGTAAACTTTGGTTCCCTATATCTTTATATGATATACTCTGTGATGAATTATAGAAATTTCCCAGTTTGAGAAAATCTATAACATATCCCTTCCTCTACTGTGCTATCTCGCCTAGTGCGCAAGATAGCACAGTAGCCAAATGTTATGAACTAAACGACAGACGTCACGATATTACGTCACGAATTGACGTCATAATATTACTCTGCGCTGTCTCCAAAGGAGTGACAGAAGAAGGAATATTTGTGTCAAAAGACGATTGGAAAGAAATTCATCACAGAATATATATTAGATAGTTTAATTAACATTTTTTTGTCGTGATACGGAAAATTAATTCACTCGTGAGAAATGTTCTTGCGATATAGAAACTCGTGCGAAAACTCACTCGTTTCTATATCGCAAGGATCTTTCTCACTCGGGAATTATTTCCTGTATAACTTCAACAATGTTAATTAAACTCTATATAATATCAAGGAAATTGTCGAATGTTTCAGCAGTTTTTATAACTTGAGACCCAAAACAGTTATTTTGTAATGTTAAATCTTGCTATTTACCTTATTTGTATTTTTAGATGTGAAATAGTTATGTTTTAACTAAATGGAGATAACTCTGATACTTACATTGGAATGCAAAAAGTGCAAAAGAAGATCAACCTAAGTCATGCCGATGATTTAAAATACTTCATAATATAAAATAACATTACATTTATGTATTATAAAGCTAGATGTGCAAAAGGGCTTGATAAACTTTATTTTTTCAGTATATATAACGGACGATTCTCTCGTGGTGAGGCAGACCACCCACTTTTCCCTGGGTAGGACCAGTACTGTATATATCCCACCATCCATAAGAATTGACACTTTCTAAATTACAAGTCAAGCTGCCAGTGGGAATCGAACCTGCAGCAGTGAGAGGCGAGAAAGACTTTACCGCGCTAACAAGCGAAAGTAAACACACGGACAGGAGTATGGACAGTACCATATCATTACATTCTAGGCGTACAAATCATGTCTGCAATATTTAAAGAAACAATGATAATGTCAACCTTTCACATATAATACACAATATTTGAAGGGTACTCTAAAGAGACTTACAGCAGCTACTGTGAGGAGATCAAACACTTTACAACAATACCGCCAGGCGTTGGCATTACCATACTTGGTCTGGCACTCATCTGCAAATAAATATCAGTGTATATAGCTAGGACATGTTTCACAAATATTTTATAAATGCTTCATCGGGCCCGCTAGGTTTTTTGGTAGGACTCTGTGGAATAGACTTTATTCCTGTGTATCGGAGTGTCTATCCTCTGTCTGATCACATAAAAAAAAAAAAAAATTGACAGTATCTCTGCGGCTTTTCTAAGTAATATGGGGATGAGCCATTAACAAAAACTCAATTCATCTATATACTACCAGAAGCAGAAATACAGAAAATTACAAAATCGTTCATGGACTTCCAGTTAAGATCGAGATTTGATTAAAACAGTTATACTAAGTGTTGGACATTCCCTATCTGACAATGATATCCATCTTTGATACTGTTTCTTGAAACATCATTGACCTTTTGTGGGGTTAGGTTGTCAAATGTTGAAGCGTTGAATCTTTATCTACACAATGAAGCCATGTAACTGCTGAAGTTACTGGCGTCATTGTTGATGCACAAGACTTTTATCTGATCTTCGATCAGTAGAGCTAACAAGAAATATCACTGTAAGTGATAAATGCCCCCAAAGTGTCCTTTGACCTCTAAGTATGACCTTGACCTTGGAGCCATGGACCTGGATTTTGTGCACGACATGTCGTTTGGTTGTGGTGAGCACTTGTGCCAAGTTATTTGAAAATCCGTCCAGGCATGCAAAAGTTATTGACCCGACACAATGTGACCTTTGACCTCTAAGTGTGACCTTGACCTTGGGGTCACAGACCTGGATTTTGTGACACATCGTCTTGTTGTGGTGAGCACTTGTGCCAAGTTATTTGAAAATCCGTCCATGAATGCCAGAGTTATTGACCGGACACAATTTGACTTTTGACCTCCAAGTGTGACCTTGACCTTGAAGACCTGGGTTTTGCGCGCGACACAACGTCTTGTTATGGTGATCACTTGTGCCAAGTTATTTAAAAATCCCTGCAGGGGTTGTGACGTTATGGTCTGGACACGAAATTGCGTACCTGTTTTTGACCTATGAACTGCAAGTGTGACCTTGACCTTTGAGGTACAGACCTGGGTTTTGCGCACGACACATCGTCTTGTTATGGTGATCACTTGTGTCAAGTTAATCAAAAATCCATGCTGGGATTTTAAAGGTACAGTCCAGACACAAACTGCAGAATGACGGAATCCGGACAGACGGACAGACAGACAGACAACAGACAGGCAGACAGACAGACAGATGGTGCGATTACTATATGCCCCCGAATTTTTTTCGAGGGCATAATAAAAATGCATCAGAATGTAAGGCAGCCCCATCACAACTTCATTAAAACCTGCTTTTAATGGTAAACTGTACTAAGAAGCAATAATACAGACCATATCCGTAATTGGTCTAAATAGGTTTTCTATGACGGTACAAATGTGGTAGGGCAATTTTTTTATTGAAAACAAACATTCATTTTCAAGGACGGAATAGTGTAACAGCACAAGTTGTTTGTACTTGCATCATGTGACTGGTAAAACCCATCAGATGTCTATTCCAGAGTAACTCTATTGATAATGCTGATTTGGCAGCCCGCAGATATATCATGACAGAGGACCACTAGTAATTCCTACCGTAGAAGCCGTATATCTGTGTAATCTGCCTGCTCTCATGGTTACCTCTCAACAACACGATCTTGTCTGGCCATCTGAAAGAGAGAAACATTTACATTATATAATGACCCTTCACTCATGGTTACCCCAAAACATGATCTTGTCTGGTCGTCTGAAAGAGTGAAACAAGATACATTTATACTGTAATGAGACCTCCACTCATGGTCACCCCTGAACAATATGGTCTTGTCTGGCCATCTGAAAGAAAGCAAAAATATACATTTATACTATTAGAAGGGTGTTCTATGGAACACTTGTGTTCCTGCCATGTGTTTATTTCAGCAAGGATAATCTATTTATAAAGTTTGAACAGAGGGGTACAATCCTTCCTGAATTATGGAGATTTTTATTTTTAAAGTTTTACGAAAAGTTGCCTTACTCTGCATTGTATACATGTAATTGATAAGGAAGAACTGTAATAAGTAAAGTTTCATGACCATAGATCAATATTTTGCAAAGTTATGAGCTAGGTTAGGCTGCAGGTTAAGTTTTATGAAAAGGGGCATAACTCTGATGAAATAAAATTCAGTTATTAGATCCGTCAGTGGCATTTAAATAATTGATAAGATAGAACTGTATAAAGTTTCATGAACAAAGGTCAATATTTTGCCATGCTCAGTACGATGCAGATTAAAGTTTTATGAAAAGGAGCATTTCTCTACCGAATGGAAGTCAAAGTTATTGGACATGTGTAACGACATTCCTAAGGGTAAGATGAAAATGTGTGTGAACAGGGATTTTCTAGGCCCAATTCATCCCAATCCAAATATCCTGATATTTTCCCAAAATACATTTTTCCAAAAAAAAAAATCTTATATTAAATTTAGCCCTATTTGACCATGTATTTGTTGCAGACTTGTAAAATAGCTTGATTTTGAAACTATGCCAAACATTGTTAATACTTACTATGTAATATAGTAGGATTATTCTTTTTCCCAATTTGCAGATTTCACGCGCATTTTTTTCCCCAATTCAAAAGGCCCCTGGCCCCAATTCCAAAAATGCAGAAAAATTCCTGGTCTGGCCCCAATTCCAAAAATGCAGAAAAATTCCTGGTGAAGTTTCATGCACATGTATACATGTAGGTCAAATACTTTTCAAGTTATTGTCAAACAATCTGATGTACACGTCTTTAAACACTTAGTTCCCTATATAAAAATTCATCCAAATTATAGTCCCATGTCAAGTGGTTAAACTGGACTTGAAAATTGCATAACGTCTTTGTACATAACAGTCTATAGATGTCAGATACCTACATACACCAAGTTTAAATCCATTATCTCTAGTGTTGTGGGACAGGAAATGACAAGAGTTAGTAGAGGACAACATGCTCGACTTTCAGTGACCTTTCTAGACACTGGCCTCTTTTAGAATTTACAATTTCTAGAAACTGGGGACATTTTAAAAACAACTTCCGCAAAGTGGATTTAGTACAAGTCTAAAAGCGAAGAGGTGAACCAACATTTTAATACTTAAATTAAACAAGAGGTCAATGACCTTGAAGCTCTACTGATTGATTTTGATTTCAGGAAGTAGTCGCTACAGACTTGTTTTTTGAAAATCTATTTTTAACTGTGGCGGCCATTTCAAAGTAATTTCAAAGAAGTAGTCGCTACAAGTTTTCATTATATAACTCTATGTAAACAAAGCAGCCATGTTTAAGGTCAAATCAAAACGATTTTCGACAAGGACCAACATCATGTCATACTGATCATTTTAGAAAAAGTCCCATATCAATATCTCTTATTGTTTTGAAGAAGTAGTCGCTACAAACTTATTTATTTTAAATCTATTTTTAGCTGTGGCGGCCATCTTGAATTTCCGGCCGACCTGAAATTTTTCTAGGATCAACTAGACATCAAGAGCAACATTCCTGTGAAGTTTCATGAACATCCGTCAAGTAGTTTCAGAGGAGTAGTCGCTACAAGTTTTTACTATATAACTCTATGTAACCAAAGATGGCTACTGGCAGCCATGTTTAACGTCGAATCAAAATAATTTTCCACAAGGATCTACATCATGTCATGCTGATCATTTTAGAAAAAGTCCCATATCAATATCACTTATAGTTTTCAAGAAGTAGTCGCTACAAACTTATTTTTTAAAAATCTATTTTTAGCTGTGACGGCCATCTTGAATTTCCGGCCGACCTGAAATTTTGATAGGATCAATTAGACATCAAGAGCAACATTCCTGTAAAGTTTCATGACAATCCGCCAAGTAGTTTCAGAGGAGTAGTCGCTACAAGTTTTTACTATATAACTCTATGTAAACAAAGATGGCCGCTGCAGCCATGTTTAACGTTGAATCAAAATGATTTTTGACTAGGATCAACATCATGTTATGCTGATCATTTTAGAAGAAGTCCCATATCAATATCACTTATAGTTTTCAAGAAGTAGTCGCTACAAACTTATTTTTTAAAAATCTATTTTTAGCTGTGACGGCCATCTTGAATTTCCGGCCGACCTGAAATTTTTCTAGGATCAATTAGACATCAAGAGCAACATTCCTGTAAAGTTTCATGACAATCCGCCAAGCTGTTTCAGAGAAGTAGTCGCTACAAGTTTTTACTATATAACTCTATGTAAACAAAGATGGCCGCTGGCAGCCATGTTTAACGTTGAATCAAAACGATTTTTGACTAGGATCAACATCATGTCATGCTGATCATTTTAGAAAAAGTCCCATATCAATATCACTTATAGTTTTCAAGAAGAAGTCGCTACAAACTTGTATTTTAAAACTATATTTTTAGCTTTGGCGGCCATCTTGGATTTCACATCAACATGAATTTTTGCTAGGATCAACTAGACTTTATGGGCAAAATTTCTGTAAAGTTTCATGAATATCCATCCAGTAGTTTCAGCTGTGAAGTCGCTACAAATAAAAGTTTACGGACAGACGGACAGACGGACGACGCACCACGGCATAAGCTCTGCTGATCTCTGATCAGTAGAGCTAAAAAGGGTATAATGTTGTCAGAATATACAGGCTGCATAGTTATGGAACATGACCATTGTTTGATCTTTCTTGGTCTTGAACAGATGTGCGGCAGTTGTTTTTTTTGGTGATAGAGGGAGACCACCCCATTTTCCCGGGTAGAATCAGTACTGTATACCCTATGCCGTCTGCAAGAATAGACACTTTCTCACAAATCGAGCTCCCAGTGGGATTCAAACCGGCAGTGGTGAGAGGAGAGAAATTGACTATCCCGTCCACGGATGCGGGTTACCTATACATTGATACCAAAGGTATGTGTTCAGGTATAAGCATTTACTACCCATTCTCACATCTGGGAGTACTATGGATAGGTTTCTGCTTCAACTTAAACGGATGCATCTGATTGGTCAATATATCCCGACTTGTTACCAAATAAGTCATGGAGTGACACTGTATGCCAGGGGATTTACAAAGAGTAACATTGTGGTGCTTTGGCAAGCAAGAATATTACTTCATACCTGCTGCTTTTTTTTCCAAGAAATGAAACACGAGACATACAACTTACTTGGCTTTCAGTGTGAGGAGAAGTGTGAATGTTTCCAGACTGTAATAACCTCTGTCTACAAAGTCTCCCTGAAAAAAATTGCACGTTTCATATACCGAAAGGGAAAAGAAACGAGACACGGAAATTTCCGCTATTTATTGTATATACTGCACACTTAATTCCATATATATTCTAAGGGAATCCCAAAATATTTTGTAAAAAAAAAGTCACAGTTACCGGTAGTTGGAGAACGGACACAACTGTGATGTTGTAGACGTTTTAATCACAGTACAAAATGTAACAAGAAATTCATAAATGTTTAAGTTTTTCTTTGAAAAATTAAGCCAGTTCAGTACTGTATTTAATGTAAGAGTTTGCAAAATTTTGCATCCTAAGTTTGCTCACATGCTTGAGCCAAACGTGAACTTTGCAGGAATACTATTTGCTGTGTTACGAGCCATGTACCATTCGATTAAAAGCATCATATTGTATATACAATATATAGCGGAAATTCCCGTGTTTCTTTTTCCTTTCAGCATATATTAAATAATGTCAGTATGAAGTTAAAGGTGGAACGTGTATATCAGGGCTATTTCATTAAAACACACATTTTGCATCTATGGGAGGGTTTTCAATTTCAGAAGTGCTTTCTTGGCTCTGGGGTCCCATGTATGTTTTAATGGAATAGCCTCAGGCTTTTTCTGGAAGAATTTGCAATTTTAAATATGTTTCATTTCATGATAAATATCATCATTCAAAATAGGGTATAAGCACTGGGCTGTCCAGGACTCAAGATGTGGAAACACCAAATATACTGCATGGAATCAGGCACAAACTAGTTAAATTAACTCTGGTGGGTTACTTGAGATAGCATGTATTACTGAGATGAACTTTTAGTCACATTTATAATGTTCATTTTTTTTCTATTCATTTTGAATAGAAAATGTAATTTTAAGTTAAATTATATTTGAATTCAGACCCATAGACCACCAGGAATAGCCTAATATACCTGCCTTAATGTCTTATTCATACTAAATATGGGCGGTTGACAGTACACACTTGCAAAACTGTTCCATGACATCAATTACATTTTAAGGGACCATTACATTTATTTTCATGTTTAAGGGCTTCAATTTTGCCTTGTTGCTCTAAGTTCGAGAGATGGCTTAATATTCGGGAAGTTTTTGTTCTATCCCAAGTTCTGAATTTACCATGATTTTTTTTAGATAGTCTGAGTCAGCCCCACCCTCTATTCTGAACAACTTACCATGAAGATACATGTAATTTGTGTCTGCCCCACCCACAACCCCTATTCTGAACAACTTACCATGGAGATACATGTAATTTGTGTCTGCCCCACCCACAACACCTATTCTGAACAACTTACCATGAAGATACATGTAATTTGTGTCTGCCCCACCCACAACCCCTATTCTGAACAACTTACCATGAAGATACATGTAATTTGTGTCTGCCCCACCCACAACCCCTATTCTGAACAACTTACCATGAAGATATAGTTTGTATCTGGCATCTGACCTCCCGTTCTGAACAACTCCATCAGGTCATAGAACTGAAAAATAGAAAATACCAACATTTATTTAAGTGGGGCTGAAATTCACCCTCTTCCCAACTGCAAAAAAAACTATAAGCTTAAAAAAAAGAGTTTTGTTTCTTTCATAAATCAAAGTGAGACTTTCCATAGTTTGTATGTTAAAATAAATGCTAATTCAATACCTGATCAAATCATACTGAAAAAGAGTATGAAATGAGAAAAAAACATTTTAATGAAAATTTTGCCTTAAGAAAAAACCTCTAAATAGCGAAAAATCGCGCTGTTTTTCTTCAATTTGGACAGCCTCGCGCTTCTTTCCCCAATTTTCTCGACAGCAAATAAATTAAGGTACTATTGTCAATGCTTGATGCATACCTTTAGATGTGTGACCCTTTAAGTATTTGTAAAAATTACTAAAAAAACATAGAACATTTTATTGTTTCAAGTGTCTCACCTAAAAATGACATTGTGATCCCAGAATTAACCAATCTATGAGGACTACCAAAGTTAAGCTATTATTGTGTTCCCTTGTTGTTTTGTTTAAAAACAGAAAGTACATTACCTGGCCATGTATGTCACCGCACACGGTGACAGGGGTAGATACTGGCTGTACATTGGATTCCTCCAACAGTAGCTCACAGACCATGTCACATAATCTCTGAAATAAATGAACATGTTATTAGTTAATGCTTGTTAAGCCAAGTGTAACTAAAATTATACTCGCAGGTAATAAGAGTTAAGCACGCAATAGTCGAGTATGCTCCAAACTTAGCTTAACGGGCCAGATGCACTACGCAACACATATCCCGCAATCATGTTTCGATGTACTCATGTTTTCAAGTCAACGTTTAACTAGTATTATTTTGGATTGCCCATGATTTCAGAGTTCACCATGTGAAGATTTATTGACAAAGTGAAACACAAAGAAATGCCATTGTTAATGATTTTGAAAATACTGTACATTTGAGATGTTTGTTGTAAGAAAAAAGAAAACTCCACTACCTGTTTTCCTTTTTCACACTAATCCCAAAATGTCCCTTCAAATAATGCCAAGATACTGTATACAGGCAACCTAATGTGCTAATGGCACGGGCTGCCATTAGGATAGTATAGCAGCAGGGTCTTCCACAAGGCATTTAAGAGCATATTCCCCCCCCCATCCCTTAATTCTAAAATCTTATTCCCCCTACTCCTTAATTGACCCCCTATCCTTTTATCTTTCTGCCCTATCCCTTAAAAACACCAAAAACTTGCAAAATGCACTTACACCTGTCTATAAACTGGTCCTTGTAGTCTATACTTCTTAAAAATCCTTTCATTTACAGTCAATTATTCTTCTAACTGCATCTAAACAAATCACATCCCTAAAGATATTGGTCACCAAAGGGTAACTCTCTCCAACACCCACCAGTTGATATTCAAATTTAATTTCCCAATCAGTCTTCGAATAAACCCACTAGCCCGAAGCCCTGAGCTAGTAAATTGTCATTCGGGCTAGTGAATTTTTTTAATTTATGTAGTCGGGCTAAAAAAAAATGTACAGGTTTAAGAATTCGGGCTAGCGACACTAACATTTTAATTCAACGACTGCACTATCCCTTAAATTATTGCTTTGGAAGACCCTGACCAGAACAGAGAGAAGAAGTCTAAAGAGATAGTGTTATAATATATGTATAACATAGGAAAGGGCAGGCCAGAATGAAAATACACCAGATTTTTCATTTTTCCAGACTTTTTTAATTCCCTTTTACTATTATCAGTCAAAGCTCTAACCTTAAACAGTTACGTGTTTCATAACCTGTGACTGTTATTAAAAAAACCACTAAAAATGGGATAGTAACCAGAAGCAGTTACTACCACAAAATCATTCAAGTTTAGATGCATTCTATCTTCTGTACAGGAATTTTCCCTGTATATATATAATTTTCTCCAGGTAGGGTGATTATTCAACTTTACAACCATGCAATAAAATTCTATGAGCATCTATGAAAATCCAATGCGCAAAGCCTCTCAAGTTACCTACTGTTATGCAATAAAATTCATTAAAAATCATTTTGTAAGCACCAACATGACAATTAGTGAACAACAGCTAATTCTAATTGGATCTTGATGAAGATGTATTTATCCTTAATAATAAGTATTCAGACATAAATGAACACTGCACATTTGGCAACTATTTAGATGTATTAGCAAATGATCATGGTAACTGATTTAGGTTACAAATGGTTATTAGGCCAAATAAAATTATACCTGAGTTTTCTGTAACCCGACCGACCCTCTGAAAACACCCCCCGACTCCTTTTTTTTTATTGAAAATTAAAAAAAAAATTAAAAAAAAAAAAATTGAAAAAAGAATAATGTTCACGCAATCACGGCCGACTTATGTGCTCATTGTCCTGCTGTTGGAACTGACTCTCTTATAATAATAAATTAAACTGTTTAACCGCTTTGCAATAATTGCAAGTGATAATGACCAAACGGGGGCACCCGGGAACCACATGGGGCTCTGATTAAATGTAAGTTCAGAAAAAAAACAAAATAAACACTATATGACTTTTGTTCTTTATATACAGGGGTCACGCGATTAGGCGAAGTCGCTAAAAACTTCGCTGTAGTTTGGCCGACTTCGCTTTTTTATTCATGTGGGGCGAAATTTGAGTCGCCGTCATTTTCGGCAAATTCGGATCAATTTCGGCAATTTCAAATGTGATTAACCCCATAATAAACAAAAGCCTCTAAAATACACAATCAGCGCGTGTATCACACGTACCTTATTTAATCCCATTACCATTAAATAACAACGCGACTCTTATCTAATCAGGGCAATAGCCTAATTATCGATCTTTATCGGCTTGCCTTAGGTGAGATGAGAATATCAACCGCCATGTTTGCTCGTTAGGCGATCACGTGATTAGATCATGTGGGGAATCATGTGCGCATTCTATTTAAGTAAACCAATCAAAGCTGTCGTATTTTTTCGTTTGATGAATAATTAAAAATCGTACTACAAAACACTGCGCAAGGGCGGGGTTATGATTATGATTGACAACAAGATACCTTGAAAAATTTCCCACGATAAATACATTTAAAAGACAGTGTATATAAATTATATGATTGACATTGGCAAAGTTAATTGTAAAGGATCTTTAATAAGAAAAACTTTGATTGTGTTTTTATTGAGGCTAATTATGAAATAAAGAAATGTGTTTGGTATAAAGAGAGTTTGTTTGTGATTGTTTTATTGACGAGAGAAATCAGTGGAAATGTATTGTATTCTACGATTAGACATAGATATCAATAACTCAAGACAGATAGGATTTTGGCACTGTTCACTTTGAAGTTTGTAAGGCCATGGGAAAATAATAATAATAATGACAAAATGATAATAATAATACATGCTTTATTAGTATTATGCATTATTTAGTCGATATTTAATCGTCCTTCTCATGTCGATCGACCTCAAGTCTCCCTATTTTGAAAAACTTCTCCCTGTTTTGACTGGAGGGAGAAGTGACTTCTCCCTATTTTTGGAGTCTGGCTTGACCCCTGTATATAAGACACTTACTTGGAAAAATGCTCATCATGTAAATAAGGCATAAAACTGTTCCTCAGGACAATACGTACAAATATAATACTCATGATTTTTGAAAGTTTAGAGTTTTTGCAGTAAGTCGGTGAGTTATGATACTCACATTTTTTAAAAATTGAGGGGTTTTGTAAAAAAAAGTATGAGTAAAATACTCAAAAACTTAGCTTATCTACAGCTCTGAATTACGGTCTAAACTTTCAAGACAAACAAAAAAAAAGAAAAGTTGGTCGTTATTTTGAAATTGTTTGAATTTTGCGGGAAATATTAATCAGCGCACATGTCACAATCACATGACATTTGACCAGAATAACAAATGTTGGAAATTTAATATATTTTAACTTCGTCTGAAAAGGTTGACATAATGTAACAAATATTTTGGTTCAGATAGGTAAATAAATATATTGATAATCCCTTTAGATGCTTGAAATGTTAATACAATGCATAATTTTTTTGATATATTTACTTAAAACAAAGAGGGTAACTCCTCTCCCTCGAGGAGATCCCCGTGTTTTTACTATAGGTACTGCTCCGACCGTATTCAGCCAGATGAAATATCAAAATCGTAAAAAGGGCTGGGAAGGTCAGAGAAGGCTCAGATTACCTTCTAGGCTATTCTCGATTGCGCCATTATCAAATCCCGCTCACGTTTTTCGGAAAATTTTGAGATCGGGGAGGCTACCACAATTTTGTCCAATAGTAAATGCATTGTAACAACTGAGCGAGTTCACTTTCCAGTTAAATTCAGAAAATTTAGTTTTTTTTCAGCCAGTCTTATTTAGAAACAGGGATTGAAGGCCAAAAGGCTATAATGTAGGCCTATGGGAAATGAGATTCACCATCTGCTCTGAGATGATTTTTAATTGCAAAATTAATGCCTTATTTAAATTAGAAAGCTCTCTCAGGGATATAGACTGTTTCAGAAAAGAGTTTTTGGAAATATTTTTAAAATCCATTTTCCCAACCTCAGGGCAAGTGTATTTTCAAAGGGCAATTGCCCTAACCAAAACCTCACTTGCCCCAAATTTAAGTCCACTTGGTCTTATTTTTGAATATTTATGCAGTAGTGTAAGGCCTGTACATGTATATGAATGAAATATACTCGGCAAAAAAAGTTTTGGACCAGGGTATATAAAGTCATCTAAAACTAGTGGACATAATTTAAGTATCTTTTTTAAGTATTAACCAAGGTCTACCCTACCCGGTTAATTTGGTACCAGAATCATTAAATTCCAAACAAGATTTGATTTTAAAAAATATCGCAAACACACAAAGGGTCTGTAAAAAATGTTGCAAAGTCCATACAAAGTACCAGTTATGGACACATTCGAGTAACCAATAAAAAGATTATTATTTTTTCACAAACTTTCATTGTAAATGATAATTATTGTTGATTATTGATCTATTGTGATAATAAGGGTTATGGTCGAATGTCATGGTTCAGCGATCATTGTACGGGTTCGAACACTACCATGGTCCAAAACTTTTTTTAAAGAGTATATATTCAGAACTAAAAAATATATATTTTCGGTCCTATCATTTCTTGCAAGTTGCGTTCTTTTTGGAATCGTGAAAACCGGTGACATATAAAAAAAAGAAGCATATCGCAAAGTTTTGCAACGCATTTTGGGAAAATATGCACATCCATATACGTTAATTTCATACTTTATCAATGAAATACACTGAATATCTCATCAAATCGCGTTAATAAACGAGTGCTTCAAGTGTATTAAAAATGTTCGCATTTTGTTCGCAAAACAATCCAGGGCTGCGCATTGTTATGATTTACGATTGCCGTAAAAAATAGGTAGCAGTCGTGAGCAAGCGCTGGGACTTGGCTTTGTAGATTAACATTCATACCGGAAACCAGTTATGTATGTGAAAAGCGTTTTGCCACAAAAACATTGCGTTTTCGAAGTGAAAACAAATTGGATAGGAGATTTAACAAACTTCGTGAAAAATTATAATAAAGTTGTTTTATTTGTTATGTTTTATTACTAAATTGACAATTATGTCTATTTGTTTTTGTCAAAAGTAGGTAGTCCACGGGACTACTCAGCTTGGAGATCTAGGTAGTCTGAGGCAAATTTTGGTGGTCTCGGACACCGGACTATCATTAGTGTCGAACCCTGAAGAGGGAAGTTAAGTTAGACTAAGAGTTTCAAAGTTTGGATTGTTTGTTTTAGGTAATAAAATAGTTTCAACTTTGACTAATACTGCGCCTATATATAATGCTTTAAATCGTTAAGAGTACGAAAACTAAGAGACCGAGGATATAAATTTGTGAATCATTTAACTTTTAAGACACATTTTATCACATTGTTTACAAACAATAAATAATTTGGGTTTTTTAACTCACAAATGTATTACTACAGACTTATTTCGAAATAAGTTGTTTGGGTCTAGGTTCATGTTCATGTTTACTGAATAAAAATCAACAGTCAGAGCTCTAACCTTAAACAGTTACGTTTTTCATAACCTGTGACTGTTATTTAAAAAAGACCGAAAACTCGTATAGTAACCGGAATCAGTTACTACCACAAAATCACTCCAGTTTAGATGCATTCTATCTTCTGTACAGGAATTTTCCTACATATATGTTAATTTTCTCCAGGTAGGGTGATTATTCTACTTTACAACCATGCAATAAAATTCTATGAGCATCGATGAAAATACAATGCGCAAGGCCTCTCAAGTTACCTACTGCTATGCAACAAAATTCATTAAAAATCATTTTGTAGACTCCAACATGATAATTAGTGAACAACAGGTAATTGGATCTGGATGAAGATGTATTTATCCTTGATAATAAGTATTCAGACATAAATAAACACAGCACATTTGGCAACTATTTCGATTTATTAGCAAATGATCTTGGTAACTGATTTAGGTTACAAATGGTTACTAGGGTAAGTAACTGCTACTCTAAACCAAAGAGATATACTAATTTGGCGTTTTAATAACTTCCAGCAGTTATAAAATTTGTAACTGTTTAAGGTTAGAGCTCTGACTGATCAAAGTTATTTGGTTATGATTGAAATATATGTTTACTTTATGTACAGTGTCCTTTTATCTATCTATCTATCTCTGTATATTGCTGCACACCCTCGCGGGTAAGTTTGAGCAGGTAACAAATTAGAAAAAGATTGTAGGAGTCAGATATGAAGTATATGTTACCGAAAATCAAATAACTGTGATTGTTAGCACTTCCAAAATATTAATACCCCACCCACTTTAAGCTTTTTATTTCCGACGAGTGGTCTATGTATTTGAGATGCGATGACTTGTTAAGTATGAATACATTCGTGGTTTGAATAGTGAAGAAGATAAATAACTAACCTTAAGGTCATTTTCTGGCAGATATTTGCACTGTTTTGCAATTTCAATCCATTTATCGATGTCACCCATTTTATTTATTTTTTCTTTAACAGGTTCAACGAAAATTAATGAAGGTCGCCGATTGGTTAATAAACTGGTAGCTACTAAAAGGCGGGACTTTGCTATAGGTATGAAACCACTAATTATTTTCCCTATAGACACCAATGTTAAAGTGTCACATATTAATGATTTGCTGCAAATTCAACTCAAGCATGGATAATGCAGCAGTGTAATGTTCATATAGAAAACTAATTTTCCATTTGAAAAATCACCAGAAAAGGTGGGGTCACAAGACATGTTAGAAAGTTCTTGTTTATTTACTAAACAGGTCAAGGGTACAGCTGTTTCCACAATCTCTACCCAGAGTACACTCGTTCCTCATTTGATATATGTGAGTGGAAGGAACGATAACTCTGCGTGGAGATTGCTGTTTCCATTGATTGACTGTTTTCATTGCTCACAAAGTGTAAGCACAGAGTCGAAATTTAGAAAATGTTCATCAGTGATCCAGTAAAACCTATTAATACGCTTCTTATACACACAACCACAAAATCGAATAGAAATGGGCAGTTTCCCTACTTATAATGCCCATTTCTATCAAAAAAGGAGGGATTACTTTTTATTATAGGAACTACATTCGACCACACTTCGGAGGTTTACATGTAATTCGTGGTGGTAAACCTATAAAAAAAATAATAGGGGCGTATAGCAGGCCATAAAAAAGGAGGGATTACTTTTTATTATAGGAACTACATTCGACTACACTTCGGAGGTTTACATGTAATTAGTGGTGGTAAACCTATAAGAGAAGAAAACATGTTCAGATGTTTCTTAAATGAGAATTTTATGTTGTCATTTTCATAACAAGCTTAAAAACACCTACTTCATGCAAATCGAATGATTATTTTCCGAGATATGGTCAAGGACAATAGTCTAAAATCGACAAAAGTCAGAGATATACTTTTTAACTTTTACACTATCTGAATTGTCATACCAAATGGCATTTCTTGTCAATACACCATATTAAATAGATCAAATATTTAGAACAGTCAATGGACATTAATAAAATATGCATTTTAGGTACAATTAGGACGATGAATATGCCACTTTATCTCGATTTTCATGCCAAAATTGATTTTTTTAAGCAAATTATTCAAAATTGGTGGTACCATACCTGATTATAGTAGCGAATACGAGCTCAATAATGCCAAAGATACCGCTAAAATCAAAAATGATACTAGCTGGACGCTACCAAGTCGAGTTGAAATGATAAGGAATAATATTTTACCTTTTACACAAATCTTCATTTTTTCACAGTATCCTATTTTAGGAGGTAGGGGAAAGATTTAGTGGTTTCATGCCTACCAAACCTGTTGCCATGCAGATTTAATTCATGAAAACAGGTTGCAAACATGCAACCCTACATGTTGATACCAAAAAAACATAGTTCAATTGCAAACACTTCACAAACACGTCATTTTAAACACGAAAACAAATGAAACTCAAAATTACGGCTTTTATAGACAAAATTGGAATAAAAACGCTCAAAACCTATGTAACAAACTATGGAAAACTTATTTCTGAGCTTATTTTAGCAATTGTTATCGGAAAAGTGTCCTTAGGTACGAATCTGAGCGAGTCCTAGTTACTGCACACATCTCTTATAGGTATAAAACCACTAATTATTTTCCCTATAGACACCAATGTTAAAGTGTCACATAATGATTTGCTGCAAATTCAACTCAAGTATGGATAATGCAGCAGTGTAATGTTCATATAGAAAACTAATTTTCCACTTGAAAAATCACCAGAAAAGGTGGGGTCCCAAGACATGTAAGAAAGTGCTTGTTTATTTACTAAGCAGGTCAAGGGTACAGCTGTTTTCATTAATTGACTGTTTTCATTGCTCACAAAGTGTAAGCACAGAGGCGAAATTTCGTTCATCAGTGATCCAGTAAAACCTATTAATACGCTTCTTATACATACAACCACAAAATCGAATAGAAATGGGCAGTTTTCCCCTACTTATAATGCCCATTTCTATCAAAAAAGGAGGGATTACTTTTTATTATAGGAACTACATTCGACCACACTTCGGAGGTTTACATGTAATTCGTGGTGGTAAACCTATAAAAATAATAATAGGGGCGTATAGCAGGCCATGACCGTCTGTCACATAAAGTGTTATGATATGAAACCACAAATTACTTTTCCCAGGAACGTTCATGCTTTTCCCATTGACATCAATGTTTAAATGTAACATAGTAATGATTTGATGAAACTTTAAATCAAGTATGGACAATGGGCCCTGCCGCGTAGAGGAAAGTTTTGACACCAAGTGGAGGATGTATGACGCAGCAGTAGTGGATACGGGCCTACGTGTTTTAGAGATGCGGTGGCCGAGTGGTTAGCATACTTGACTCTCGTCCCAGAAGTCACGGGCTCGATTGCAAGCGGGGTCACGTCCCGGGGTTTTCAAACGCAGTATCTTCTTACTCGGGCAAGGTACTGTGAAAGTATGCCATCCTTCGGAGGGGATGTAAATCCGTCGATCCCGTGTGCAGGGAGAGCAATACCATGTGCACATTAAAGGTCTCGATGAAATTCTGTGTTAATCAGTGATACAGACAGCCCTTGAACCCTTCCTCGGAAACGAGGCTGACGTGATAATCAAAATTGAT
>JAWPHD010004316.1:0-147500 GCA_037043455.1 Cyrtodaria siliqua | reverse complement strand
ATAGTAAATAGTATGAAAGAGTTATTTGACAACGTTGATTTCAGTCTTGTTTTAGATTTCTTAAAATAAATCAGACTGTATAATTCATTGTAAAATACTTCTTAAATTTGCATGTACTTGTTTACACGCCCGTTGACGAGCATTTGTTGATCTACATATACATAGTTACTTCTTTTACCATATCATCCCTTATTTATATATAGTTTTAACAATATATTTGACATTATTTTTTTTTATGACTCCCTTTTTCATTTCTTGTATTATTCATCAGTTTTTTGCGCACAATATGACCTATATATGCGTCGACGAGCCGTAAAACATCATTCATTCATTAAATCATATGAATATATAGGTACGTAATCCTTAACCCTTTATTTAGGATGACTAGTATATTATTAAACGTTGAGCTAGCCTTTATATTATGTATGCGCTGCCTGATAATGTTTCGATTTTAATTCAGGTACTTAAAGCTACTGTATCTGTATACAAGGCGTGTGGGCCTGTACCTAAAGTGGGCGTGTACCTAAAGTGAAGGGTTTAAAGCTACCAAATTCAAGCGTGTGAAACATGGCTGAGGGCCCGCAACTAAGACAATTTTATATCGAACATTTTGTATTTCTTTATCTGCGGTCGACGCAGCAACATCAAAAATGCACAGAAAAATATTATGACCGTGAGATTCAAACGTATGAACTTCGCATTGACAATTTGTTTATTGATATACTGTTTGCATTGTACTGCGGCGTTACCATTTTTTCTTTATTTTCTAGGTATTTCAAAGACTTTCGTAAAAAAGGAAACATGTTAATGCATATTTTATCATTAGAATGGTATAAACTTAAACTTTTCTAAATTCATTCTAAATAATAAACTTATTTACCAACAACTCATAATAAATTGTTAACATAATGAAAATCAGCTGTTGGGTTTTTAATTTAAAAAAAGATAACACACAAACTTGTTGATGTCCGACATGACATAGTAACATTACATTTTCGTTCTAGAAACTATAAAAACTCCAACTTGTATTAAAAGACTGCCGTGTGTATATTCAAAACATGTTTACCAGAGTGTGCAAAAGATGGCGACTTCTTGCAGAAGACAATTCCACCTGGAGATACATTACAGTGCCGGGTTTGTTCAATTTGGACACGTTTTGGAGAGGGGTTCGCGGTCACTTGTCGGCATATCTGCGATCTATTAAACTGGAATTTAGGATATATTGTGGTATAGTAACAGTTTCAATATTCGTTATTTTAATAAGAGATTCAAAGATGACTATTTTTGGTTAGGTCGCCTCGCCTGAACTTGAAAAATACTTGCGGGACTGGAATGAAACTTGACACAATGGAAGAGGTCAATAATAGGAAGTGAAAAAATTAAATATTTTCAAAAATAAAATATTTTCATAACAAAAAAGGAAGTGCACACACAAAAGCCATAACTTTAGCTTTAGTACATACATACTTATCCCTCTTTGTTCACTTACCTTTATATAACCAGTTTATCAAACATGTTTTGTCTGGAATGTAATGGATTTCCATGGTGGGCAACAGCTTGTTATTGCTTTTGACCTTTGTCTAAGAAAATCATTCATATCATATAATAACTCACATATCTACACTCAGTACATTTAAAACATACTGAAAAGGGGATCCCTTGGAAGCAACAAACACAAACAAGAGATAAAGTAGCAGACTCGGTTTTATTGAGTCTGTGCATGAGAGGTAATGTAGAGTGCAACACCTCTCACGCCTCCTAGAACCGGCTTAAGCGATATTCTACTTTAAAGTCACAACACAACAACATCTTTTGATTTTCTCTTATTTTAGTCCGCTGGAATTTATTTCAAATCAAGATTGTATTTTATGTTAGTACACAAGTCTCTTTGTCCAAAAGGTTAACCAATCGCGATAAACAGTTGCATAATATTTGTTCTACTTTTTTCAGTTAACACATTTTGCAAGAGGATTTTAACATCTCTAGACATTCAAAAGATGCCAAAGGTTACGTTTTCAAATGTACTGGTTATATATAAGTTGATTATTGTCGTACATTTCCCCTTTTGATACTACTTCGTTCTCACAAGCATCCACACTTAAGGGAGCATCTATCGATCTTCTTGTAATATTGAAAAATTGTTATTTTTGTGCAAATAGATTATTCCAGAAAAAGCAACTGTACCGGAAAGAAACAGCATAAAAAAGTGCCACACATATTGTCATAAATATGGTAATGATTAAACAACACATGATTTGAAATGTTAACAATTTAATTGTTATTCTAGTGTTTTTTGTTTTGTGTATGATACATGTATACTCCCAACAAGAATTTAAGGACCAATACTTTTCGATTTGTGTCATTTTCTAAAGTGCCGTTATTGAACGATATAATGTATTTTTGCAATTTTTAATTTTAATTTCATTCTTTAACAATTGTTACGTGACCCAAATATATTAACTTTTTATATGAATATGAAATGCAGAATATTAACTTTTCTTCCTACATCTACTGTTTTAGGAAACCGTGTGAGAACACCTTTGCTGTCTAATTCGATGTTGGACGACTTGGCCGAACACTGCCCAAATATTAGAAACATTGCAATATATGGTGTTCAACATTTCGACAACGTCGTCGATCTTCGTAAACTACCTCACGCATTGACCAAGCTCGCCATATGGAAATATAGATGGCCCAAAAGGTGGTTGAAGGAAGCAGGTTTACCAAAGTTACGCCATCTCATGGTCGCATACATGACAAACATAGACAGTGCAGAGATTGACGACTTTTTGAAATTCACGCATCTGGAACACCTGACTTTAATGTACTGCAAAACAGTTAAAGATTGTTATATCATTAAGGTTGCAACGACTTTGACTTGTTTGCACACATTAAATATCAGTGGCACAAACTGTACGGATCAAGCCTTGCACCACATAAGTATAAATCTGAAAAACCTTACCAGTCTGCGTGTGGCTAAAAACAAGTTTGTCACTAATAGGGGTGTGGCAAGCATAGGGGCGGGGCTTATACAACTGACGTACCTAGATATTCGATGTTGTACTTTGGTAGATGGCGACTGCCTGAAATATATTTACAGTATAAGGAAACTTCACGAATTTGCTCACTCTCTGAATTTAACAGAGGAACAGACACTGATTCTTAACAGAAATGTACATAAAGTGATCCGTTCTAGTGCGGAGTGGAAGTGGATATGAAAACTGATATTTGAACAGACTTCTGAATGTATACATAAGGCTTGTGTGTGTTGAATAAAGCGTTTTTATGATCCAGTATCTTATCGTTAGTTACATTTTAAATTTGCAGGTTAAATATTGCAATTGCAAAGTCCTTTGTGACTAATCTTCCTTTGCGTAACAATATTTAATATCTCCCGGGTAAATATAATACTTCACAATGATTCAGATGCTCAAAACGCTTTTTTGACAATACTAAAACTACTGATGAAGAGGTATATATAACTTACATATCTTGAAAATTCAAACTCTATAGAGGCATTATAAACGGCTATAACCAGTCAGGTCGTCAAACCCCAAAATTGGAGCGTTGATTAAGAGTTAACAACTCATTTTACGCATATTCAATCACGGGTGTTTTAAGAACCCGTGAAAAAATATACTTATAATCGGCACATATGCATTATTATATGATCTGAACACCGGGATAGAGTTTTGATGACGGTTTTGTATTGTAATTTAGCTACGTTAACCTACAGCTCGGGCGCCAAAGTTTTTTTCAGCATTAAAATGAGCTGTTTCAATAAAACTACATAAATTATATATCATTAGACCTGTAATGTTAAGTAGTAAATACATATACATTAGTTTTGAAAGTCGTTTGAGATATACATATTTTACAGCCAAAATGCTTTTCTGATGGGGCTTTTCCCATGTAAATTTCTTGAGACAGCAGAAACTTGAGAAATTTCAAATAACTTTCAATTGGTCCTAATATTTTGCTATGTAACGTTCAGAGTGTCTTAGTTTACGTTTATCCAACACATTTAAATAATTTTTCAATAAAAGCTCAGTTTGTATGTTTTTATATGTTTGAAATATTTTGTTGCGACAGAATTTAAAGTGCCGTATCAAAAACAATTTTCGTAAATGAAATTCCTACTTCTCAACCAATTTTTTAAAAAGGATGTCATTTTTATTCACCACTGAAAAACGTCTGTTCCCGGATGCTTATGGGTTACCTGTTTGAATTTTGTCTTTAAATCCGTAACACCTTTGACTGAAACAAGCGGTTATTTTAATATCTATTTTATATAGTCTATTTTAATATCTACTACGTTCTTACAATTTCTGCTTAAATGAACAGAGACTGACAAGTCGTGACGTTGATGTATGACTCTGCTCCTCTCCATTGTCGCCGTCCTTCGTAATCCAAAGATTCATCCCCCACACGCACCATCCCCCCACCCCACCCCCCACTCCCCCCAACCCAAAAAAAATATTTCTTTTGATAACTTTTCATAGATATTTCTTGCTACTAGTATGTGTTTTTCAGCTTTAAAATCAGCAACTTTAAAAAATCATGTAAATTACAAATTACCATCCTAAAGAAAATTCTATAAGCAGTTTTGCTTTCATTTTTATCCTATTGTATGCTTTGTACACTTACATATGTAGTATTGTAAACTTTTGAAAATAAAATACGTTTAAACAAATACTAGTAGTCTATTTTAACCCTGAACCCGCTAAGCACGACTATAATAGCCTTTGCGTCCATTGTAAACCCAGATCAATAACTCGCAGGCTGATCAGGGTTTACAATGTCCGAATGATCAGTTCTTTTCCCCAAAACACCCCTTTATCACATAAATGGAATGGTCTTAATTGAAAGAAAGAACAGTCCATTATATATATGTAGCGGGTTAAGGGTTAATAAACCTGATGATAACTGCAGTCATTGCTACCAAAGTACTCGTGTCTAACTGAATGAGAGTTTTTGAGCAAATACAAATCCTACTGTATACATTGCTTTCAGTCTGCTGTTTTATAATGTGTGTAAAACGTAATCAATGGAACACATTACTTCATTTAAGGCAAATATCCCTTGCCCAATAGCTAACTCTTCGGTCAATAGATAATGTCTTCGGTCAATAGATAATGTCTTCGGTCAATAGATAGTATCTTCGGTCAATAGCGGGTCAATAACTAGTATCTTCCGTCAATATCGAGTATCTTTTGTCAATAGCGAGTATCTTTCGTCAATATCTAGTATCTTTCGTCAATAGCGAGTATCTTCGATCAATAACGAGTATCTTCGTCAATTGCTAATATCTTCGGTAGGTCATTCCAACTATTCCAAGTGGTGCGATATTACTATAAGAATCTTTCATGGGTATCCGGTGAAGATTCCAACCCGAGGTATAAGTGTTTTTATCAGAACTGAGGCTGTGCCGAGGTTCCGATTAAAACACTTATACCGAGGGTTGGAATTCCCTATCTGAACCGAATACCTATGATAGATAAAACAAATTGTATATCAGAGACATGTTGTGCGTTGACGCCGTGAGCTATTAACGTTTTGCCTGTTTTCCTGCATACCGGACGTTGGTGCGCGCGTGACTTTTATCTTTACCCATAAAGATAAGACTTTCCATCCCCCATGTAAAGCCTTATCCGGTATGCAAGCATATGTGTTCTAGATAATGTATATGATAACAATGGATTTATCTTAAAGAATAGCGCTTTAATACTCTCAAAAAAAACACCATATATTGTGCTTTTACGTTGCCATCATGTTGCCTTTAAATAAAACATTTCTGGTTTATACTGGTTTAATTCTACATTTACTGCTCTACGGAACTTACTCACAAAAAATAATGTCTGGAAAAGAGGCAAAGTTGGTGCATCTTGTGCATCCTGGCACGCTCACGGTGACGACATTCTGCTGTTGAAAGCGCAATCAAATACTACTAGCGGTATACATACTTATAAATTAACCACATGGCTAGACGAACGCCCGTGTTTCACTTTTTATTCTCACGTACACACATGTCTGAACCCGTTTCTTGTAAAAATGTTTGACAGCGTATTATTAAATTACACCGATGACAAATACTTCCGCTTACGTTACCATGGAGATAGAATCATTATTAGCAGGAACTGGCGTCCGTGACCGAGTGGTTAGGGTCGCTGACTTGAAATCACGTGCCCCTCACCGCTGTGGGTTCGTTCCCCCATGGACCTAGGAATCTGTATGTGAGGAAGCTATCCAAGTGGCTTGCGAACGTCTGTGGTTCTACCCATGTACCCTCTCGTGCAGGAATAATTCCCCAAGGGGCACCTTGGGTCTTTCTCCACTGATGGAAGCTGGGAAAGTCGCCCTATGACCTTAGCTGTTGGTGCGACTACTATACAGTTATAAGCAGTAACAAGATGCAATATGTTTTTGTTCTATGCACGTCCCATGTATTGCGTTACGGATAAAATGTACCGAAAAAGGAAAAAACAGCAGCATACATTTATTCTAACAGTTCTAACAGTTCAATGAAATATATTCACTTAAAAGAATACAAATGAACTAGATTCAGTATTCCTGTCAAATCCACTTTTAAAATAAAGTCCAAATACTATAGCCAAATGTCCCTTTAACCGAAATTGTCAAGTGTCTCTTTTATCCAAAATGTTTTGAGTTTTTCCTGGGTTTTGAGTTTTTCCAACTGGGAGGAAAATAAAGAATCAATCAATTCATAAAGTTTATTAACAATATCTTAACTTAAATCAAAATTTATTATTTTTTTAAACACCTTTTCTATCGTTTTAAAACTTCTTCTTTATATTTTTAATAATGCTGTGGACAGATAAAACTCACGGCTAAAATGTATCTTAACATAGATGCTCTGCAGAGTCCCTGTGAGGTTAATCAGGATATTTGAAAATATGTAAAATCTTAAATTTTGACTTAAATAATATTTTCGATTTAAGTTGCTTTATGAATACGGGCCCTGTTTTAGTTCTCCACGATAGTCCAAATAATCCAACATCACCTTTTCTATAGATGACCACAATAACTTTTAATAGAAATCCTCTCTTAACATATATTTTATATGAATTCACTGAATTATACTGAATTAATACCAATCTCACAAAGCCGTGTCTATATACTGCAATACTACGGTCGATTATTTTTTATAAGTTTCTGTCCCAGACATAAAGAGCCCCATCAACATGTTATTTATTTAAATGACATTGAATGACAAAATCAACAATAAACTTGTAAATATAAACAGTCATATGTAACTTTGGATATTGACACATACATCCTTGACATAAAAGCGTTTGCGTTTTAAAGTTATTTCATAATAAAGTTAACGCAATTATTTCCTGTGGTGTATGGTGTATACTTTTCATTGCCTTCAGTTATTTAAACATGTTATTAATTGAATATATAGCACACTTGAATGTATTATACTAGTTTATACTAACGATCAACATGCAATAATAATAATACTGTCAAACGTAATGAAGTATTTGAATGTTTTGCTGAAATCTAACAGGACTCTTTCACACTGGCATTTGAGCCGCAAATATTATAAAAAATAAAAAATAAATAAAAAATACGATATCCCCGATTGGATGATATTTTAACGGTGAAATCATACGTAATCAGAAACCGAAACTGTTTCGGTCACTTCTTTGAGTACAACCGGAAGTAAACATAAGTCGGGTGTGTTTTCGTTCGAACTGTGAATTTAATGTGATAAATGGAAAATCAGACCTAACGAACGGTGTAAAGGATTTTAATAAATTCGGTAATTTGACAAAGATAGTGTCAACAAGCATCCTTACCATGTGCTATATAGATAATAGGGGGGTGGGTGGGTGCACGGTTATCGTATTATTATTCTATTTTTCATATGAAAAACATAGACATCATACGTTAACAATATTAGGTTTGTATAAAATACGGGTACTGGGTCAGCGAGTAACTTGCAGAATCTACGCCACTGAAAATAAATGCGTTAGTTTTCCTATGAAAGAATTTTAATAGAATAGGCTGCGCAATGCATCTTGTCTCTCAACTATCCATATGTCAGAGTTCAAAGAAGCTCTGGGCAGAGTTCATTGAATGAATAGTTAATGCAAAGATTAAAACTACTTCGTCACGCGCCTAAATAATGATGCGGCATGGTAAGTAAACGGAAGTGTGGCCATTAGTGTAATTATTCAGTGTATAATTTATCTAATTATAAAGAGTTTTATATTTACGGCCGCGTTAGGTTATCTACATAACTGGACTATTTGCAAGATTCAAAATTAACGTTTTCAACAAAGGATCATGTCACTTTCTTGTGTTATATGTGTATGTGTGTGTTTGAGTGGGGGTGGGCATTGGAGGCGTGGAGGTGTGGCGTATGGACTTTATCACATTCAATTTTATGGTTATTTTTAACTTGTTAATCGAAGACAATGTGGTGTGCTGCGTTTAACTTGGCCTAATTGTTGAGAACAAGCCTGTACTCACTCTCCTTACAAGCCAACACGTAATGTAGGCATTTCCAAATGTAAGCCACGAAACTGTGTCAGATTAAAAACTCTGATAAGACACTGAAACGTCTGGCTGTGTTATTTTCTGCTTTCCCACAAAACACAAGTCTCTGGTATCAATTACATATTAACTTTCATGCAACATGTGTGTTTTTACAAATGCATTTCATGGTATTTTAGGACAGTGGTAAAACGATTCATACAACAGCCTGTATTATAGCCTGTATTATAGGCCGTTAACGCTGTTCCACAATGCAGACTCAGCCTGTATTATAGGCCGTTAACGCTGTTCCACAATGCAGACTGAAACCCGTGCAATAGTCATACAATATAGATTAAATTATTTAAGAATAAAAAAAAAACAGTTGTCATAATATTGCATTTGTTTAATTTGGGTAATCGAGACAGTCCTGTAGACTGTCTTATACAGTGGCGTAGCTGCCTATAGGCACTGTAGGCCCACTGTAGCTGCCTATAGGCACTGTAGGCCCACTGTAGCTGCCTATAGGCACTGTAGGCCCACTGTAGCTGCATATAGGCACTGTAGGTAGCTGCCTGTAGGCACTGTAGGTAGCTGCCTGTAGGCACTGTAGGCCCACTGTAGCTGCCTATAGGCACTGTAGGCCCACTGTAGCTGCCTATAGGCACTGTAGGCCCACTGTAGCTGCCTATAGGCACTGTAGGCCCACTGTAGCTGCCTATAGGCACTGTAGGCCCACTGTAGCTGCCTATAGGCACTGTAGGCCCACTGTAGCTGCCTATAGGCACTGTAGGTAGCTGCCTATAGGCACTGTAGGTAGCTGCCTATAGGCACTGTAGGTAGCTGCCTATAGGCACTGTAGGCCCACTGTAGCTGCCTATAGGCACTGTAGGTAGCTGCCTGTAGGCACTGTAGGTAGCTGCCTGTAGGCACTGTAGGCCCACTGTAGCTGCCTATAGGCACTGTAGGCCCACTGTAGCTGCCTATAGGCACTGTAGGACCACTGTAGCTGCCTATAGGCACTGTAGGCCCACTGTAGCTGCCTATAGGCACTGTAGGCCCACTGTAGCTGCCTATAGGCACTGTAGGTAGCTGCCTATAGGCACTGTAGGTAGCTGCCTATAGGCACTGTAGGCCCACTGTAGCTGCCTATAGGCACTGTAGGCCCACTGTAGCTGCCTATAGGCACTGTAGGCCCACTGTAGCTGCCTATAGGTACTGTAGGCCCACTGTAGCTGCCTATAGGCACTTTAGGCCCACTGTAGCTGCCTATAGGCACTGTAGGCCCACTGTAGCTGCCTATAGGCACTGTAGGCCCACTGTAGCTGCCTATAGGCACTGTAGGCCCACTGTAGCTGCCTATAGGCACTGTAGGCACATGCCTACACATTGTCCACAGAAATCAACAAAAAAACAATCACCAAAAATGCAATAAAAACAGAGTGGGGTTATGGGTGGAGGTGTATCAATCAGCTCATACCATTTTTACTCGTGGTCTTTTCAGAAAATAAAAGTCGAACTGTTTTCGCTCGTGGTCTTTCGGAACCAAACACACCATAATTGTGCAAGACTTCGAAAGATTTTCAGAAAACAAGTATTCATATTAATATATGTTATTTTTTTCTGTTCCGATGTTGTTTTTTTTGCGAAATCGCAGATTAAAAAAGCTTAAAATCGCGGGTTAAAAACATATTGTTTGCTGCTTAAAATACCGTCAGAATGCAGGATTTGACTTCCTTCTGAAAACAAATTACGGGGGAGCATACCCCCGGACCCCACTAGACTTTGCGCCTTCACTGACTTAGGCACAGCTACGCCCCTGTTAAAGGGACACAGGACAGTCTTAAAGGGACACAGGATAGTCTTAAAACCCTTATCAAGCATTACAAGTAGCACCTCCATTTTTTTTTATATTTAACTTTTAAGCTGCTTGCATATAATTCAATAAAATGAAATAGACTATTACGTCGTCATTAACTTTATCATTGGTGCAATATAATGAAGAATAAGTCATATGCCAAAACTATTAACTATCAACTAGGATACTATTGGCAATTTTGTGTTTTAATAAAATATATTCAAACTTGTACAAGCGGTTTGTGTTTTGCAAATTTAGTAATTCACACCTGCATAGTTAGGATATTAAAGCTGCATAAAGTCAAGTCAGGCAAATACACAATTAATTTGCGGAAATTTAAACATTAAGCAATTATTCCTCGAGTTGGAACTGATACATTTACCGCGAGTTGTAACTGATACATTTACCGATTAATCCGCGAGTGTGAACTTATATATTAACTAATTCATCATCGAGTCGGATTTTATATATTTACATTCTTATTCCACGGGGTTGAACTTATAAATTAACCGATACAGTAACCCTCTAGTCCTCGAGCTGGAACTATTAAATTAACCAATTAATCCGCGAGCTGGCACTTATATATTAAATAATTCATCCGCGAGTCGGAATTTATTTATATATGAACACAATTATTCCGTGAGTTCGAACGTATAAATTAAAAACCAATGCATTAACCCCTCTAGTCCTCGAGCTGGAACTATGACACTAACCAATTAGTCCGCGAGTTGGAACTTAAATATTAACCAATTCATCCGCGAATCGAAACTTAGACATTAACTCGTTAAGCCGCGAGTTGGCGCTCTAAAGTATATAAATTGATTCATCCGCGTGTCGAAACTAGTACATTAACTCATTAATACGAGAGTTGAAACATTTGTCTTAACTAATTAATCTGCGTGTCGGAACTTACATATTAACCAATTAATCCACTAACTGGGACTTATACATTATGCTTTTTTTTCCCAATATGAATATAAACATCATTTAACAATTAACTGTACATGTAGTTTAACAACCAGAAGCAGATGCAATCGCTATCTAGTGGCGGCGAACCGTGTGATGTGATTATCGTTGCTAACTAGGTTAGAATCTAAAGTTTTAGATGAAAATGCAAAGAAAAAATAAACATATGGTCTTTAAGGTCACTGATCATATCTTTGAAAGGCTCAGTCAGTGGTCTTTAGTTTTGCAACTATTGAGGTATGGAACGTGTATTGAGGTATGGAACCACTAATTATTTTCCCCATAGGCACCAATGTTAAAGTGTCACATGTTAATGATTTATAGTGTAATGTTTATAGAAAACTAATTTTCCACTTGAAAAATCACCAGAAAACGTGGCGTCACAAGACATGTAAGAAAGTTTTTGTTTGTCTACTTAGCAGGTCAATGGTACCGCTGTTTTCATTGATCGACTGTTTTCATTGCTCACAAAGTGCATAGAGTCGAAATTTTGAAAATGTTCATCAGTGATCCAGTAAAACTTATTAATACGCTTCTTATACATACAACCACAAAATCGAATAGAAATTGGCAGTTTTCCCCAACTTATAATGCCCATTTCCATCAAAAAAGGAGGGATTACTTTTTATTATAGGAACTACATTCGACTACACCGCGGAGGTTTACATATAACTACACCTTGGAGGTTTACATGTAATTAGTGGTGGTAAACCTTGAGCCACGTCCGTATAAAGGAACAACTAAGCAGAAGAATTTATATAAATGTTGAATAAACTAAGAACAAATAAACATGTTTTATTCCGGAATTATTTTAAAGACACATACAGCACACAAAGGCAGTTGAATGCTTAGTACTATTTTTTTTATGGTTTTTATGGGTTTTTTAAAGGTTATATGGCGCCTTACAGGAATGAACATGCCCGGCTCATCCTCCATTTACATCAAGATGGATATGGAGAATGGGCCTAGATCTTTCTAACCTGCAGAGTTGCTGCAAATTCTATAGTAGACACTCCATTTACGAAGGAGCCACGTTTCCACGTTTTCATATGTATACGTTTAATTTGAGCGCGAGTGGTTTACGAGATGATAAAATAACCTTGATTTATTAATACGTATTTTTTCTTCAATGTTCGTTATTATTTTACCATAGGTTTAAATATATTATTGGTGCAATATAACCAACAGTTAGTAATATACATGTAATATATATATGCATAATAGGTAACTTCAGCTTGAAATAGTCTCCCATAGCGCTAGATAGAGCCTCGCTTAGTTTTCATTTACCGTTTTTGAAAATCGCTTTAATATACATGTATTATACTATATGAAATGTTGTAACGAATTGAAAGATAAAATATATTTTAACCATTTATTAATGTAATAAAATTCATAACAAAATAATATACACTTTTTTATAATTTTAGATTATTTATTTGTTGTTTGAATGGGTTTACGTCACTTTTAACACATTTTAGGCCATATATGATTGTCGATTGTTTTGTGTTAGAGGCAGACCTCGCCGTTTTTCCTGGGCAGAACCAGTACTGTATACTTCCCGCCATCCGTAAGAATCGACACTTTCTCACTTACAACAAGTTGAGCTCCCGGTGGGATTCGAACCAGCAGCGGTGAGAGGCAACGCAACGTCGTTCGATCATTGACCAATGATGCTATACGTATTATAGATACATCTTACATACTCAATTACAACACCAATCACCACATGTATATGTTACGTGAGAAGAGATTCAAATTAGTTTATATTATACTGATATACTTATATAAGTACATGATTGGTGATCAATACATTTACCCTATTACTATATAATTTTCAGTCTCTTGTATTTCTATTATTGAACTTTATTGTTTTTATTTAGATTTGTTTTATCATTAATTAAGGTGACGTTAATCAATGATAAACCTCAAATGATAATCCCAACAGAGTTACATTTAACGAACACGTGGTGTATAGACAAATATCATTAAGCATGTTATTGCCGAACTTTCAAAATGTCTAATATTGCACCAACACTCCGCGAAGCAAACTGCAGATTTTTGCAAATGATTAATTTTTCAATGTGTGTTTTTTTGTCTCGTTAAATCACGAACAGAATGTGTAAGACTTCGTTATAAGCCATACAACGTGGTGTGTCCAACGAAACTTTTGAATATATTGCATACATCAGCATTTATTTATGGCACACAAACTTATATACTTTTTACTGGTTCGTTCACAAAATCTTTGAGTTCGTGTCTCTGAATTAGGCAAGATAATGCTGGGTGAAAATGTATGTTTCTAGGTACATTCATGACACATTTGATTTTGGTTTATTTTTTTCATAAATATTTTTTTGAAATAATATTTTAAAATGTGTATTGATTTTTCAGTCAGCGCAAAAATGAATAACTCGGATTCGTTTAAAACTCGCTAAAACGTTTTCGATTAAAATAATCTGTAAGCGTCTTTCCATAAAACAAGAAACAATTCCACTGGCCTAATTTGCATCATCTTACAAAACTTATCGCAATAATTCTGTAAAACACAAGCGTGTGAAAGTATCTTGTTTCAAGGGGGCTGTTAGGGGTCTTAGAAAACACACGTTCACTAATCGTTGAATAGAGCGATTTCAGCTGATGCTCATTTACGCCCGCGCTTTGTACACCGCAGAGCTGGCATGGTCGTAGATATTTCGGTGCGCATGAGTTCAATCCCCGGCCGGGTCACACCATAACTTCCGAAATATGATACAAGTAGCTCCCTTGCTTGACGTTCAGCATATACAGGGGCGTAGCTGTGCCTAAATCAATGTGTAGGCACCAGGTCTAGGGGGGTCCTGGGGCATTACCCCATGAGATTTTTATTTTAAAAAGGAAGCCAAATCCTGCTTTCTGGCGGTATTTTAAGCCGCAAAACCTATGTTTTTAACCCGTGATTTCGCTTTTTTAATATTCGTTTTCACCAAAATAACCCAAATAACCTCAAAACAGAACAAAATAATATAATTATATTATAAGGAATACTTATTTTCTCAAAATCTTTCGAAATTTTGCACAATCATGGCAAATGAAATAGTTACTACTAATGCGTAGGTCTATAACATATCTCAGAAAAAGTCCATGTTTCTACATTTGGAGGAGGCAAACACAGTTATAACACACACTATGTCAATTTGCATGTCCTTGTGAATTCGAAGGAGCGCCAGAGAAGAGAGCCTGCCACTGCTCATTGTCGACCGCAAATAGTTGTTCATGCGTTTCAGGGCACTGAATGATCTTTCGCAAGACGCTGATGTAGGTGGCATGGTCTGAAGCACTGTCAATATGCTGTTTATACATGGGTACGGTTTGTTTTAACGTTTCTCTTATCCTTTGTGGGGTTGCATTGGATATATCCCATTTCACCTTCCACCTCGCCAACTCATTACCAAACTGTTCATATCCCTTATATCTGTAGCATACGCAGCGTAAATCTCTGTTGCCATTTCAGGCTGAAGATTGGCTTCTTTAGCAGTAAATATTCGGCCGATTTGTTTTTTTTGTATGGTGTTTTACGTCATTTTCAATACATGTCAGGTTATATATGACTGTGCACCTCCTACGTAAGAATCGATACTTCCCCACTTACAGTCGAGCTCCTATTGGGATTCGAACCCGCAGCGGTGAGCGGCGAGAACGCTTACAAATCAACGTTGTTAACCCCTCGACCACGGAGACCACGGAGACGCTACACATATTCGGCCGAATAACGCTCTTCGTTTTTTAGAGTTCTGGTTTCTATCATTTGCAACAACTGGTCTGAAAAGATGTACGCTGTAACCCAGGGTGTTTCAAGTTCGGGATTGGCTCGGTAATGGTGAATACCTTGGTTTACTGGGCTCAATTTGGCAATCCGTACAATGCTAGATGCTTTCTCGTATAATTTATTCCAAACCAAAGTGTCAGTTCGTTCGTCACGAGCATCCGCACGTGTTTCACACAGGGTCCTGAGCTTGGTCCATCTGTTCTTTCGACGCAGCGTCCTGTGCTAGCTCGTCCGTAAAGGCAGCTAATCGTTTCGCAGAGTAATCAAAGGCGAATGCGATGTCCTGAACTGTTGATAGTTCACTGAACTATAAAATAAACTTGACAGCGTCAAATGTTTATGCATCAGCTACACTTTTTGACTTCACTTGCCGTTTATCACAAGTAAGAAATTGACTTGAAAACACGTTTTCTGAAAGTCTCGTAGAATCTCTCAAAATCTCGCCAAAATCGATTTCAAACGTCCACCACGAGTAAAAATGGTTTGAGCTGACCATACCCATCCACCCTTTACCCCCTCAGTTTTTATTGCAATGTTGGCATTTTTATTTCTGGGGACAATGTTTAGGCACGTGCCTACAGTGCCTATAGACAGCTACGCCACTGATATATCAGGACTGGTATCAGTATACTATGACTGGGTGAGTTATCATGGCACTCTAAGTTGAGCATTACGCTCATAGCTACAAGAAGACACCGTCTCGGTATGACTGAAAGATTATTAAAGGCGACGTTAAACCCCATGCATCAACTTCCAGAGATGTGCATCATCGAGCCGTTTCACGGGAGATTCTCGCACCATGTTATATAGTCTTCCTGAAATGCACATCTAAATACACAATCCAGATTCTCTATTGTACATAGCTTTAGGACGTCCTATTGGTTAAAAGGCGGAGGGACTATAATCCTTAGAACTACATACACACACGCCCATCTAAATATAAATATCAGTCAAACATAAATTATTTCAGAATGAGACGGTTACTGCCAGACAAATGTCTATAAAACCAAAGCATTCATTAGCATGCATTTTTATGCTTGGTCATGGAAATACTAAACATTTAATTAAAATTACTCAAAAAACAACAACTGTTTTTTTAAGGAACGAAATGAATGTATATTTGTATATATAATTATTGTTTTATTTGAATGTCTCTGATCTACTAATTGTAATAATTAACCACGCAGTTCCTTCCATTGTGTTTTAAAGCTTGCCCATGTTCTTCCCTTTTTTGAACCTCCGATATAAAGGACATAAAACAGCAGACTATATCACGTATTTAAAAATGTAAAACACAAAAACCATTAACATTATTTTAAAAACATAAAACGCTCTACCCTTTCCCGTACCTCGCTTAAATGAGTATTAAACCGCACGCTACGTCATGTAAATTAAGTATATCTCAGGGAACTCTGGGTCTTTCACTCGGCTGCCACATAGTGTCTGGCTCTGAGGCTGCAGTTATATCTCCTAAACAGAGAATTAAGGCAGTCGAGGGCTCAATTCTACCCTTTCCCAAGGGCCGCCTTTTTTTGTCTTTTACCGGACAATGTGTTAAGTGGACGTGAAAGGATTCGTAGAGAAGGAGGAAAAAGGGGACAGAGGGACGAGACGTGGAGAATTTTAAGACAATGAGGCAGCCCTTGTGCAAAAGGTGCGCCACGTCGAACAGAATGATAACGAACGCACGGACTAGAACAATGGATGTGTTATTGTTTATCTGCTTATTTGTGATATTACCGGTTGTACAGGCGGCAAACGTTAAGTTACCGTACGGTAAGCTATTATTTTACTTAGTGTTTATGGCGTTTTCTATTGATAAACGCAATATTGTGTTTTCTATAGATAAACGCAGTATTGCGTTTTCTACGGATAAACATATTGTTGTAGCATAAATGAACTGCAAGTTGCAGTTTGACATTGCAGTTGCGTGCATAGTGCTACTAGCATAGGGGCATCAGTGGCCCAGTGTGTAGCACGGTAGACTCTGAACGCGGAAATTACGGGTTCGAGCCTAACCCGCGCCAGTATTTCTTCGGTCATTAGGCAGGGCACTTCCGGTAACCTCGTCAGTTGGATGGTGACGTAAACCGGGCTGCCCCGCGTACCCTCCGAGTAGGTTGACAAACATTAGAAATCTATTTGATAAAGATTATGGTATGTTTCCTGTGGTCCTATGCATCCTTATCCGCTCTCTAGAACGGATGGAAGTAACCAATAATGATGTGTTGATCTACTACACAATTCATTTCAATTAGATTTATATATTGCGTGTTTTTTTTATTGTTTTTTTCATACACGTTTTGTAATTACTTCTAGTGGAGATCATATTTATAACATTAGGCCCAAGCGTGCATGTGTATGCTCTACTTGGTAACATGGCCTTTTAGCAGTATAGATCACATGTCCAGCTGGATGCTATGGATGAAGTATGTCTATTGTCAAACACATCTGAGATCTTATTAAAACAAAATAAGCATTCAAATCAATTGTGATGACAATCAAAAGCCGTCTACTAAAGTTCTATTATATGATAATCTCTTATTTGAAATTATCGATGACAATAATGTATTGATAATAGTTCGCCATTGTCGAAGCTTTATGAATACGGAGCTTCTGAGTAATATCTTAACTTAAGTAACATTTTATCAACTTTTTAAACAACCTTTTCTATCGCTTTAAGACGTTTTCCTAATATTGCTGATAAGGTTCTGGATAAATAAAATGTACAGCTAAATAGTTATCTTACAACAGAAGGTTTGTAGTGTTCCTGAGAGGTTAATAAGGATATTTAAAAATATGCAAAAAGCATACATTTTCCACTTTAATAAGTTGCTTTATGAATACGGGCACTGGTTTGATATAAACAAACCTACGAATACCATTTGGTGAAAATCAGAAGCCGTATTTTAAGTCGTCGCGTGAAAAGCTGAAATTTCCTTGTTTTGGCATAAAGGGCTATAACTCACATATACCACATGCCCGGTGTATTTCTCAATCTAGATCTTATTGAAACGAACCTTCAGATAAAAATCAGAAGTTGTGTTAAATAAAGTTTTCATGAAAACTAATTGAAATTCCTTTATTTATTTAATAATTCAAGCGCCAAAACTCTGTGTTGTTTAGTCGGATATAGCTAGTTCACAAGTTTCTTTATTAAATTAACATTTTGACGAAGTTTAGTGAAGATCGTATGCAAGATAAAAGTAATTGCTTTTTTTCAAATTTAAGAACCATAAATCTCTTTATTCTGATCGGGTATAGCACTTTTATTTGATTTTTACTAAACTTTGTCTAGGTCTTTATATTGATAAGATAAGCTCGGATAAGTTCGTTAAACAGATGCATCTTACTGGTAAAAACCGGAGTTATGGTCCTTGTCTGGAAAATGCCATATTCTGCCTAGTTAACACTAGCATCTTCATGTTGTATTTGATCTTTACCAAACTTGTCAAATCTTAATATCAATGAAAGCTCGATCAAGTCCGAAAACCAGCAATATCGAGTTAGTACCAGAGTTATGGTCGTTGATTTATTGAGGAAAAACATAAGTTGTATCGTTAACACTCTACCTCCTTCATTTTTCAATTGATCTGGAACAAACTTTGGTAGAATTTTAAAACACTAAACATATCGAACAAGAAACAGCAGAGTTATGGCCCTTGCATATAAAAACAATGCTATAGCTTGCTGCGTTAACGCTTTAGCATATATCATGTTCCATATTATCTTTACCACACTCGGCCAGTTTGTTGAAATAAATTAAAGCTCGAATACCATCAAGGTTCGATTAATAATATAACTCATGTCGAAAATCATTTTGATTCGACGCTAAACATGGCTGCCAGCGGCCATCTTTGTTTACATAGAGTTATATAGTAAACACTTGTAGCAACTACTCCTCTGAAAGTACTCGGCGAATGTTTACAAAACTTCACAGAAATGTTGCTCTTGATGTCTTATCGATTCTAGCAAAATATCAGGTCGGCCGAAAATTCAAGATGGCCGCCACGGCTAAAAATAGATTTAAAAAAAAACAAGTTTGTAGCGACTAATTCTTGAAAACTATAAGCGATATTGATATGGGACTTTTTCTAAAATGATTAGCATGACATGATGTTGGTCCTTGACGAAAATCATTTTGATTCGACATTAAACATGGCTGCCAGCGGCCATCTTTATTTACATAGAGTTATATAGTAAAAGCTTGTAACGACTACTTCTCTGAAACTACTTGACGGATTTTCAAGATATTTCGCAGGAATGTTGCTCTTGATGACTAGTTGGTCCTAGAAAAATTTCAGGTCGGCCGGAAATTCAAGATGGCCGCCACAGCTAAAAAAAGGTTTTTAAAAGGCAAGTTTGTAGCGACTACTTCTTGAAAACTGTAAGTGATATTGATATGGGTCCCTTTCTAAAATGGTCAGCATGACATGATGTTGATCCTTGTCGAAAATCGTTTTGATTTGACATTAAACATGGCTGCCAGCTGCCATCTTTGTTTACATAGAGTTATATAGTAAATACTTGTAGCGACTACTCCTCTGAACAACTTGAAGGATTTTCATGAAACTTAACAGAAATGTTGCTCTTGATGTGTAGTTTATACTAACATAAATTTCAAGATGGCCGCCATGGCATAAAATACAAATTTGTAGCGACTACTTCTTGAAAACTAGAAGTGATATTGATATGGGACTTTTTCTATTTTCTAAAATGATCACTCTGACATGATGTTGGCCCTTGTTGAAAATTATTTTGATTCGACATTAAACATGGTTGCCAGTGGCCATCTTTGTTTACATAGAGTTATATATAAAAACTTGTAACGACTACTCTGAAACTACTTGACAGATTTTCATGAAACTTTACAGGAATGCTGATCTAGCTTTCAGAACCTGCCAGTAGAGATTCATGGTCATTGATGGATTTTCATGAAAGTTACAGAATCAAAGCGCTGTGGTCTAGTGGTAGAGCGTTGGACCCATGATAGAAAAGTCGTGGGTTCGATCCCCGCCATTACCATAGGTGTTGTGTCCCTGAGCAAGACACTTTGTCTTAGTACTGGTTCTATCCAGGAACACATCGAGAGTGACTAAAATAAGTTCATAGACCTTTCGTTACAATCGATGTAAAATACATAAGTTTACACTAAGGTCATTGACCTCTTGTTTTTGAAAGGTTAACCAATTAACGGGGCATGGGATTTTTCTGGATACATTTTGTTTTAGGTACGAGTGTGTATTATTTCCACCATAAATACACCACGTTATAAATTAAGCGCACAGCAGGCGGAACGATTTGACCAAGAAACAGTCCAATTCAGTTCTGTTTTATTGTATCAGCGAGCCGAGGTATTTTGTAGATGTTATCGTGTTTCGAATAATAAAACCGGGCATGTGGCGTAGTAGGTCAGTCACCTGTACACTGAGCATATTTATTAACTTTGCTTTGAACTATCTTAATAGTATAATGTGTACATAATTTAATATTTCAACATTTGGTGAACCATTACGTGACACAATAAATGCTTGCTTCATTTCTATATTCGTTGATGCCGTACTAGTATTATAATATTAAGTTTATTATTTAGTAAGTAGGTGGGTAGGTGGGATGGCAGACAGGCAGGCAGGCGGGTAGGGTCAGGCAGATGCAGGCCGGCACGTAGGGACAGGTCGGCAGGGCAGGTGCCTGCCAGGCAGGTAGGCAGGCTTGCTTGGTGGATGGTTGGGTGGGAGAGCCGGCAGGCAGGTACTTAGTCATGGTGGGTGGACAACAGGCAGGCAGGCAGCGGGTAGGGTCAGGCAGGGACAGGCCGACACGTAGGGACAGGACGGCAGGGCATGTGCCTGCCAGACAGGTAGGCAGGTGATTGGGTGGGAGAGGCGGCAGGCAGGTACTCTGTCGTAGGTGGGTGGTTGGGTGGGTGGACAGGCAGGCAGGCAGGCGGGTAGGGTCAGGCAGGGACAGGCCGGCAGGACATGTGCCTGCCAGGCAGGTAGGCAGGTGGTTGGGTGGGAGAGCCGGCAGGCAGATACTCAGTCGTGGGTGGGTGGGTGGACCAGCTGCAATCGGCCATTAAGACATACATACATGTCAATATTTTCGAGTCGTTTAAAAAGCTTAAGCTAGACACTAACCTTAGTCTTGTCCATCGGATGGAGAAAAAAACAGACGATCCCGTGTATCGAAGCCTATCCTCCGAGCACGTAAAAGAACCATACGGAGGGCAGGGTTCCCAGATTCCTATGTATCCTGCCCCTCTCTGGGGTGGCTCGAAACAATCAGAACAACGAGTTGATGATCAAGTCATATTTAAAGGGACACATGGCAATCTTGATTTTTTAAAAACTCACGGCGTCCCTTTAGTTTTTTTTCCTCACTTGCATCTGTTCAATCATTAATAGTAATTTTTAGAATAGTTCAAAGCTAATTATTTTTACATATTACTAACTTTTTATAATAGTGCATCAATAATATAATTAAAAATTTGGTGAAATAGTGAAGAAAATCAAAATGACGCAGGATAACTAAATTGAGGAGCAAATTTCAATGTTTGAATAAAACTCAAGATTGCCATGTGTCCCTTCAAAGTATAAAACATGTAGAAAGAATAGGAGCGACTCCATGGTCAGAATCAAATCAAGGTTTTCGATATTTATTGAAATTCTAAAACACATTTTAATTTAAATGTCAGGGTTGAATATAAAAAAGCCAAAATGGCCACAGAGAAACTTTTCTGTTCATTTTATGCATTATGCTGCTCAGTGAGGTATAATCACAAATTTCTACATAATAAAGCATTTTTAAAGCATTTGGCATGTACATGCATTAAACATTACTCTGTACAAATATATAAAAATAATTATAAAATGTATTTCTGTTCTGTAATATTTCTAACTGTCAAATTTTGAATGTTAGTGCATCTGTTAATAGCTGTACTTGTAAAAACATGATCAGTGATTGGTCAGAATGCTGAAACCCTTATCTCGAAGCATAATGGTGGTAGGGCCTACCGAACGCAGGGGTTTAATGGGGTGCCTGGTTTATCAAATGCAAACACATGTCTGAAAGAATTATATAATTCGCTGGGTAAATTCATCACTTTCATCACACTCTTATTGACGAAACATCATAAACGCAAGTCTGAATACTTCTCGCCTCTCACGGCTGCTGGTTTGAATCCCACTGGTAGCTCGACTTGTAAGTGAGAAATTAACGTAAAATACCATTCAACCAACCATAAACATATGCGTCATTATATATATTATCTGAATTTGTTTTGGTCATAATCACACTTTCTAATATTAGGCTAGAGGATATAAGACCCTACACAAATTGCAACAAAAATGGTTAAAACATTGTCATAATCGGCGAGGTGCCCTTAAGTTACAAAAGAAAAATAGCAAAAAAAAGCATAAAAATCGCTGATTTTTTTAATAATTATATTCTACACTTAAAACAAAACAAAACACACATTGTCATTGTGTTTTTCTCTAATCTAAAAATGTTCTAAGCTACAGAAACAAAGTCCCAAAGGATCAGAGATTAGGAAATGACGTTTTTTTTTTTTTCTATTTTGTTTTTAAATGTCTCATTGCCGTATAAGGGATTGAAGATATTCAAAATTGTCTAATATATATATATGTATATATAGAAAAATTTGGAATGAACAAAATGAACACATCTTGAACTTTTGGGAAAATAATAAAAAAAAAAGCCTTAAAACTTTAATATTTGGAATAGTTATGAAACTTTAATATACACTTAAAAACAGAAGTTGTTATTGTATTGTTAATAATTTAAATATGCCAAGAGCAACAGAAAAGCAATTCAAATGATCAAATGTTTGAAAATGCCACTTTGGGGGCCAAAAGATCCAAATTAAATTAAAATGGCTGAAAACTGGAAGTTGTTTTAAAAAAAAATATTATTGCATATAGCGCGAGAAGCGGTGGGGGTATGGAACGGGGTGGAGGGTGGGGGCGGAGTGGGGAAGGGGGGAGGCGGTCGATATACAACGGGAAATGTTTCAAATAAACAAAGTCTGTGTTTGGAGGGTGTGGGGTGGGGAGAGTAAAATCCAATAACAAAAAAGCAAACAAATCAATGATATTTGAAAAACTTAACATAATTCATTCAACAAAAAACAATGCTGTATACTATTTTCATAAATCTAAAAACGTGTTGAGATACAGAAAATAAATAACAAAGGATCGGAGATAAGAAGTTATGATAATTGAGGTAAAAATGCAAATTTAAATAAAAATCGCAGAAAACTGGGTTATTTATTTAAAAACTAATTTTCCATTTAACATAGCTGAACGTGACCCTGTCTTTGCAGTATTCTATTATATTCGTGTTCATGAAAAATACTTTTTGGGATGAACAGAATGTTTTTGTCTTCAAACAAGAATTCAATAGAGGTATGAAAGCACCAATTATTTTCCCCATAGACACCAATGTTAAAGTGTCACATATTAATGATTTGCTGCAAATTCAACTCAAGTATGGATAATGCAGCAGTGTAATGTTCATATAGAAAACTGTTTTTCCACTTGAAAAATCACCAGAAAACGTGGGGTCACAAGACATGTAAGAAAGTTCTTGTTTGTTTACTAAACAGGTCAAGGGTACAGCTGTTTTTATTGATCGACTGTTTTCATTGCTCACAAAGTGTAAGCATAGAGTCGAAATTTCGAAAATGTTCATCAGTGATCCAGTAAAACCTATTAATACGCTTCTTATACATATAACCACAAAATCGAATAGAAATGGGCAGTTTTCCCCTACTTATAATGCCCATTTCCATCGAAAAAGGAGGGATTACTTTTTATTATAGGAACTACATTCGATACACCTCGGAGGTTTACATGTAATTGGTGGTGGTAAACCTACTAGATGCAATGTATTTGTTTATTTAAATGATTAAGAGGCACTTCCTATTCGGGTTGAGAGCAATTAGAATATAAAGACGTTAAAGAAAACTCAGTGCAGAAATTAGTATATTAAGTAAATATAAAAATCGAACAGGGAAAGTAGCATTCAAGGACGACAGTCAACTTCAAAGAACAGCTTAAAAGAAAAATAAAAGGCCAAATTAGACATCACAAACACAAACGGGTTGACAATAGCGCTATCGCCTTGGAACAGTCAGTGGCAAAATAGGCCGCTGTGGGTGTAAACCAGGTTCTAGGATGCACCAAACCTCACTCTTACCCTACTGTCATCCCAATAAACGGGACAGTGTAAATAAATATATCCCCGTCAGGTTAGAATCTCTAACAAACAAGGCAGCATTAATAGGCAATATAAGTTAAACACATAAATGATCATGAATATATAATATAAAAAAAAAGCCTAGAAAGCCACAAAGTAAGTACTGAATGACTTGGCAGAAGCCAGAGCAACAAGAGAATAAACCGTTAAGGGTACGACAAGACAAGATTAAAGACAAACATCAAACCCTACCGTCCTATAAGGATTTAGGCAGACGTCATCATAGGGTCCACACTAAGTCACACAACTATGTTAAGGGTTAGTCGCACTTGATACTACCAACAATATAATACTACCTTTTGATCTGATGAATGTCGATTAAAAGTTTAAAGTGTTTTTTCCCACAGTATATTACCACACAGCAAAGTCTATGCGATCTACGAGCTGATTAAACGACGCAGGTGCTTTCAAAATAAAAACAGACTCTGGAACAACCATTAACTGGATACATAATTGAATATGTCACCATTAATGTTTTCCGTAGACTTTGTTTCATTTAGGGGAAGACGGTGGCCAGTGGATGGCCCTTTTGACTTTGAATCCGGAAATAATGAAATCGAGCCTTGCTGGCACCACTGTGTTTTTTTTTCGTTGTGTCCTTTGGCAAAACATCCGGCAGCATCTCACTTTGGGGGCTGTTGGGGTGAGAGTGGGAGCTCAAAATAACCTACAGTTCAACTACCTTCTTTCAGATTATGTCTGTCCGGATGGTCCGTGTTGCTCCTATAGCGGTATCTGCATTTGTTGCTCCTTTCTTTCAGCAGTCATTTCTCTAAAACTACTTCGTGATGCAGTTGCTTTAATTTCAAATAGTATATAGTTTATTCCTAAGAACTGAAGCAAGTACTTTCATATCTCTTTCTATCAGTTCCTTTGTATTGCCCACGTGTTAAGCTCTAGTATAAAATTTAACACAAGTTACCTGCTTGCTTTCATTGGTGTTTCACAATAACTGGTGACCATGACATACAACAGTACAGGGTAAACGGTACTTTTGGAACATAAACCATTTTCCTTCTCAAAATATTAGGGGAGGGGGCGGGGCCAAAAGATACGTTGGCCCCACCCACTGTCTAATTATTGGGTGGTGGATGGGGGCTGGCCCCACCTCTTTCTACACCTATGTATTATTCTCATGATAATCTGCTCTGATATCAAATCATAGGACATCGCCAGTTTGTGTAACGCTTTTTACCTCATGAACTGCCATGCGCATTTGGTTAAGTTGTTTTCAAATTTGACTTTAACTTCGACTGACTCTCACAGTCTTTGTCTATACAGTAAAATGTGGTAATGCCATTTAAGGAGAAGCGACTGCGTGACCGAGGGGTTAGCGACGTCGCTTTGTAAACCCTCTCGCCTCTCACCGCTTTGGGTTCGAATCCCACTGGGAGCTCGACTGTAAGTGGGGAAGTGTCGATTCTTACGGACGGCGGGAGGTGTACAGTACTGGTCCTACCCAGGAAAAGTACCTCCACCATAGAAAACGACCGTCATAATACATAACCTTACATGTGTTGAAAATGGCGTAAAACAAAACAAACAAAGTCAATGGAATCAACTCAAACTTAGATTAAAATTATAAATTAACCTCAACGCCTTGATAAAATCTATGTACTGTAACCAAATTCTAACGGTTATATTACTAAATTTGGCCATTACTAATATATCATAGCAATTTTAAGTTTAGCTGAGATTGTATTACGACACTATGGTGTAACCTTAACTCCGACCATTAGGTCATCCATTAGGTCATCCTTTAGGAGGCATCTTCTCATTCAACCATGAGCATTTCATCAACTTTTTGTGTAACCAAATATTCCTGAATGCTCTGATCTAGTTACATGTTTAGATCATTCTTGTACATAATGATTTACGGACTCCCCTTGTCCACTTGGAAGTAATCGCCCACATATATGGCACACTCATTCCAGTAAGCATACCATGATACACATGAGAAGTATACTTGTTTCACCGTTAAAGATGAATGGCCACCCTTTTTGTATTATCAATTAACACATTTAACTCTTAAACATCATATGACCAATTCTTGATAGTCTCGGAGAGAAACATAAATTGAAAACCGTTGCTAAGTTGTAGTATGTAAAAATAAGTATTATTTGCATGACGTAGATACTACTTTTACCTCTGCGTGACTGCACGGGGAAATGAGGTAAATCTGAACTGTATAGCTGCACAACTATTGCCAGATAATTGATAAATGCATTTACCTGTGTATTAATTTACCTGTTCAAAGTTTTCTACGTCATCAAATAAAATCTTATTCCCGCTTTTCACAGATATTGCAATGTGTAAATTGTAAATATCTATTGTTGTGTATTGATTTCGATTTAAATAAACATAAACATGTTCATGAAACAAAACATGGCCGGAGAACTTTAAGCTTATGATTTACTACATTCTCCGCATACATAACGTGCAGCAGCTCTTGTGTGTGTGTGTGTGTAGTTCTAAGGTTTATAGTCCGTCCGCCAACGAACACGTCAAGGTATACAGCAGCTCTTGTAGACAACAGATGACCAACACAGTTTACAAATAATTGTTAAGCTGCATGATATAATATATATTGTTCTATAAACAACAATACAGAATAAACAACAATACAGAATAAACAACAATACAGAAATCGTGATGAAATGGAAATTAATAATTTATTTTCAGCGATTTGTTTTTAATTTGCATATTTTGGCACAAATAAAACGGCATTTCATAATCTCTGAACCTTAGGGACTTTCTGTTGCTCAGGATATCTGTGAAAATACTATAACAATATTTGCTTTGTTTTAAATGTAAATTTTAAATTTAAATGTGTGCATGACTGAAATAGACAACTTCAAAAATGTTCATCTCGCATCTGCTGCTTTACTTCGGTTTTTCAGCATTGCTTTTTCTTGTTGCTTTGTTTGTTTGTTTCCAAGGGTTGTTTTTATAGTTCAGGACATCTTAAAATGATTAAAAAAAAAGATTATAACAACATATATTTTGTTTTGTATTAAATGTAAATACATTTTTTCTTTAAAGAATCAGCGATTTTTAGGCTTTGTTGGTTGATTTCCCCCAAAAATATCAAGTCATTAGATGTATAAATCGAATTCATTTTAAAATTATATTTTCATGTATATGAATATAATGTACTGAAAGGGAAAAGAAACGCAGGGTGCGTATTTCCGCTATATATTGCATATACTGCACACTTAATTCCATATATATTCCAAGGAAATCCCAAGATGTTTTGTAAAAAATAAAGTTGCAGTCAGAGAAAGGACACAACTGTGATGTTGTAGACGTTTTAATCACAGTACACGTTGTAACAAGATCCTCTTTGAAAAATTGAGCCAGTTCAGTACTGTATTTAATGTTAACTGATTGCAACATTTAAAGCGTAAGTTTGCTCACCTGCTTGAGCCAAATGCGCATTCTGACGATAATGAAACTTTAAAGGGGTAACGATTGGTGTGTTCAGTGCTGTTTAAACCTTCTTTCTGAAAGGACAGGCCTAATGTCGCCCTGTACCATTCGATTAGCAGTAGCATATTAAACATACAATATATAGCGGAAATACGCACCCTGCGTTTCTTTTGCCTTTCAGTATAGATACCTTCCAGAATCTTCAACTCTAAAATGTTGCAATGATAATCATGTTTAAAAAAATATATTCCAGTTTCTAGCGATATGCATTTTTTTGGAAAAAGTCTTGCGACGTTAACCAAACAGTGCTTCTGCACATATCGCAGATAGTTCAAAATAGACTGATAAACTTAGCTTTGTTGTTTTTGCGCAAAGAATGTTTTAACATACAAAACTTAGTATACGATCGTATATCTTCATGTTTCAGGATCAATTGATTTTCTGGATGCATGGCAACGCGATGAGAAGGCGTCTGAGAACTCGGTGTTCACGGAGGGAATGTGCTCCGCCCGCCCAATCACTGGACCTGATGGCGCTGTATCCATTGACTCGTCCTACTCCGTCAATTTGGCTGATATTGTGCAAGGTAAGTGTGTGATTGTTGAAGTCAGGATTTTGTTTGCTCCATTAAAGATCCTTATATGAATATACGTATGAAAGGGTCTCAGGACGTTATTTTCTTTATCTTATTTATTTACCACCAATCCTCTGCGTTCCGTGCGAACCCCCTGCATATGATTATGGCAATCCCCCTCCAACCTCAGATGCAGAATCCGCATAGGATTATCACCACCCTCCCCACCTCCTCCAACCGCAAATACAGAATCCGCATATGATTATGACCACCCCTCTGACATGAAATGCAGAATCCGCATATGAGTATGACAACTTCCTCCCCATACCCCCCTTCAAACACAAATGCAGAATTCGCATATGATTATGGCCACCCCCACTCCAAACTCAAATGCGAAATCCGCATATGATTATGAACCCAAAACCCCCACCCCCACCAACCTCAAATGCAGAATCGGCATATGATTATGACCACCCCACCCCCTCCAATCTCAAATGCAGAATCCGCATATGAGTATGACAACCCCGCTCCAACCTCAAATGCAGAATCCGCATATGCTTATGACCCCCACCCCCACCCCCCACCCCATTCCCCGCAACCTCAAATGCAGAATCCGCCTATGATTATTATATTTAAATGGAGCCACCTTTAATACCTTAACTGTAATATAAACAGCAAGTATCACGTTTGAAATAAATATTTGGATTTGACACCCATAATGCTTCCAGATCGCCTCCAGTCCCATTAAAAATAATTAACATTTACGAAGTTACAATAATGAATGCTAATACTTTCTTTACTCTCCAGATGGCTTTTCCAAGGACAACTTCTCAATTATAACTACATTCAAGCCCTCCATGGACTATGATTACGACCTAGTCAGATTTGAAGACGCAAATTTGAAAACTGAGTTCGGTTTATATGTGGAATCGGGAAAAGCTAAACTAAGAATGACGGGTGGCAATGATGACATTAACGACATTCCCGACATCATCATTGAGAACGAGAAGTAAGTATTACAGAGTTATTGCCCTTGTTTTAGATAAGGATAAGTAAGTATTACAGAGTTATTGCCCTTGTTTTAGATAAGGAGAAGTAAGTATTACGGAGTTATTGCCCTTGTTTAGTCAAGATAATCCATCCTTCGGAGGAGATGTCGATCCTGTGTGCAGGAAAAGTAGTACCCTGCATACGTTAAACAACACTGAGCTTCTGTTTTAATCTTCACGTCGGTTAACATTCACTTGAGGCAGGGCTGCTCATAATACTCAAACGTGGGTGTAGCAGTATGATGGACTGACGGACGGACATCGCGGACTGGCAGACAGACGGAGTGTGGGATGGTGGTGGTGGTGGTGGTGGTGGGAGGTTGAGATAGCTGGATAGTTGGTAACGATTAAATACGTTATACAGACGTCTTACTTTATGCAGGAAATTGTATGAACTATGTATTTATGTGTGTGTGCGCGTGAGTGTGTGTATGCGTGCGTGAAAGCGTGCGTTATTGCGTTTGTACGTGCGTGCTCTAGCGCGCTTGTGTGCATGCGCGTGTGCATGCGCGTTTCATGTGTGTGTTATTTTACCTGTATGATTGCATATTTCAGAAAATTGTATTCACAAACATAATAATAATAATAATAATAATAATAATAATATCTTCATTTCAAGAGGATGACATATTTGACTACAAGCCAGTCTAACATATGGTCCTCAGACAAAACAGAATATATTTACAGTTTATACAAACATGATTGAAACAATGGTACAAAATGAATAAAATATGTCTAGAAACTTCATGATTTTTCTAAAAAAAAGGTGTTATTTGAGATACATTGATTAAGACTGATTCAACCTTTATAAAACTAATATTTAAAACTCATTAATTGTATATGTTTTTAACAATGTAAATATTTAAATTTTAAGAATTACATTTTAAAACTTAAAGAATTACGAAAATATTGTCAAGCAAGTGATTTTTTTTACACATGCATAATTATACTGTAATTGACGCAGGTAATACATTGGTAATCAAGTTGTCAAATTAAAATAAATACTACTGTAAGATGATCGTAACAAATTAATAGTGATGGTACATTGATTAAATATGCAAGTGATCTTGAGAAATATAATACCTAAAAAAAAATTCTACGGGGTTAGTCTTATTTAATAGTAACAAACACGAAATGGACATTGCACACTACTTTGTGTTGGTTAAACCACCAGTCCTATAGTATGTGTATGTGTGATTTAGCCTAAGACAACAGCACTATACGCAGGTTACAATCATACTATCCAAAAACTAGATTTGGAACTAAGTATAACTAATATAAATTAACCTCCTTGTAATCAAGCGCAGTTGACGAAACGTACAAGCTGATCCCCTGAGCTGTCATGCAATGATGTGTTCAATTAAGAATTCATTATTTTGAAACAATAGACAGGAAACATATGTAAGTATGTAATCAAGCCCAGCAGACGAAACATACAAGCTGATCCACTGAACCGTCAAACATTGAGGTTTTATTGTATTATATATAAGAAAGTATGTAATCAATGTTATCTAGCCCAGCAGACTAAACATACAAGCTGATCCACAGAACCTTCAAACATTGATGTTTTATTGTATTTATATTAGTTCATGTTTGCATAATAGTACTGGCATATTCAGACCCTATCACCCACACATGGAGCAGACAGCGCTGTTTCGACATTCACGTGCATAGTGCATTATGATACATGTATGTGTACGGGTTTTGTCTCGTCTTTTGAAAAAAATGCGAGACATAGGCGCCGCTAATGTTGGCGGACTGGATGGCGTCATTGTATTATAACATGTTTGTCCTTGGGAGTAGAATGTTCAGATTTCATATATAACCTCCTGGTTAAATAGATGTACCGTCACCAAATTTTAACGCAAATATTGACGGTATATGTATTTAAGTGACCTTGACTCCGACCCTGGGTCAGTTGGAGGGCTGGAAGTTATTGGTATTAAGAAGGACAATGACCAGGAGTTTATATATGAAATTTGAACATTCTACTCCCAAGGACAAGAAAGCTATAGTGCAATATGTTAGCGTTAAAGTTTGCGTCAAAGTTGCGTCAAAGTTCTTATAACTTTGTTGTCCTTTGGAGTAGAGTGTTCAAATTTCATATATAACATCACCGATTATAGTTCGTCTTATTACGGTAACTATGAGCCTCTGTCAAGGTCAATTGCCTCTTAAATACATGAACCGTATCCAAAACAAATGTGTTAAAGTGAGTTAAATTATTATAATTTGTTTGTTCTTTGGAGCAGAGTAGAGTGCTCAAATTTCATATATAACCTCCTTGTCATTGTCCTTCTTAATTCCAATAAATTTCATCTCTCCAACTGACCATGGATCGGAGTCCATGCCACTTAAATACATGTAACGTCTTCAAAAAAACTGTGTTAAAATGTGCGTTAAATCATTTTACCTTTTTGTCCTATAGAGTAGAGTGTTCAAATTTCATATATAACATCACTGGTCATTGTTCTTATTCTGTGTCAAGGTCAGTGGTATCTTACATAAATGTACTTTCTCCAAATTTCACAATACATATACCATCTCCAAATTGTATTACATTTAACAATATAACATGGTGAAGTACAGTGTTAACATATTTCATATCTAAACTCACTGGACATAATTCTTGTTATTTTAATAACTTCCAGACACTGAACTGACCCACAGTAGCAGAGAACTTTACATTAATTATAATATGCACTGACATTTTCTGATATGCTTAGATTAAGAAACAATGGAAGTTGACAAGCTCGTAGTTGAAGCAATTGTACAAAACCACGTACACTTTTCACTTGACAGCCACTGATAAGCTGTGCAAAATAATTATATTGTTTCCCATGTACTGGAGCCTATCCTCCAAGAACATTAGAGAACCTTTAATAGGATTATATATATATAAGAGTAGGGCATGTTCCTGGATTCCTATATGTATCCTTCCCCTCTCTCTGGGTTGGCTGTAAATCCGATAATGTGTTGATGAGCCTTTAAAGAACATCTAATTTGATTCAGTTCAAAAATGTTTTCTATTGAAAATAATTGAATTTAATTGAATTGGGTTTTAAGGCGCACCAACACATGAAAAGGTTATATGGCACCTAACAGGCATGAACATGCCAGGCTCATCTTCCATGTACATCGAGATAAAATATGGAAAATGGGCCTAGAACCTTCTCACCCTGAACTGCAGAGTTGCTGCAAATTCTATCGTAGAAACACAATTTACGCTGGAGCCACGTTTATTGTTTTTCTGCCACTGCTCTTTGATAATACATGATACAATTGTTTTGTTATACCTGAACAGAGTATTGTTTAATGTATTTACATGCCACATTTTGAGATTACAAATGTTTTAAAAATGCTAAAATGATTTAGAAATTTGTGTTTAAACCTCTCTGATAGAATAATGGTTAGAAAAAGGGCCATGTTGGAGTTTTTATACTCAAACCTGGCCTTTTAAACTTTTCCATTGCATCACAAGCAGATACCAGCATTAATTTGTGATGACAATGATAAAACAGGATATATGCTTAGATTAAAATGTCAATTAGTGAGAGCAAAAACAGCCTCTGTGTAACATGATATTTTCCAATTATAATAGTGGACATTTGTGCATGCTAAACATTTTCAGCATGCAATTAACTTTTTAAAGGGACACTGTCTTTAAGTAAAGCCTATATTTAGCATAATGAAGTAACAAAGAAATACGAAAAGATCGGACAGGGAAAGTAGCATTCAAGGAGGACAGTCAGCCACAAAACACAGAAACAAACACGCAAACAGACAAACAAGAAGGCAAAGGCAATATTAAATGCAAAAGACAACACAAACACAAAAGGGTTGACAATAGGGCTACCGCCTTGGAACGGTCAGTGGCAAAGTAGGCCACTGGGGGTTTAAACCGGTTCTAGGGTGCACCAAACCTCACACTTACCCTACTGTCATCCCATTAAAACAGGACAGTGTAAATAAAGAAATCCCCGCCATGATCTTATCTCTAACCAACAAGGCAGCATCAATAGGCAATATAAGTAAAACACAAATATGCTCGTGTAAATATAATACAAAAAACAATAGCCTAGAAAGCCACAATGAAGGTACTCAATGACTTGGCAGAAGCCAGAGCAGTAAGAGAATAAATCATTAAGGGCACGACAAGAAAGATCATGGACAAACCTCAAACGCCACCGTCCCAATGGGCTTTAGGTATGCGTCATCATAGGGTCCATAGCCTGATATGGACATGCGTCTGGTTTTTTTACCGAATCTGGTCTATGGAATGGTAATGTCTGTCAATTCATCAATATTTGCATTTAGCTCCTTTTATGGAAAACTATGATCGCTACCCTTCTGAATGCAGGCAAAGGTACTTGATGTTGCATAAACCCTCGATTTTATCAAGATGATGTAGATCATATGAAGCATGTTTGGTGAACACTTCACTTTGGGTGAGACACCATGTTGCGCGCAACTCTTGTATTACACTGCCACGCCGCATTTTGATTTGTAATGCTACATGTTATTGCGTTTTTTCCTTCAGGTGGCATCGTCTTTCTCTGAGCGCAGTGAGCGGAACGGTCACGTTGTTCCATAACAGTGATTTGATTGGTTACACAGAAAGCTCAGCGGTCATCTCCAAGGATTCTCGGGTCCACTTCGGCAGTGAAGAGAATCATTTCAATGTTTGTACTTTTATTTTAATAACACATTTTTACCACCAGAAAAGATAAAAAAACAGCTCTTTATTTCTCTTAATAACAGAACTTTTAAATGTGTCCACTAGAGGATGAAAAAACACCATCATTTGACTAAATGTAGCCTTTGTCTTTATACATTAATTACGCTAAATCAAAGTTAATCTATTTCGACCTAAGCTGTACTTATGAGAGAGAGAGAGAGAGAGAGAGAGAGAGAGAGAGAGATATTCATATTCTTTATTCATATTATAGCATGTATTTTACAGGGAATCCTTCAAGACATGATGTATGTGCCTAGCGACTTCGCCGCCTATGAACATTGCACGAGATACGCTCCTGACTGCGGTTACGAGTTCGCGGAGCCCGCATCGAGCGTTATGCACGTGGCTGGTTCACACAATGAATCGTTTGGGTATGGCTATGAAGGAGAGGAGGAGATGGGATTTATGGATAAGAAAACTGGTGGTGTAGCTGTCATGGTGGACAAAGAGGGCGGACAACCAGTCTTTGTAAGTAAGATCAAATAAAGAAGTAAGTAATCGTTTAACGAACAAACAAACAAAACAGAACCCCTTAACATAGTGACACGCGCACTTTTAACAAAACTAACATAATACAACTCATGTGATCCAAATTAATTGACAGCAACTTATAGGTCCATGGGTCCCGGTGCTTTTGTAAATGTTCTTTTAAATGCATTATCTTTACTGTTGAACACATGTCACTATAATACAATATTTACTAACTCACCCACACTTTTTACGCGAAATTGTTGTACCTTGTCCTTTATTTATATATAGTAATAACAGTTCCAAGTTCACCATTCGATATACACGCAGTGGTCTAGTGGTAGAGCGTCGGACCCATGATCGAAATATCCCATGTCCATATGTGTTGAGTCCCTGAGCAAAACACTTCATGCATTTGCTTAGTACTGGTTTTACCCAGGAAGGCATCGAGAATGATTAAAACAAGTTAAAAAATTAGAAAAAAATAATCTAAGATGTAGAAAAAGTAAAACAACTCGCTCGTTAAAATTGTCTTGAGATAATGAACTTGGTAGTAGGAAACTCTGCAAACAAACTGTTTGCCAATACATTCAAGGGAGATCACTAACTTTGCATAATGTCGTTATCATAATGCACGTGTTGATGACGTTTGTAGGCTGTTGACAAGTACGGGGGAGCTGTGGAGAACGGGATGTACAATGCTGTGCCATACGTATGTTCATACTTTGTTATATAAGTATAAGCTCCTTTTTATAAGTGCTTAGTCATTTTGAATGTACAATTGACAAGTCTACGTTCTGTTCATAGTCTATTCATTCCGCTATAATGAATTCCCCATTTCACAGTGTCTCTGTGTGTGTTTTTAAAGCAAGAATATATAGATCATGATTTACTATTTAAGTTTACTTTACTTTCAGTAATATTAGTATTATTTCTGTCTACTTGTGTATTTCTTCTAAACTGTTAATGTACTCACGTTTCATGTCTAGTTATTGCATCGAGTTATTCATTAATTTCATTTTCGTAATATGTGCATACACATTTTCTGTTTCTAAGTTGTTGCCAGCCGCTGCTGCGGCCGATTATATTGACCACAGGTTACTAGCCGCAGAAGCGGTCACCTATATTTATAATTACCGTCCGCACCAGCGGCTGACCATAGTACATGTACCACTTACTGTGTGCCGTTAACACATATGTTAATTTGAGGCCAACCCTATAGCTATACATTGTACACTGTATTGTCTTTTCTATAAATGTTTGTTTTCTTTTGTACAGGGACCGCCTGGGCCTCCCGGTCAGAGAGGACCCATGGGACCTCCAGGTGTCAAAGGTGAACAGGTCAGTACGGAACAAATTTGGTTTTGGTCAGCTATTAATGTTACAGTTAAAAGTGTTTGCAGTCCTGTGCACATTTTAGCAATATTTTAAACATATTTTATTTACTTTCCCATCAGGGATGGTGGGGAGCAGGAGGGGGAGGGAGTGGTGGTGTGGGGGTGGGGATGGGGGTTGAGGATCACGTGGTTTTAAAACGTCTTGCTTATGCTTCACCATAAATATTTCCTTACTCTACAACTGTTATGTCTACAAGTATGTTCATGCAATATGTTTTTCCTTTTTAATATATTCATTTTTAACATGAATTCATTTACATATTTTCGTCTTTCTAGGGATTCGCCGGACGTGATGGACTCAATGGTAACAATGGACTTCCCGGACCCCCGGGCAATGTGCTGCTTATTCCGGTAAAATACCATTCCACCATTTCGTACATACATTTAACGTTATGTATATTAACATTACGTCGCTTGGGAATTGTTCGCAAATTGATAAAATAAGCAAATATAGCCCTGGATAATGAGCGAGGTACCTGGCCCCATGTTTACAAACAAACCCTGGATAATGAGCGAGGTACCTGGCCCCATGTTCACAAACAAACCCTGGATAATGAACGAGGTACCTGGCCCCATGTTCGCAAACAAACCCTGGATAATGAGCGAGGTACCTGGCCGCATGTTCGCAAACAAGCTCTGGATAATGAGCGAGGTACCTGGCCCCATGTTCGCAAACAAGCCCTGGATAATGAGCGAGGTACCTGGTACCATGTTCACAAACAAGCCCTGGATAATGAGCGAGGTACCTGGCCGCATGTTGACAAACAAGCCCTGGATAATGAGCGAGGTACCTGGCCCCATGCTCACAAACAAGCCCTGTACAATGAGCGAGGTACCTGGCCCCATGTTCACAAACAAGCCCTGGATAATGAGCGAGGTACCTGGCCCCATGTTCACAAACAAACCCTGGATAATGAGCGAAGTACCTGGCCCCATGTTCACAAACAAGCCCTGGATAATGAGCGAGGTACCTGGCCCCATGTTCACAAACAAACCCTGGGTAATGAGCGAGGTACCTGGCACCATGTTCACAAACAAGCCCTGGATAATGAGCGAGGTACCTGGCCCCATGTTCACAAACAAACCTGGATAATGAGCGAGGTACCTGGCCCCATGTTCACAAACAAACCCTGGGTAATGAGCGAGGTACCTGGCCCCATGTTCACAAACAAGCCCTGGATAATGAGCGAGGTACCTGGCCCCATGTTCACAAACAAACCCTGGATAATGAGCGAGGTACCTGGCCCCATGTTCACAAACAAGCCCTGGATAATGAGCGAGGTACCTGGCCCCATGTTCACAAACAAACCCTGGATAATGAGCGAGGTACCTGGCCCCATGTTCACAAACAAACCCTGAATAATGAGCGGGGTACCTGGTCCCATGTTCACAAACAAGCCCTGCATAATGAGAACGGTACCTGGCCCCATGTTCACAAACAAGCCCTGGATAATGAGCGAGGTACCTGGCCCCATGTTCACAAACAAACCCTGGATAATGAACGAGGTACCTGGCCCCATGTTCACAAACAAGCCCTGGATAATGAGAACGGTACCTTGCCCCATGTTCACAAACAAACCCTGGATAATGAGCGGGGTACCTGGCCCCATGTTCACAAACAAACGTAAGTCCCATTTCAAGCTTCAGCTCAAAACTCAAATATTTATTAATCTGTAACTTTGTTTAATTAAAATTGTTCATAGGGAGACATTCAGAACAGATATGTTTGCTTATCTCTATTTGTGGAACGTTTCGTGTAATTCCACGTCCATTAAATGATTTAAAAATGGTAGTTTTGAGCTTGAGCATGGAAATAGGACTTAAGTTTATTTGAGAACTTGGGACCTGTCCATTCTATAAGATGTTTAATATTTATTTGAAATATGACAAATTGAGAGAAAATGTCCAGAATGTAATGACTTTCATATGTAGTGACTTTCATATTGGTTTCACAAGCGATGTCGTTTTCTTATACATCATTTGAAATCAGATGTTAGAAATGTTTACAAAAAAATGAATTGGCGGTCTTGTCTTTTTCTAATCTGTGTTTCTTAATAATACTGAAATTCCCTATCCCGCCAACAACTACCGCATTTTACAAAATATGTACACCATTTCTTAACCTCCTGATGACAAGGTATATGTATAACTTACATATTTTGAGAATTCAAACTATATACGACTTTAACCAGCCAGGCTAAATTCCAAAACTGGAGCGTCGAATTAAGAGTTACCAACTCATTATTCATTTTACGCATATTCAGTCAGATATTTTAAGAATCCGACAAATCTTGACTTTTAACCGGCACATATTATACAATTATGGACTTTTCAGCTGTTATACATGATGTGATATGCACCAAAAAAATCATTATTGACCGAGGCGATAGCCGAGGTCAATAATGATTTTTTGGTACATATCAACATCATGTATAACAGCTGAAAAGTCCATAACTGTTTTATTATATAACCCTCAATTTACAATTATATAAAACAGGTCAATATCAAAAAAACAATTATATAAAACAGGTCAATATCAAAAAAACAGGTCAATATCAAAAAAACAGGTCAATATCGCTATATATTTTTTCTAAAAAATTACTTTTTAGCCAATGAAAACGCGTCTATTTATAGGTTATATAATAAACAGTATTATATGACCTGAACAACTGGACAGATACACGGTTGTGTAGTGTAATTGTGTCGTTTTTTGTCGGGATAGCTACTTTAAACAATGATTCAGATATATTTTGTCCGTTCCTGGAAATGCATGTAGTTATGATGATATCGTTATTTACTTTAATCAAGTAATTCATTTACTGCTATTTCCGACACGGAAGAATGCATTTGAACTTTTATTTGTTCCAGATGAATGACTTTACTACCAAATCTAGTGATCAGAGAGAGGCATTCCAAATGGTGCTGAAACAACACATGGTAAATATACATTCGCCTGATTCTGCACACATTTAATCGCAACATTATTCTCCACTGCCAAAGGCGGAGGACTACCGAATGTGCAGTTCCGTCATTCCGTCGTTCCATCATTCCGTCGCCAATTTCATTTCGAACAAATGACTTTAACATTTATTATCCGATCTAGATGACACATTATGACAATGTTTATGGTCATAATATCTAGGTCGATTTCGATAACCGGCCAGATCGCACCTATAATGAGTTATTGCCCTTGGATTTTTCAAAATCGACTTTTGTTTCCGATCAATAACTTTAATATGTATAATCCGATCTTGACAACTTAAACATTTATAAACCAATCTTGATGAAACTTTAGGACAATGTTTATGGACATACTATCACGGAGTTATGGTCATTGGATTTCTAAAAATTGAAGTATATTGCGGTTTGCGCTTAATAACTAACATTTATAATCCAATCTTCATGATCATTTAGTATAATGCTTATGCCCATAATATCTAAGTCAAGTTCGATAACCGGCCAGTTCGCATCTATAATGCCAGGGTTATGACCCTTGGATTTTATGGACCAATAGCATTACTAACTAGAAATTGTTATTGTCCATGGGACAAAAACGTATGACTCCCCCACTCGCCCGAACAGACATAATTGACGACTCTAGGTCCAACTGTTCTTTATTGATCTGAGATCGTTTTGATATTCAATATTCCTGTGACTGTATGTACTATCTGTATCAGTAAGGGCACATAAACAAATATGTGTGGTTCAAGTAACCCGACCGACCCTATTTTTTTAAAGGGCCGACCCTAAAACTTCTTATGCAAAAATTAAAAAAAAAAAAAATTAAAAAAAAAAAAATTAAAAAAAAAAAAAAAAAAAATAATAAAAATAAAATTAAACAAAAAATTAAAATTAAAAAATATTTAAAAAAAAAAAAATAAAAAAAAAAAAAAAAAAAGAATCTAAATTAAAAAAATAATAAAATAAATAGGGGTCATCTACTGGTCATGACCAACCATCCTTCAAAGTTTGAGGACCCTAGGTCCAACCATTCTCTAGTTATTGATCGGACATAGTTTCACCGCAACCTTGACCTTTGACCTAGTGACCCCAACCATCCTTCCAAGTTTGAGGACCATAGGTCCAACCATTCTCTAGTTATTGATTGGACATCGTTTCACCGCAACATTGACCTTTGACCCCAAAATCAATAGGGGTCATCTACTTGTCATGACCAACAATCCTTCCAAGTTTGAGGACCCTAGGTCCAACCGTTCTCTAGTTATTGATCGGACATCTTATTAATAGTCAAGGTCACCACGACCTTGACCTTTGACCTAGTGACCCCTCTACTTGTCATGACTAACCTTCGTTCCAAGTTTGAGGACCCTAGGTCCAACCGTTCTCTAGATATTGATCGGACATCGTTTTGATAGTCAAGGTCACTGCGACCTTGACATTTGACCTAGTGACCCCAAAATCAATAGGGGTCATCTACATGTCATGACCAACCATCCTTCCAAGTTCGAGGACCGTAGGTCCAACCATTCTCTAGTTATTGATCGGACATCGTTTGTGACACAGACAGACCTACGGCCTTGACCTTTGACCTAGTGACCCCAAAATCAATAGGGGTCATCTACTTGTCATGACCAACCATCCTTCCAAGTTTGAAGACCGTAGGTCCAACCGTTCTCTAGTTATTGATCGGACATCGTTTGTGACACAGACAGACCTACGGCCTTGACCTTTGACCTAGTGACCCTAAAATCAATAGGGGTCATCTACTTGTCATGACCAACCATCCTTCCAAGTTTGATGACCCTAGGTCCAACCATTCTCTAGTTATTGATCGGACATCGTTTTGATAGTCAATGTCACTGCAACCTTGACCTTTGACCTAGTGACCCCAAAATCAATAGGGGTCATCTACTTGTCATGACCAGCCATCCTTCCAAGTTTGAGGACCCTAGGTCCAACCGTTCTGTAGTTATTGATCGGACATCGTTTTGATAGTCAATGTCACCGCAACATTGACCTTTGACCTAGTGACCCCAAAATCAATAGGGGTCATCTACTTGTCATGACCAACCATCCTTCCAAGTTTGAGGACCCTAGGTCCAACCATTCTGTAGTTATTGATCGGACATCGTTTTGATAGTCAATGCCACCGCAACATTGACCTTTGACCTAGTGACCCCAAAATCAATAGGGGTCATCTACTTGTCATGACCAACCATCCTTCCAAGTTGGAGGACCCTAGGTCCAACCATTCCGTAGTTATTGATCGGACATCGTTTTGATAGTCAATGTCACCGCAACATTGACCTTTGACCTAGTGACCCCAAAATCAATAGGGGTCATCTACTTGTCATGACCAGCCATCCTTCCAAGTTTGAGGACCCTAGGTCCAACCATTCTGTAGTTATTGATCGGACATCGTTTTGATAGTCAATGTCACCGCAACATTGACCTTTGACCTAGTGACCCCAAAATCAATAGGGGTCATCTACTTGTCATGACCAACCATCCTTCCAAGTTTGAGGACCCTAGGTCCAACCATTCTGTAGTTATTGATCGGACATCGTTTTGATAGTCAATGCCACCGCAACATTGACCTTTGACCTAGTGACCCCAAAATCAATAGGGGTCATCTACTTGTCATGACCAACCATCCTTCCAAGTTTGAGGACCCTAGGTCCAACCATTCTGTAGTTATTGATCGGACATCGTTTTGATAGTCAATGCCACCGCAACATTGACCTTTGACCTAGTGACCCCAAAATCAATAGGGGTCATCTACTTGTCATGACCAACCATCCTTCTAAGTTTGAGGACCCTAGGTCCAACCATTCTGTAGTTATTGATCGGACATCGTTTGTGACACAGACAGACCTACAGAGAAACAGACAGAAAGTACAAAATCAATATGGCTCCCCTACCACACTTTGTGTGGGGGAGCCATAATTATAATCCGATCTTGATGAAACGTTAAGACAATGTTTAGGGCCATAATATTTAGGCCAAGTTCGATAACCAGCCAGATCGCACATATCTTTCCGGAGTTATGACCCTTGGATTTTTTTAATTAAAGATTTTTTGAGGTTTTCGCTCAGTTACTTTAACATTTATTATCCTATCTTGATGAACCTTGGTATTAATGTTTATGGGCATAATATCTCGGCCAAATTCGATAACCAGGCAGATTGCACCTACCATGCCAGAGTTATGGCACTTGGGTGACATTTTAACATGTGTATGGCCATAATATCTAGGCCAAGTTCGATAACCAGCCAGATCGCACATATCTTTCCGGAGTTATGACCATTGGATTTTTTAAATTGACGATTGTTTGAGGTTTCCGCTCAATTACTTTAACATTTATAATCCTATATTGATGAAACTTGGTATTAATGTTTATGGGCATAATATCTCGGCCAAATTCGTTAACCAGGCAGATTGCACCTACCATGCCAGAGTTGTAGGACATTGTGTATGGCCATAATATCTAAGCCAAGTTAGATAACCAGCCAGATCGCACCTAGTATGCCGGAGATATCGCCCTTCGATGATTTTTGCGGTTTCCGCTCAAAAATTAAACATTTATAAACCAATCTTGATGGCCTTGGATTTTGGAAACTGAAGAGTTTTGCGGTTTCCGCTCAAAAGTTGAACATTTATAACCCAATCTTGGTGGCCTTGGATTTTGGAAACTGAAGAGTTTTGCGATTTCCGCTCAAAAGTTAAACATTTATAACCCAATCTTGATGAAACTTAGGGTCATTGTTAATGGGCATAATATCTCGGCCAAGTTTGATAACCAGCAAGATCTTAAAGGAGCGGTCTATCATGCTGGAGTTATAGCCCTTTGAATTTTAAAAATTGATGATGTTTGTCGAGGTTTTTAGTCCATATTGACTGCTTTTTACATCAGCGGTTCCTATCAGCGGTGGGCCATAATTATCTGATTTTGCGTGTTATTATTATTAATGACACATGTGTGCCATTGTACAGGTATATAAGCTAAGTCGTGTACACATGTGTGCCATTGTACAGGTTTATTAGCTAAGTCGTGTACACATGTGTGCCATTGTACAGGTATATTAGCTAAGTCGTGTACACATGTGTGCCATTGTACAGGTATATTAGCTAAGTCGTGTACACATGTGTGCCATTGTACAGGTATATTAGCTAAGTCGTGTACACATGTGTGCCATTGTACAGGTATACTAGCTAAGTCGTGTACACATGTGTGCCATTGTACAGGTATATTAGCTAAGTCGTGTACACATGTGTGCCATTGTACCGGTATACTAGCTAAGTCGTGTACACATGTGTGCCATTGTACAGGTATACTAGCTAAGTCGTGTACACATGTGTGCCATTGTACACGTATACTAGCTAAGTCGTGTACACATGTGTGCCATTTTACAGGTATACTAGCTAAGTCGTGTACACATGTGTGCCATTGTACAGGTATACTAGCTAAGTCGTGTACACATGTGTGCCATTGTACAGGTATATTAGCTAAGTCGTGTACACATGTGTGCCATTGTACAGGTATACTAGCTAAGTCGTGTACACATGTGTGCCATTGTACAGGTATATTAGCTAAGTCGTGTACACATGTGTGCCATTGTACAGGTATACTAGCCAAGTCGTGCACACATGTGTGCCATTGTACAGGTATACTAGCCAAGTCGTGCACAAATTCAATCGCGCAACGTTATTATTATAAATGATGCTCATACAATGTGTGCAGGTCTGTTACTTTCGTTGTGTACATTTTCGTCTCTTCCTAATTCTGTCGTTATGTAAAATAAGTAATACTATATTAATGTTCTAGCCCCGCTCCCTGTTGTCCGTGGGTCAAGTCCCCACAAACATTGGCCATGTGCTCCATTGTATTTTAGAGACGTTTGGGGGACTACATTGGCTTTTTTTCTTACAGGTTTAAATACATATTATACTTTTAATTGGCTCTGTGGTCTACTGGTAGAGCGTTGGACCCATGATCCAAAAGTCGTGGGTTCGATTCCCGCCATTGCCATATGCATTATGTCCCTGAGCAAGACACTTTATCTGCATTGCTTAGTACTGGTTCTACCCAGGAAGACATCGAGAGTGGCTTAGTACTGGTTCTACCCAGGAAGACATCGAGAGTGGCTTAGTACTGGTTCTACCCAGGAAGACATCGAGAGTGCTTAGTACTGGTTCTACCCAGGAAGACATCGAGAGTGGCTTAGTACTGCTTCTACCCAGGAAGACATCGAGAGTGGCTTAGTACTGGTTCTACACAGGAAGACATCGAGAGTGGCTTAGTACTGGTTCTACCCAGGAAGACATCGAGAGTGGCTTAGTACTGGTTCTACCCAGGAAGACATCGAGAGTGCTTAGTACTGGTTCTACACAGGAAGACATCGAGAGTGGCTTAGTACTGGTTCTACCCAGGAAGACATCGAGAGTGGCTTAGTACTGGTTCTACCCAGGAAGACATCGAGAGTGCTTAGTACTGCTTCTACCCAGGAAGACATCGAGGGTGGCTTAGTACTGGTTCTACCCAGGAAGACATCGAGAGTGGCTTAGTACTGCTTCTACCCAGGAAGACATCGAGAGTGGCTTAGTACTGGTTCTACACAGGAAGACATCGAGAGTGGCTTAGTGCTGCTTCTACCCAGGAAGACATCGAGAGTGGCTTAGTACTGGTTCTACACAGGAAGACATCGAGAGTGGCTTAGTACTGCTTCTACCCAGGAAGACATCGAGAGTGGCTTAGTACTGGTTCTACACAGGAAGACATCGAGAGTGGCTTAGTACTGGTTCTACCCAGGAAGACATCGAGAGTGGCTTAGTACTGGTTCTACCCAGGAAGACATCGAGAGTGGCTTAGTACTGGTTCTACCCAGGAAGACATCGAGAGTGCTTAGTACTGGTTCTACCCAGGAAGACATCGAGAGTGGCTTAGTACTGCTTCTACCCAGGAAGACATCGAGAGTGGCTTAGTACTGGTTCTACACAGGAAGACATCGAGAGTGGCTTAGTACTGGTTCTACCCAGGAAGACATCGAGAGTGGCTTAGTACTGGTTCTACACAGGAAGACATCGAGAGTGGCTTAGTACTGGTTCTACCCAGGAAGACATCGAGAGTGGCTTAGTACTGCTTCTACCCAGGAAGACATCGAGAGTGGCTTAGTACTGGTTCTACCCAGGAAGACATCGAGAGTGGCTTAGTACTGGTTCTACCCAGGAAGACATCGAGAGTGGCTTAGTACTGGTTCTACCCAGGAAGACATCGAGAGTGGCTTAGTACTGGTTCTACCCAGGAAGACATCGAGAGTGGCTTAGTACTGGTTCTACCCAGGAAGACATCGAGAGTGATTCTAATAAGTTCATAGAGCTTTCGTTACACTCGATGTAAAATAAATAAGTTTAAACTAATTGGCTCAAAGTGCGATTGACAGATCGAAACTATGTATTACGCAACAAACCAGTGTAGATTATATAATATTTTTTAATAACCTGTATTCTTTCTGCATGATTATGCTTTACTATTGAGATACAGTTGTTTTGAATAATGTTTCTTTGAATGAATAGACGCATGATTAACTGAGCTAAAGTGCAAATATGGTGTTAAGATATAACTACATTTTGTATACATTGAACACCCGGATTAATAAATGGTGTGAGATTAATAATACTGTATCGGACGCACAATTTGGCTTTATGAAAGGCAGATCAACGGTAGATGCAATTTTCGCACTTCATAGTATAATCGAAAAAATTCTTAACAATAAAAAACGGCTTTATTGTGCTTTTATAGACCTTAAAAAAGCGTTTGATTCCATCTATAGAAATGCAATGTGGTTAAAGTTATATAAATTTGGTATTAACGGGAAAATGCTAAGAATAATTCGTTCTATGTACAACACTGTCAAATCATGCATAAAATACTGCGGTTCTTTCTCGGATTTTTTCGAGATTTCAGTCGGTTTGAAGCAAGGGGAGATAATGTCTCCGATCATGTTTGCATTGTTTATTGAAGATTTAGAGTTATATTTGCAAAATAGAATAGAGAGTGGTTTATCATTAGATGACATTTCTTTAATTTTACTGCTTTTTGCTGATGATATGGTGTTAATAGGTAATACTCCGCAAGATCTGCAAATGAGCTTAAATCGTCTATATGAATATTGTGAAACTTGGGGTCTGGAAGTAAATACTGAAAAAACAAAGGTTATAGTTTTTCGTAAAAGAGGTAGAGTAACCGTTGATGAAAACTTTTCTTATAACGGAGCATTATTAGAGGTTTCAGATGATTTTAATTATCTTGGAAGACATCGAGAGTGGCTTAGTACTGGTTCTACACAGGAAGACATCGAGAGTGGCTTAGTACTGGTTCTACCCAGGAAGACATCGAGAGTGGCTTAGTACTGGTTCTACCCAGGAAGACATCGAGAGTGGCTTAGTACTGCTTCTACCCAGGAAGACATCGAGAGTGCTTAGTACTGGTTCTACCCAGGAAGACATCGAGAGTGGCTTAGTACTGCTTCTACCCAGGAAGACATCGAGAGTGGCTTAGTACTGGTTCTACACAGGAAGACATCGAGAGTGGCTTAGTACTGCTTCTACCCAGGAAGACATCGAGAGTGGCTTAGTACTGGTTCTACACAGGAAGACATCGAGAGTGGCTTAGTACTGCTTCTACCCAGGAAGACATCGAGAGTGGCTTAGTACTGCTTCTACCCAGGAAGACATCGAGAGTGGCTTAGTACTGGTTCTACCCAGGAAGACATCGAGAGTGGCTTAGTACTGGTTCTACCCAGGAAGACATCGAGAGTGGCTTAGTACTGGTTCTACCCAGGAAGACATCGAGAGTGGCTTAGTACTGGTTCTACCCAGGAAGACATCGAGAGTGATTCTAATAAGTTCATAGAGCTTTCGTTACACTCGATGTAAAATAAATAAGTTTAAACTAATTGGCTCAAAGTGCGATTGACAGATCGAAACTATGTATTACGCAACAAACCAGTGTAGATTATATAATATTTTTTAATAACCTGTATTCTTTCTGCATGATTATGCTTTACTATTGAGATACAGTTGTTTTGAATAATGTTTCTTTGAATGAATAGACGCATGATTAACTGAGCTAAAGTGCAAATATGGTGTTAAGATATAACTACATTTTGTATACATTGAACACCCGGATTAATAAATGGTGTGAGATTAATAATACTGTATCGGACGCACAATTTGGCTTTATGAAAGGCAGATCAACGGTAGATGCAACTTTTTCGCACTTCATAGTATAATCGAAAAAATTCTTAACAATAAAAAACGGCTTTATTGTGCTTTTATAGACCTTAAAAAAGCGTTTGATTCCATCTATAGAAATGCAATGTGGTTAAAGTTATATAAATTTGGTATTAACGGGAAAATGCTAAGAATAATTCGTTCTATGTACAACACTGTCAAATCATGCATAAAATACTGCGGTTCTTTCTCGGATTTTTTCGAGATTTCAGTTGGTTTGAAGCAAGGGGAGATAATGTCTCCGATCATGTTTGCATTGTTTATTGAAGATTTAGAGTTATATTTGCAAAATAGAATAGAGAGTGGTTTATCATTAGATGACATTTCTTTAATTTTACTGCTTTTTGCTGATGATATGGTGTTAATAGGTAATACTCCGCAAGATCTGCAAATGAGCTTAAATCGTCTATATGAATATTGTGAAACTTAGGGTCTGGAAGTAAATACTGAAAAAACAAAGGTTATAGTTTTTCGTAAAAGTGGTAGAGTAACCGTTGATGAAAACTTTTCTTATAACGGAGCATTATTAGAGGTTTCAGATGATTTTAATTATCTTGGAGTTGTATTTAACTACACAGGGTCGTATACGTTAAATCAACAGGCTGTGTGCGGCAAAGCATTAAAAGCTATGAATCTTTTAACTGCAAACATAAGAAAAACTGAACTAAAACCTAAAACATCCCTTCAATTATTTGATGCTTTCGTCTCATCAATACTCAATTACGGCTGTGAAGTCTGGGGTTTCATAAAATCGAAAGAGATAGAGAGAATTCATCTCAAGTTTTGTAAACACATTCTAGGAGTAAAACTGACCACGAGTAATGCTGGTGTTTACGGTGAATTGGCGCGTTATCCTTTATTTATCACAAGATATACTAGAATAGTTAGATATTGGTTGAAATTAGTTAAAACAGAAAATATAATTTTATCATCTATTTATAAATCTTCATTATCTGATTGTGAAAGTGGTTTAAACAATTGGTTATCCAATGTAAAATCTCTGCTTAATACGTATGGCTTTATGTATATATGAGATGATCCTTTAAGGGTGAACCATCAACATTTTATATCTAGCTTTAAACAGAGGTTGGTGGATTGTTTTATTCAAAAATGGAACACTGATCTACAAGAAAATAGAGTATTATCAAGTTTGTATAGACATGTTAAAGATAATTTTGGATATGAAAACTATCTGAACATTTTATGTACAAAAAGATTACGAAGTGTTTTTACTAAATAACGTTTATCTTCACATAGCTTAAGAATTGAGACAGGTCGTTATGCAAGACATAGGATTGAAAGAAATGAAAGAGTTTGTCAAATATGTAATTCAACTGATATTGAAGACGAATTTCACTTTGTTTTAATTTGTACAGCTTATAATGATATTAGAAAGATATATTAGAAAATATTACATACAAAGGCCAAATATGTTTAAATTTATAACACTTCTACAATCTTCAAAGAAGAAAGAACTTTTTAATTTAAGTAAATATTTGTCAGAGGCGTTTACTGTCAGATGTTCTATTCCAAATATTATTTCTTAAAATATATTCAAGTACATCCTCACATAAATTGTTATTCTATATATAATTCCTTTTGTTTTTTGATATTCTTGGATTATTGATTACAATGTTTGATTTATATGAGCTATGAATAATTAAGGAGTATTGAAAATTGAACTATAAGTGAGTGTGTAGAAGTATGTGTAACCTGTCATGTGATTATAATTATGTATTACAAAGTATGTATGTAATGATGAGAAACTGTAAAAGTTTAAGTCAATAAAGTATCTATCTATCTATCTATCTATCTATCTATCTATCTATCTATCTATCTATCTATCTATCTATCTATCTATCTATCTATCTATCTATCTATCTATCTATCTATCTATCTATCTATCTATCTATCTATCTATCTATCTACAATCTATCTATCTATCTATCTATCTATCTATCTATCTATCTATCTATCTATCTATCTATCTATCTATCTATCTATCTATCTATCTATCTATCTATCTATCTATCTATCTATCTATCTATCTATCTATCTATCTATCTATCTATCTATCTATCTATCTATCTATCTATCTATCTATCTATCTATCTATCTATCTATCTATCTATCTATCTATCTATCTATCTATCTATCTATCTATCTATCTATCTATCTATCTATCTATCTATCTATCTATCTATCTATCTATCTATCTATCTATCTATCTATCTATCTATCTATCTATCTATCTATCTATCTATCTATCTATCTATCTATCTATCTATCTATCTATCTATCTATCTATCTATCTATCTATCTATCTATCTATCTATCTATCTATCTATCTATCTATCTATCTATCTATCTATCTATCTATCTATCTATCTATCTATCTATCTATCTATCTATCTATCTATCTATTTCAATTTTATTATTTCAGAATTCCATGGTTGGATCTCCAGGACCTCAGGGTATGACTGGTTTCCCTGGATCTTACGTAAGTCCAAATGTTTTTTTTTCATCGATAATAAGCAGCAATCGGCACGTCATAGAGACAAACCACGTACTCTTTATGCGACTGTCGGCATGAATGATGAAGCAGTTCGTTAGTTGAAGCAAAACAGTAGCTTTTGGTTGATTGATTGATTATTTTGATTGATTGATTGATTGATTGATTGATTGATTGATTGATTGATTTGATTGATTGATTGATTGATTGATTGATTGATTGATTGATTGATTGATTGATTGATTGATTGATTGATTGATTGATTGATTGATTGATTGATTGATTGATTGATTGATTGATTGATTGATTGATTGATTGATTGATTGATTGATTGATTGATTGATTGATTGATTGATTGATTGATGCGAGAAATTGTCAAACAAGTAATAAAATAATATAATAGCATATAAGTATTATATGAGCAAAAGGAAATCTTCTCTGAAGAAAGTTTATTAATAACAGCGATTTAAATATGCATCACTGAATGATTACAAATACTCAGTTTTAAAGCTGGTCTAACGTAATAAAGGCTAGGGTTATAGCAATCGAGAAGTATCTATAATATATTGTCTTCGCACACTGATTATCGGAACAAGGCGTTTAGCATTTTATTTTGTAAACGTGGAGGTGCTGTATAACTTATAAACTATACTTCAATTATTTTATTAAAGGGACAAACGGCTTGAACATTACAGTTACCATCTCAGTCTATTAATCCAGCATCATTTTGACTTTAAAACTCCTTGCTTATATAATTACAAGTTTCAAGTTTCAGTTATTTTAGCATATGATTAAAATATTATTGGTGCAATCCAACCAACCGTTAGTAATATTCCAAAACAATTGGCTTTATACTACACTTATAATCATTATTAATGATTGAACAAATGCCAGCTATGTAGTAAAAAAAACTATCATGACGCCGTGAGTTTCAAAAGAATCAAAATTGCCATATGTCCCTTTAACACTGATTACTTATCTTGTCCGACACATCTATTGCAGGGACCACCGGGAGATCCAGGCGATCGAGGCGATGAAGGTTTGCCCGGAGAACAGGTATATACTCCAAATGCAGAAGCAGTATATATAGTATAAGAATGGACAATGCCATCTCATTTAACGAGGCCGAAGCCCAAGTAGTCCAGTTACATCTCGCGACAACATTCAAAGTGTGTTTTATCATAGCGCAATCGCAGATATGGCTTGCCATCTTACATACAGTTGAAATATTATAAGACGGCACGTGTTGTACTCACAACAGAAGCTAGTTTACTGGTTTGTTGCATGTAGCGTATCATTGTTGTTACGGGAAGATTGATTAGGAACAACAACAACAACCTGTCATAGTCTTCGAAAGAGGGCGATGCTTGTTGATATATAGATATCAAAAGTTCTAATATACCGGTTCGTTTGTCATAAACAAACACAAACTGTCTGTCTGCAATACGATAAATCCGTTAACATGGCCCGCACACACTTCATCTGCACCAACTTGACCTTATACACTTGACCCCCACTTAATTGATCCTCATACACTTGCCCCGCGTTCACTTGACCCCGCGTTCACTTGACCCGTACACACTTGACCTGCACACCCTCGACCCGCGCGCACTGGGCCAACTTGAATTGGCGGTTCGAAAACTAAAGAGCCTGGATGAGTGATTCATTCAGCATGTTACAGCTGATTCATTCAGACCTGATTGGATGAATGTTACAGTATTTTCATTCGGACCTGGTGGGTAAGTGTTATACCTGGACATGGTTGGGTGAATATTACATTTGATTCATTCGGGCCTGGTTGGGTGAATATTCAATTTGATTCATTCGGACCTGGTTGGGTGGATATTACATTTCATCGGATTCATTCGGGCCTGGTTGGATGGATATTACATTTTATTCATTTGGGCCTGGGTGGATGAATATATCAGTTGATTCATTTGGGCCTGGATGGGTGAATATAACATTTGATTCATTCGGGCCTGGTTGGGTGAATGTTACAGTTGATTCATTCGGGCCTGGAAGGGTGAATATAACATTTGATTCATTCGGGCCTTGTTGGATGGATATTACATTTGATTCATTCGGGCCTGGTTGGGTTAAAGTTACATTGGTTTCATTCAGACTTGTTTAGGCAAGTGTTAGACTGGTTCGTTGAATGTTATATTGATTAATTCAACATTACGATTTTTTACATTATTTCATTCATTTTCATAACTACTTTTACATAGTATTTAAAACACATTTCTTATTATATTTCTTTTATAAAATAAAAGTAACAATCCAGTGTGTTAGAAAATACTTTACACAATTTAACTCATAAGCTATTTTTTAAAAACACTTATACAATGTATATCGATTGTTTGTAATTTGTGATTTATTAAGTCTTAATCTTAGAATACATTCAATACTAATCGAATTGATGTATACACTGATTATTTATGTATCCCAACTTTAAACACATATATCATGAAGAGTTTTATAGATACAAGTTTCATTCATTCCAAATCCCATCACAATTTTTTTTTTCCAACCATAGCATTTTTCTTACTTCTACATTTAGAGCAAAAAAAGGAGTTTGATGGAAAGTCAAAACCTTGATTTTTAAGAGAAAATCGAAAGATGATGACATGTTTAACTTTAAACATCTTTTTATAAAATGTCTTATTTTGAAAATAAACATAAATTATTATAATAACATTTTGCTAGTCACTATGAATCGTTTGAATGTATCCTCATCAAAATCAGTGAATAATAGAGAGAGGAGATAGAAGGAAAAGTCCCCGTGCCCCGTCCCCGTGATATTTTGGTTACTTCGTTGGTTTATTACTGTTTATTAATAAGTCTGTGACTGACGCTATATTTTATGTGGACGTTTTTAATTACCTAAAATAAAATTTGCAGAAAGAATGTAAGAATCAAAACCATTTGTTTTAGTGTGAATGAAATTGTTCATAAAACTATTCTTATCTATCAACATATTTGTGTTATATATACATATTGTCTATTTGTTTTCAGGGAGCTCCCGGACAGATGGGCATGTTGGGACCCGCAGGACCCGTAGGAAAGAGGGTATGTATTTTTGTTAATACATATAAACAAAACTGCAGTCTTTGTTTTTGAGTCACTATAACTGGACTAACGTAACTATACTCAGTAAAAAAGGTTTTGGACCAGGGTATATAAAGTCATATAGAAATAAAACTAGTGGACAGAATTTAAGTATCTTTTTTTAGTAACCAAGGTCTACCCTACCCGGTTGATTTGGTACCAAAAACATTTAATTCCAAACAAGATTTGATTTTAAAAAATATCGTGAACACACAAAGGGTCTGTAAAAAATGTTGCAAAGTCCATAAAAAGTAACAGACATTCGAGTAACCAATAAAAAGTTTTTTGTTTTTTTTGCAAACATTCATTGTAAACGATAATTACCGTTGATTGTTGATTGTCAATTATCACGGTTTAGCGATCATTGTACTGTTTGTGTATTCGACCAGGGACAGGCTCATGGAGTGTCATGGAAATGGTGGCGGTTATACTCATTATTGAGAAATTTTGCAACTTTTTTTAGTGACCCTTAGTGCATTCGGATAGCTACTGTGATTATTTACCGGTGATATCGTTTTGTTTATTTTATTTTATGTAATGGAATACATTTTTGTCTTTGATTTGATACATAGAATATTAAAATCCGTCAACTGGTTTTCTTTTTATGCGCCATTATATGCCCTGGTCCAAATCTTTTTTTACCGGGTATATATAAAACAAATACCCACCAACATTTATGGGTGACAGAGTGTATTATATAGTAAATCGTTTATAGTGGTGAACTGTGAAATCGGTACAGACATAATACATATTTAAAGGGACACATGGCAATCTTGAAATGTGCATTTAAAACTAACATCACGATTTATTTATCCAGTATCATTCTGACTGCTTTCATATAATTAAATACAATTTTGAGGCTTACGTTTTCTTCATAATTCTACCATAGGTTTAAATATATAATTGATGCAAAATAATTAAAAGTTAATACTATGCACAATTATTTGATTTATACTGTTCTTATAATTAATATTAATGACTGAAGAAAAAATAACGGGACGCCGTAAATTTTTAAAAAAATCAAAATTGCCGCGCGTCCATTTAGTATAATCCACCTGTTTGAGCATCAGGGTCGCAGAGTGTATAATTTACAATATACGTTATGCTACTTATGGTAAACCAAAAATTACCTTTTGTTTTGCTATTTAGTACATTTGCAATTTCGTACAATTTATTAATTTCTACGAATTCTATATAAAATTATATTTATATACACAATTCCGCATAATGTTACAGTTAATACATCGAGGACCAAAAGCGGAACAATCATATTGGTTTTTATTTATAAATAGTTGCAATAGTAAAGTTCGCATTTAAGTCCTGGACATGTAAATGTATACTTGTTATTCTTCAAGTGACGTTGGGGCGTTCTTGGCCGAGTGGTTAGAGGTTAGCGTCTCTGACTTAAAATCACATGCCCCTCAAAGCTATGAGTTCGAGACCTCATGGGATTGGGACCAGGAAACTTTATGTAAGGAAGCTACCCAACTGGTTTGCGGATCGTCGTTGGTTCTACACAGGTGCCCGCCCGTGCTAAAAAGTTGCCCAGAGGGCACCGGGGGTCTTCCTCCATCAATGGAAGCTGGAAAGTCGCCATATGACCTTAGCCGTTGGTGCGACTATAAAACCTAATTCAATTCAATTCAAGTGACGTTTGTTTATATTATTGTACATTAACTGAATGTGCATTTTAGCGTTCTAACATTTTAAAACTCATTCGTTTGAACGTATTCGTATTGTAAAATATCTGTATTTCTGGTGATTTCTAATTTTTACTGTCCTACGAACTAATAATACGCTGTTTAACTCAATTTAAGGGCAGGAACGGTCGTGATGGTGAACGTGGTTCCATAGGTTCCCCAGGAGACAAGGTAACATATTACTCGATTATTGACACAACACTTCTGAATGTACACGAAATATTGTATGTAACAGTTGGTGATGTGAATTCGATGATCATATTCAGCTACATTTAACTTTTTAAAAGGCAGATTTATGTTATTATACTGTATTCTAATTAGCAATACATTTAAAAGCAAATGGTCGCAGTGGTATTTTGTTTTTTGTTCTTATCGCAATATAAAGCCCCGAAGAGCAACACTCACATCTTGTTCAGCATAAATTAACCTGTTTTAAGTTACATGATTTTTAAAACTGTAAATAGAGATAAAATAGTTTTACAATATATATGCCGCGTATATCTATATCTATAATAAGTCAACATGTGAATGGATTTATTTCATCTAACATCATTTCGCCTTAGCTCAGTGGGTAGCACGTTCGACGTTGTGTCACGGGTTCAAACCCTACAGGCGCCACTGGGGTTCTGCGGTGTGTACTTAGACAAGACACTTTCCTAAGGCCAGTCCGTGGGACGGGAACGTTAACCGCGCCGATTTATTGGAGACTACCCTTCGAACACTTTAAAGAATCATAGGAACCTATGTTGTATTAGTTGTATATTGTTAGTGCGATTAAGATGCCGTCGTTTCGTTTCCTAAAGTAGTGTTTTTTATTATAGGGTGGACAAGGATACCCGGGTGTTCCCGGTGCCCCCGGCGGTAAAGGTCACAGGGTGAGTAATCATTTGTATGTACGTATGGGGTTTAGCATCGCTTTTAAAGTAGCTATCCCGCCAACAAAAGTAAACGTTTACAACATATGTACACCGTTTCTAAATCTTTTGAAGACAAACTATATGTATAATTTACCTGTTTTTGAGGATCCAAACTCTATAGATACAATATACACGGCTTTAACCAGCTTGGCCAAACCCCAGAACTGGAGCATTGAATTAAGAGTTACCAACTCATTTAACGCATATTCAATCACGGGGTATTTTAAGAACCCGTGAATAAACCTATACTTTTAATTGGCACATATACATTATTATATGGCATGAACACCTAGATAGAGTTTTGATCAACGGTTTTGTGTTGTAATTTTTCCATTATTTGGCGGGTTAGTTTCTTTAACAAGAATTCAGTCATATCACGACGTTTGTAGCCTCAATGCATATTGAATTCTTTTAAAGTTTAGACAAAAAAATATTTTTTGAACAGTTTACACATATGTGTCATTTGGACAATCAGTTTACACATATGTGTCATTTTGGCAGTATATGTGCATATGTATTATTTTATATAACATGCGTATGCATGCTACTTGATGTCTTGTATATAGCAGTGTATCACAAGACAGTAGATTTATTTCGTTTGAAAAGTTTATGCCATTCAATTGAGTTGGTTGTTTTAAGTCAGAATATGCTTATTGTTAACCTTAACGGAGATGATAGAGACTTTGTGTCAAGTATTTGTGTATAATATTACTGTCAAATTTGTATTAAATTATTCCCCCATGTACCCAGCCGTTAATATATACAACTGATTAGAAACGTACGCTTCGGTAAAAAGGCACGCTGACTTGTTAACTCTTGCGTTTACATCAACATTACCTGTGCTATAAATAAACCATTTGAATCTGCACACTTCCTGTGTTGTGCTTAGCGTCGGCGCAGCGTGTATGGGATACAGCGCAATTAGTACACAAATATTTATTCGGCATAGTGTGTACAGTTTAATTTTATTCAGTTTATTTGTTAGCCTAATTCTCTAAGTTGTAACACTTCCGAGTACTTCGTCAACTGTTTCGGTTTATGTGTTAATAAGCATATTCTGTCTTTAAAACAACACAGAGGCTCTTTCCTGAGTTTTCTATTAGTTTCATATGAAACATATGAAATAATAATAATAATAATAAAGACTTTATTTAACGAGAGAACTAATTTGAAACTAGTTTTCCATGAGGCCCTCAAAACAACCACGAATGTAATTCTTTTGTGTGAATCTTGTTAAACGTATGAGTGACATGCCACCATTTGTTTGTGTAATAAGGAGTCGATATAATTCTGGTTTTAACAATTACACTCGTGTCCTTCGTGTATTATCGTTGACCATTGAATGACGTCATACAATGTTATTACATCCGAGAAAATGATAAAGAGTTATGTGAATAGGCCTGCAAGTGACGTCATTTGATAGATATCTATATAGTTAGTAGGTCCTAAACAAGAGAAAACGTGTCTTGAGTATATTTAAATATATTTGTATCTTGTTAGGTAGGCTTTTCAAACAAACAGTATATCTCATATATTTTGTTTAGTGTGCCATCTGAGAGTATATATAACGATTTATGTTGTAGGGTTACACCGGTCCAGCTGGCGGATTGGGACAAACCGGCCATGAAGGAGAAGTGGTAGGTGAACACATATTGCTTCCATTTAAGTACCCAGAATGCATTCTGTTTGCGTTCATTCTCTGTTCCATTTGCAATCCTGGTTCACAGTCCGTTTCCAGGCATCGCTCCGTTCGCGTTGATCCTGAATTTATTAGCAGGTTTCAGAACCATTCCATAATAAAAAATGTCAATCTGTAAACCCTTATATACCTGTAATATATAATACATAGTATTACAGAAATGTCAGTAATACATTTCAGAACCCATACGGTACATTTATAAGTAAAACCATATTTACAGAACCCTTATATTGTATTTCATATGGAGTTCAACGCGTATAGATATTACTAAAATAGACAATATATTAAATATAATATATTGCGTTTAATTTACTGACCTTTTTTTAAAATAAAATCATGTATTCTTTTACAAGAGTGTGACTGTATATAACTAACATACAACTGTTACGTATTTTCCTTTTATTTCAAGGGAGACCAAGGAGAGCCTGGACCACCGGGACCAGCAGGAGAAATGGTAATCCATTTAATACTAAACATTCATTAATATAACGGAGATGTTTCGGTTAAATGTAAATCAAACGCTAGTCTACTTATAAATGTATGGTACAGTTGTATCAAAATATACCATATGGGTCAAGTAATTTCTTACGTGTATAATATAAACGTAATGAAACATATACTATATGTGTCAAGTAACTTTTTACGTGCAAAATATAAACGTAATGTAACATATACTATAAGTGACAAGTAACTTCTTACGTGTAAACTATAAACGTAATGTAACATAACTATATGTGTCAAGTAAATGCTTCCGTGTAAAGTATAAACGTAATGTAACATATACTATATATGTCAAGTAACGTTTTACGTGTAAAATATAAACGTAATGTAACATACACTATATTTGTCAAGTAACGTTTTACGTGTAAGATATAAACTTATGTAACATACACTATACGTGTCAAATAACTTCGTAAGTGTAAAGTATAAACGTGTTGAAACATATACTAAATGTGTCAAGTAACTTCTTACGTTTAACATATAAACGTAATGTAACATACACTATATATGTCAAGTAACTTCTTACGTGTAAAGTATAAACGTAATGAAGCATACACTATATGTGTCAAGTAACTTCTTACGTGAAAAGTATAAACGGAATGTAACATACACTATATGTGTCAAGTAAATGCTTCCGTGTAAAGTATGAACGTAATGTAAGATATACTATATGTGTCAAGTATCGTTTTACGTGAAAAGTGTAAACGTATTGTAACATAGTGTAAGGTATAGACGTAATGTAACATACATGTCAAGTAACTTTGTACATGAAAAGTATAAACGTAATGTAACATATACTACATGTGTCAAGTAACTTCTTACCTGTTAAGTATAAACGTAATGTAACATATACTATATGTGTTAGGTAACTTTTTAAGCGTAAAGCATAAACGTAATGTAACATATACTATAGTTGTCAAGTAACTTCTTACGTGTAAAGTAAAAACGTAATGAAACATACATTATATGTGTCAAGTAACTTCTTACGTGTAAAGTATAAACGTAATGAAACATATACTATATGTGTCAGGTAACTTCTTAAGCGTAAAGTATAAACGTAATGAAACATACACTATATGTGTCAAGTAACTTCCTGCGTCAAAAGTACGAACGTAATGTAACATACACTATATGTGTCAAGTAACTTCTTACGCGTAAAGTATCAACGTAATGTAACATATACGATCTATGTCAAGTAAATTCTTACCTGTAAAGTATCAACGTTATGCCAGAGATACACTATGTGTCAAGTAACTTCTTACGTTTAAAGTATAACGTAATGGAACATACTCTATATATGTAAAGTAACTTTTTACGTGTAAAATATAAATGTAATGTAACATATACTATATGTGTCAGGTAACTTCTTACGCGTAAATTATAAACGTAATGTAACATATACGATATGTGTCAAGTAACTTCTAACGTGTAAAGTATAAACGTAACATACTCTATATATGTCAAGTAACTTATTACATTGTATGTGTCATGTAATTTTTAAAGTATAAACGTAATGAAACATATACTTCATGTGTCAAGTAACTTTTTACGTGTAAAGTATAAACATAACGTAACATATACAATATATGTCAAGTAACTTCTTACGTGTTAAATATAAACGTAATGTAACATACACTTTATGTGTCAAGTAACTTCTTACATGTAAAGTATAAACGTAATGTAACGTATACTATATGTGTCAGGTAACTTCTTACGCGTAAATTATAAACGTAATGTAACATATACGAAATGTGTCAAGTAACTTCTTACGTGTAAAGTATAAACGTAATGTAACATATACGATATGTGTCAAGTAACTTTTTACGTGTAAAGTTTAAACGTAATGAAACATACACTATATGTGTCAAGTAACTTCTTACGTGAAAAGTATAAACGTAATAAAGGATACACTATATGTGTCAAGTAACTTCTTACGCGTAAAGTATCAACGTAATGTAACATATACGATATATGTCAAGTAAATTCTTACCTGTAAAGTATCAAAGTTATGTCAGAGATACAGTATGTGTCAAGTAACGTCTCACTTTTGAAGTATAACGTAATGAAACATACACTATATGTGTCAAGTCACTTCTTACGTGAAAAGTATAAATGTAATGTAACATATACTATATGTGTCAGGTAACTTCTTACGCGTAAATTATAAACGTAATGTAACATATACGATATGTGTCAAGTAACTTCTTACGTGTAAAGTATAAACGTAACATACTCTATATATGTCAAGTAACTTATTACGTGTAAAGTATAAACGTAATGTAACATATACTATATGTGTCAAATAACTGCTTACGTGTAAGGTATAAACGTAACATACTCTATATATGTCAAGTAACTTATTACGTGTAAAGTATAAACGTAATGTAACATATACTATATGTGTCAAGTAACTGCTTACGTGTAAAGTATAAAGGTAATGTATTTTGCATGGAAGGAACAAACTACACTGCTTATACAAATCTCTATCGATGGCGTGGATGACTGAGGAAACCGGTAACTCGCGGACAAATGCACGTGTCCGAGTATGGTTCCACGTGTCCGAGTATGGTTCCACGTGTCCGAGTAGGCGACCACCATACTCTCCCACAACAGCGGGGCGGGTAATCGAACCCGGGTTGCATTGTCTACTCGGACACCCGTACCATGAAGTCGGTAATATTCTCAAAACGTAATGTGACACTTTTCGTAATAAATATCTAATTCATATATTCATATACACTAATAAATGGGGATTTCTATTTTTTTCAGGGTCTTCGTGGCTTTATGGGACCTAGAGGACGCCCGGGACCAGTAGGACCGCCGGTATGTGTATGATACTTACTGATGGCACATGTTGCGTTGTTCCTGATACTATATCATGTTGTGACAGTACTGACTGTCAATCACCTAGTTGTTGTTTCAATGTTTAAACATAGCGTTTTTAAAAATGTATTTACTGTTTCTACTACTTGAGTGATAGGTTAATATTCAGTTTATACTACATTAAGTATTACATTAAGCAGATATGATCCCTATTATTTGTTTTATATCAAAAACATTGCTGAATGCAAATATGTAAATATTCTTGTAGACAGACATTTTTGTTTATGACTTTAATGTCGCCGCTTAACGTCTGCACAATCCTATTATAAAAGCATTGGTTGATTAAAAATAAAAAAAGTTCATATTTTACATTATTTTCATAACAGTAGTTATTTTAGCTGGAATATATTTATAATTCAGGGTCTTTCCGGAAGTGAAGGAAATTCAGGGCCAAAAGGAAACGAGGTAAATACGTCATTGTCATTGTCTACGCAAAGTTTACCTTATGCAGGTATATGATAATCAAGGCAGTCTATTATAAAAAATACAATAATATATATATTAATATTATTATAATAATTTTACCTCTAATCATGACTTTGTGTTCTTTTTTAATTTCTCATGATTGTTTTTATATCGCCATTTAATGATTCATCCTTATATTGTAGTATTGATTGATGAATTAAAACAAAACGAATAAAAAAAGTATTTCCAAAAACAGTGAAATTTATTTATGGTAATTTCACTGTTTCAAACAGTGAGATTATCAATTTTGTATCACTAAAACAAATATATAATTCACTGGAAAGCATAAAATAAAAAAATGTATTGTAAATAGGTGGAAGATAAAATAGTGTCAACCAGTCAATTGGTTGAAGATAAAATATTGCCGAAATTAGCGTAGTGGAAAGGCTTCTGAGCTGATAATATTTTGTTATTTCAGGGAGCCATTGGTTCTCTCGGCGCCCCAGGCAACCCAGGTACACCAGGACCAGTGGTAAGTCAAATGCTTTTCACATTGAGCATAAGTGTGTATTAATCGTCCACATAAATTGAATTAAATAAGTTTATGTCTAATTACAAATGATTTTAGCGTGTCGTTGTTACGTATCATTTAAATAATTAAATTTGATACATGAAATGTTTAATAAGCAAACTAACGAATTATATGAATTCTAAAATCGTTTTAAAATATTTACGCAGTACAATTTGAAATCTGGATTGTTAATGAGAGATTAAAGAGACTTATTCTACTAATTTTTTGGTAGAACATAAAATAATAATGCATTTTGCGCAGCATTTTATATCTGAAAGAAATAAGTTTAGCAAGTAAATATGGATATCTAGCTTAAATAAATATATTGTAATTTTATAATGTGAAGTATTTGAAAACATTGGGTGATATTCTTCTTCATCCGTTATTTGTGTTCCAATGTAAGTATCAGAGTTATCTCCCATTTAGTTAAAACAACATATTTCACATATAAAAAATACAAATATGGTAAAGAGCTTGATCAAACTTTATTAAATAACTGTTCTGGGTCTCAAGTTATAAATGGACAATAACCTTGCCATTATAAAGATATAGGGAACCAAAGTTTAACATTTGTGAAATTACCTCCCTTTACATTGAAATAGGTCGAAATTATAATTTCTGAATAGCTGGTAAATTTAAACATTTCCCCCCCCCCCCCGCATATATCGTTTGAAAAGAATACCCAGTATATAATCCATAATTATGTTAATTATATTGTTTAGGACCTCTGCCACGCATAGTCTAGAACATGAGCAATGGGGTTTACCATGTTATTTACTTGCTAAACTTATTTCTTTCAGTATATAATTGAAACTTCTCAGAAACGTGAAGTTGGCTTTTACCGGTGATATCGCGTGCGGTTCTTCCGACTTAGCTAACTCGGTTATTGTTTATTACATACAAATTTTTATTCAAATCGATATATACTGCAAACATGTTAGCATTAAATACCTTTCTAAATCGAAAGGATTCGAAATATAGTAACAACATGTTTTACTCTACTGTTTTACCCTACTGCTTGTAGCGTCTACGTGGCCGAACGGTTAACGACGTTGCGCTGTAAACCTTCGCCTCTCATGCGGGTTCGAATCCCACTGGGAGCCCGACTTGTAAGTGAGGAAATGTCGATTCTTACGGAGGTGTACAATACTGGTTCTACCCAGGAAAAGTGGGTGGTCTACCTCCGCAACAAAAAATCGATCGTCATATATAACCTTGTATGTGTTGAAAATGACCATACAAACAAACAAACAAACAAACAAACAAACAAACAAAAACAAACAAACAAACAAACAAACAAACAAACAAAACAAACAAACAAATACCCTACTGCTTGTATAAGCGAAAGCAAAACATAAATATTATATAAACTCTTACAGGGATCCCCAGGACCACCAGGCGCTCTTGGACCACCCGGTATTCCAGGCGGACAGGGCAAACCCGGACTTCCAGGCCTGCCAGGACCAATTGGACCACCAGTAAGTACACGGTTTGACATGTTTGTCAACAATTGGCTACCACTATTGACACCTGGTTAAGTGACGGTTGTTACGAGTTCCAACGGTACTGTGGTGTCAAACATAGATTAAAACACACGTATATAGTCATTCATTGTAATTATTTTAAATTTAAATTTAGTTACACTAAAGAATTCTCGTATATGCAAATGGATCAGTGCACATGAATAAAAGCTATACGCTTGTTGTTCAAAAAGCAAAATGGAATAATTCATCGTCATGGTGGAGTAGAAGTTAAACAGCAAACGAGCCATGCGTATTCTATTACCTATTAGCCAATCATCTGATTTTCATCTGTTTCGGTAAATTTTTTCTAAACGCGCTTCCAGTGAGTTTTTGATCTTTTTACCAAATAAGTTTAAAAAGTTAACATTTTACAGATACGAGTTTTGATATTACTAAGCCTCGAAGTACATAACGTTAACTGGCAAATGCCAAGAGATCGCTCACAAGCCCAATTATCGGAACCAATCAGATTGCAGATCGTGGCATTTGTTATATACTATTTAAAACCGCAACAAACCGCGCAGTCGGTTAGAGCGTTGTCTAATATGTGTATACCGAACCGGGTTCAGGGTTCGAGCCTTCTATAAGGCAACCTGTTTTAAACCATACAATGTTAAGATATTTAAAAAAATATTATTCGAAACTACTACGGAATAAATCTGATTGGTTCCGACAATTTGTCATTTGAGTACTCTGCCAAGCACCTATATTAATATTGTGAAGTACGAACAAAATGCAATGGAGTGTTACCTTGGTAACGGGGCGTTACCAAGGACCTCTATTACTCTTATGAAGTAAGATAGAATGTAAAGTTGTGTTACCATTGTAACGGTGCGTTACCAAACACATGTATTATTTTTGTGAAGTAAGATTAAATGTAATGTTGTGTTACCATAGTAACGGTGCGATACCAAGCACCTATATTACTCTTTCGAAGTACGACGACAGTTTAATGTGTTTTCCATGGTAACGGTGCTTGCACATTACTCTGTGTAGTACGACAAAGATAACATTATGTGACAATGTGCTAAATCCTATAACATAATTATGGCACGTGATGTATGTGTATACACGCTGGTAAATATGAATTAATGATACATACACAGAATGTCTGTTTAATTTTCGTGGGTGTTCCATAAGTACTTTCCTAGGCATACTTCTGTTGTATTCAACAATATATTAAACTAATTGTTATGTTGTTCGTATCGTATCCACAGGTGACAATTGTTTTAGTTCCCAACATTGATAGTGCCACCTGGGATCGTGTCGAAAATAATGTACGTTTAATTTGCATTTGTTTAGGGTATTGACGGTTTGAAAGGAGGACCAGGACCCAAGGGAGATTTTGGGCCGGACGGCATGCAAGGAATAATCGGTTACCCAGGGCCCAGAGGAACAAAGGTAAACAAATGTGTTAACAATATACTTGTTTATGCAACAATGATAGTTTGGTTGTTGATGTTTATTTCAATAGTAGTATTGACGCAGAAAAACACCCTTGTTGTGATATGAGCATATTCGCAAACTTTATATTAAGGCGTATTATTATCGAAACCCTAGTGTTATTAAATTTATTGAATTGATGCAAAGTAAGAAAGATAAAAAGATTCAAAATGTAGCTAAGTTTGTAAAAGAAGCATTTATTGTACGTAACACATTTAATTATACGTAGTTGTGTGCATATATATAAAGTTTATCCTCAGGTATTAGGTATTGTTTCAACAATTAATTCGTTTATATAATTGCGTGAGAGAGAGAGAGTACGTGCTTGTGCGTGCGTAAGTGGTGTGTGAGAGTGAGTGTGTGCGTGTTGGGGTGCATGCGTGTGTGCCTGTCATGTGTTTAATTAAACTTTGTACATTACATTTTGATGACGAGATACTCTATAAATAATCTGTTCTGTTCTGTTCTGTTCTGTGATAGTATATATTTCTATAATATGTAAATATCACATCCTTTTGAGGGTGCCAGTGGATATTATCAACCCGAGAATGTAATGTCGACCGTGGTGATAGCCGAGGTCGACTTTCACATCCTCTTGAGGGTGCCGGTGGATATTATCAACCCGAGAATGTAATTTCGACCGAGACGATAGCCGAGGTCGACATTATCATAACGAGGATGTGATATTTATTTTATTATACCGAACACATACTCCTAATAAACTAATATACTCGATAATGAAGAAAACGTTGTTGTTGAAAAAATCTATTTTTAGAACTGAGCTTTTCAAAAAGCTAGCGGGCTGATATTTTGCGCTATCACCCGCTATGACGCGTTGAGGGTGATGGCGCAAAATATCAACCCGGCAGGGTATGGGGATTTTACATAGAGTGTTTACAGCGAGGTATAATAATATAAATATACCGAGGGAAAAAAGTTTAGCAAGTTTTTGCTGCACCCTGGAAATAATACATGTTTGGTTGTAAATTGAAACTACCGCCATTGACACAATATTTTATTAAACACACATCAATAACAGTCAAACATCTTAATGACGTAACGAATAAATGAACGTAGGGGTCAAGCCCGTAAAGTCCCAAAATGTCAGTATATCTTGTTTTGGTATTATTTCATCTAAAAAACTTGCTATACTTTTTTCACTCAGTATATGAACGGTTATTAGACCTTGTATTGTTAGGTTCAGTGTTAACGTAAAGTTTTGGACTTTGTCTCTCTTCTACATTTATACTCGTATGTTATTAAACTCTGGTAGCGTCTATCACAATTGGGAGGTTTAATAATGTAATCAAGTAACTTCTTAGATCTCAGTTCAAGCTATGTAGTGTGTACTGAGGGAAAGTGCTCTGTCAAGTTCAAGTTTATGACGAATCGAAAACGTCATTTTAAACCAAAGGACATACACTCACAATACTACGTTAGTCGGTAATACGAGTATTTAGTTAAGAGACTGGAGGAATCTTTGGAGAAATATGGCATATAATTAAATCGCCATCGGTGCTATAGTTTGCAATTGCATAAATCTGTCTTGATGTTCCATCCGGTTTTAGTATTGTTTATGAAAACGTTTGCTCCGGAAAACTCAAAACTCTGCTGGATTTTGTTGTATATATAATACGAAATCATTCAAATGGAGCGTTAATACTTTGAAATATACATGTACTTACTGTGTTTCACTTTTATGTGTTCAACTGAGAGCAACAAACAAGTGACTCAAGTGAGTGAGCGTACCACAGTATTGTTTTTGAATTGCAAATGATATGTGGACGAATAAGGCTGGGTCATAAAATAACATTCAGTTGACTTCCAGTCTCTTTAAATAATACATGTCGTAATACTACTATTACAGGCCTGCCAAAACGTTTTAAGACAAAATCCTGAGATTTTTAAAATTTTAGATTTAATGCGCGTGAAGAACATTTTTAAATGGAAATTTAGAACGCGCTACTTGATTTTCGCACTTATTTTCTTAAAGCGCAAATTTAAATTATTTATGCAATTAATACAAGTTGATGTATTATTTAATAGTAATAGATTACCATACTTCAACACACACACAGAAATAGTTTATTTTAGGGAGGACTGCGTAATTCGATTAGAAAGACTTGGTTTAATTTCTACCACCACCGTTTTTTCATGGAAGTGCACTTACCTTATTACACAGATGCGTGCTAAATGCAAATACAAAGTCTTCGTAATTCTAAAACAAATTATAATCATCAACGGCAGCAGCTGTTATAGTGATACTTCGCACAAGGAGTTGCTAGTTCCTCACACTTGCTATTTCAATTAGCTTGACACGTTAAAGACGTCACAGCTATATTGCTGCTATTGCACATGTCATTATGTCACTGAAGGAACTAATTATGTCCTTAGGTGTTAAATTTATATTCAGGCAGTGCATTACACGGATGACCCCGACATTGAAAATACTGACTAGGGACCGTAACAGAACCAATTCAGGAAATAGATGATAAACTGTGAACATATAGCTGTTAAATCATGAACATTTTGTTTTGAACATTCGGAGATTGTGCACTTAAATCCGGAGATCCGGAGAGCGACTGAAAAATCCGGAGATTTGGCAGGCCTGCTACTACACATAGTTTAGTGAGAACAAATTGCCATCGTACATAGTTGCATTAGAATTGTACAGTAAAAATAATTTTGGCTGTTTTGGCGATCGTTTATTTTTTTTAAACATGAATACAGTTGAAAAACATGAATCTGTATATTGTATTATAAGCTGTCTCTTCTATTGGAATCATGAATCTGTATATTGTATTATAAGCTGTCTCTTCTATTGGAATCATGAATCTGTATATTGTATTTTAAACTGTCTCTTCTATTGGAATCTTGAATCTGTATATTGTATTATAAGCTGTCTCGTCTATTGGAATCATGAATCTGTATATTGTATTATAAGCTGTCTCTTCTATTGGAATGGGACAATACAACTTGGAATATTCCAAATGCTGTGTCTTTGAGACACTTTCTGGAGGCAAGCTCATTCAATGTAGTTTACTTTTCTTTTCAGGGAGATCTGGGAGCACGCGGATTGAATGGAGAAAAGGGTGTTCAGGTTAGTAAGGGACACGGAATTAAACTTAAAACTGTAATATTTCTTGTTTTCCACACATAGCTGGACTAAACTGCCCATGACTGTTTTGTCATTCGGTATAGAAATGCTTGGTTTGTATTTACACTGCACATATATACATTTTATCAACAGTATGTTAGCTCCGGCAACATATACAATATGCATACAACTAATCGTTCATGTTTGCATTTGTTACAAATATAAAAATAACAAATGTTTTGAAAGCATATTTTTGAAACCTTTCTGGACAACTAAAGTTGTATTTCAAATGTAAGGGTTATGAGATTTTTTATTTTTTGAGATATCGGCTAACATCAAGCCAGTAGGTTCAACATTTTCATAGAGTATGTTTTTGTTCACAGTATTATATCCCTATTTTAATGATATTTAACTGCGCGTATTTAAATACTGAAAATGGGATCCGTTGAAAGCAAAAAATACAAACAAAAACAAGAGAGAAAGGTTGCATATTGCCAAATAGATGTGTGTTATAATAGTTGACATACTCTCTACAGCACACCTGTGCTAAGCATGACTCACTGAGTACCTGTCCATTCTCTGTATATATGTTTTGTCTATTTACTGCAGAGGCAGTCTGTATCTTTCATAGATTGAATTAACATGTATTAAATATTAGTTAGAGCATATAGTCAATGTCGTTCTTATAGCCCATGCATAACGTGGTGTCAGAAGTAAAACATTAATTTGTAATATTGGACACAATTTTGAACTTGGAATTTATAAGTTTAATTGTTGAATTAATACATTCAAAATGGATCTGTTTGGTGTTTCGTGTCCAAAGATGGACTGGGAGAATACGAATCTTCCCCAAGCATGGGACAAATTTAAACGTCACAGCGAACTTTTATTTCTGGACCGCTGAAAGCAAAGTCGGAAGAAGAAAAAGTGTCTTACTTTCTTCTCTGTGTCGGGGAAAAACGGCGTGACGTCCATCAAACAGATATTTCAGCGTAAGATGTGGACACTGCAATTACCTCCCCTGATAACTGTGATTGTGGAATATTTTCTTTTTACAGATGCATCCATACAGCAAACTAAACGCTACCGCTGTTTGAACTAAATTTGAAGCATGGTCGTTTGAATTTCCTTTTTTTTTGCACAGGTGTAAATTATTTAATTGAAAATAACACCTGGCAGAATAACTTATGTACAATAACTACCACATAATGTAAGTTAGAGTATGGCAGACAGATTAAATGGACATGCTACAAAACAGAGTATGGTCTCATCTCGTTGATTTATTTAAACGCCTCGATGGGCTGCGCCCGTCCAGATGTTTAATCAACTAACTCGATGAGACCAGACTCTAATTAATACTTAGACAATCGTCAATGGAAAATCTCGACTTGTTGTTAATTTCAAAGCATACGCAGCTTTGGTTTAATACTACTTACTGTGTTTTGAACAGAACATGGTCAATTGCAAAATGCAACATTAATTATATAAAACACTAGTTATATCTACAATTCCTAACCCCCAGGGAGACACAGGACCATTCGGAGATCGTGGTGACTTGGGACATAAGGGAGACAAGGGAGCTGTGGGAGACTATGGCCCTCTCGGACCGGAAGGAATCGAGGGAGTAAAGGTAAATGTATACTTCATTTAGGAAACAGATCTAATCAAATATCACATCCAGTCACGAAATTGTCAACAAACATTACAGTGTACAATTTAAGGAACCCATTGGAAATAAGCCAAAATGGCTTTTTGGGCCATCCTTAGGTAACGTACGTATACTAGTTGAGTATAGTTAACCTTTAACCCGCTACATATATATAATGGACTGTTCATTTTTTTAATTAAGACCATTCCATTTACAAATGGGTGTTTTGGGGAAATAATTGGTCAGCAGCGGACATTGTAAACCCTGATCAACCTCCGAGTTAGGCTGATCTGGGTTTACAATGGACGCAAAGGCTATTATAGTTGTGTTTAGTGGGTGAAGGGTTATCACGTTTCTATCATTATGTGGTCCCACCTTAATTCCATTAAGCGTTAGAAAAGCTTATATTAGCGAGAGTTTAAAACGGATATTTCGACAATGAAACACGTTTAAAAACTTTTTTTTTTCCTAAAAAAATGCGATGACCTGTTTAAAATCATCTATTAAATGTTTTAACTTTACAATATGCAAACTTTTTTAGCCGAAATTTATAAAGTTTTATTTCATACCCCAGCCAACCTCGTTTTTGCTCCTTGGAGAAGGGGTTGGATGGTGTATTACAGTTAATACTCAGACCACGTAATGCCGGGATATATTCTATCTATGATATACTTTCACAATCCCAAGCATTTTATTTAATTCAAATATTTTGTATAAGAAAACATTGTGATAATATGTGGTACATTCTATGTGGTATCACCTTGATAATGTATGCGTATTATAAAACTGTGAATATTTTCACTAATATATACCTGTATCTTTAGCCTGAAATAAAATTAAATGAAATGAAATATATAATTTATATACACAAAGGCGAAGGAAAGCATTGATATATATAAACATGGGGTGTGATTGGGGTTGTGGGTGGAGTTGGTGGAAATGGGTGGTATAGATATCACACCTGTACCGGTCTGTCGTATAAAATGCACAGTTATTTTGGTACAAGTATTTAGGTGTTATATTTCTGCAAGTTTTAGTTACTGCCCACAAATGACATGTGCATAATTATAAATAATGCACATACTGATGTTTACTATTATGTTAAGGTATATGCAGCCAATGCTTTTCAGTTCCCGCCCACCTGCAGTTTTAAAATTCATCAATAATAAATTTCATCAATAATATTTTAAACTCAGATTCAGGCTCAACCTTCCAACTCAAGCTAAGACTCAGGATTTGGAACTCGGGCTCAAGTTTCGGGTCTAAAAAACGGACTCAGATATTTGCTGAACTTTGAATTCGAATCCTAGATTTGAGTCTGATTCTTAGACTCAAATATTGATGAATTTATAAACCCGCTGGAAATATTTTAATTCTTCAATATACTCCTCAAAATAAATTAAAAGTCATGTTTCGATTTGGGTAATTTTTTAAAGTGCTGTAATTGAACGATTTACTGTCGTTTTATGAATTTGTAAGTTTAGTTGTATTATTTTACAATTGTTACATTACACACATGTATTAACTTTTTATATGAATATGAAATCCAGAATATTAAAGATTAAGTAATTACTACTGTTCTATTTTGTGATCCTTAATTTTTTTGAGGAGTATACAAACTTTTGTGTGCTATTTTTCCAGGGAGAACGCGGAAAACGTGGTGAAAATGGCCCACCCGGACAGAGTGGAGAAAAGGTAAAATCATGTGTTGAAGAACATTAATAGAGGTTAAAATATGAAAATATATAAATACAAGCACTGTATGTGAATTTCTAAATATGTAAGTACATCCACTGGATGTGATAATAGGTGCCTAAGCAAGTTATTATTTTATTAGTAATGCTGAATGTGTCTATGTAGTACACGGTAGACCACCAGAGTACTCCGGTTATGTCGGGTGGTACTCCGGCGTATATATACGAGGCAGAGTAGTTTGGAGTGTACCATCAGCAATAATCGTCCGTAGATAAAAAAAAATACGACGAAATACAAAAAAGTATTTCTCTCTTTAGCAGTCTTAAAGGGAATACATCAGGCTTTTCAAAGGTCTAGGTGTCTGACTTAAAATTGACAAATAATTATATTTTCTATTCTGAAGAGCCTCAACATAATGAATGAGCCTAAAAATGAAACCTTATTTGCAAAGAAATTGATTCTGCACAGCAATATGTGCTATCCTAGGTTACACACCAGGGTTAATTTCAGCATTTTACGTCCGATTCCGTCCTAGCTATATGTTGTATTCAAAGTTTAAACCTTATAAATTCGGTTTGAACATTATATTTTGATTGATCTAAGTGTTTTATCATGAATTGAAACATTTTTATAATTTAAGATATTTCTAGAAAAATCCTGATGTACCCCCTTTAAAACCGAGATCCAACACACAATGCGCGACAAACCACGCTCCCTAACTGATCCATACCTGGCCGAAAAATTAAAGGTTATGCTGTGGGGCTTATAAACCTTCAAGTTACACGCATACACTTTCATTGCTTGATAGATACGTCAATATAACCGTGTTCTCTTTAAACAAATGATCTGCCTTTTAAAATGACCTGTATATCTGAATCTTAATATTGACCAGCTAAACCTTGCGAAAAAATGTAAAGGACTAGGTATGATAAGGGACCAAATTGGCCCCCAATATTGAAAGTTTTAATGCACAAGTTTTGAATAGCTAGTTTAGCTATAAATGAACTGAATCAATATCAAAGCTCATTACAAGCACGTATGAAGGCTCTAAATGAGTTTAAGAGTCTCACAAACAAGGCCTTTTCTTTCAAACAATTACATTTTTGTTCATTTTCAGCAGTTTTCGATCAGTTTTTGGTCTTGGAAATACAGAGCGCACCCTCGAGCACAGTTGATTTTTTGTTGAAACAGGTACTTGATAGGGATGCATCATCAGCCAAAAAACTCGGTGTGCTCAAAGGTGCGCTCTATATTTTTAGGATCAAAATATTTCCCAGAAAGGTCTATTATCTACAAAATATAACAAAATTACCAAAACTGCCATTTTTTGAGACCCTGTTAATTCTTCTAGATAAATAAAATAAATAAAGATATATTTTGAAGATAGAATATGATCAATTTACTTCAACATGCACAACAGATTATATGTAAATATATTTTATTTGCATTTTGGACATATTGGGGGCCAAAATTCCCCCTTATCATACCTTGTCCAAATTTAGCTGTATGATACGTGTTTGCTTAAGGAAGGCCATACATAATTGCTTCGTGTTCATTAAAGATTGTCGAAAGCAATTTCCCAGTACAGCACAGTTTCCATTGGGGAATTTTTGTTTTGTACACCATCATTCATTTCACAAGCCCAGTCTCACTTCTTATTTCGTGTCATTTTAGGGTCTTATGGGTCTTATGGGGCTACAAGGATATCCAGGTCCACCCGGACAAAAGGTAAGTACATATCAAATGTGTGTGTTCATCAAACATAAATAGAGAACCTTCCTTTGTTACACACTTATACACGTAATATCTTCTTTTTTTAAATTTAATATTTTATTTCACCAGATTTACATTTGTAAGTCATACCATACAAGAATATAATTATAACGATATTATCAAGATACTAAGAAATATTTTCACTGAGCCTAAATTTTGTAGCGTCGTTCCCGCCAACCATAGTCTAGACAGAGAGACATGACTCATCATTATCATGTAGAAGTCTACATTAATCCTGACACTAAATGAAAAATATATACTTATTAAATCATAATCAGAAAGTTTATATGCACATTACGGCACTGAGGGCCAGTTACCCAATCTCTACCCAGAGTACACTCGTTCCTCATTTGACTCTGTCAACGTCAAAGAAAGTAGGGCGACCGGTTAGGTCACGTGATTATTCAAAAACGTTATGACGATGTTTATAATAAATCCTTTTGCATGATCTGCAAAGATAAAATATAGACCTATATTAAATAATTTCAATTTTTATTTCTATGAGTTATTTTTTTTTAGTAATTTTCTGCTATCGAGCTTCGGTTTGAAATGTTTACATATGCGTTTCGATTGAGTACGTAAGTAAGTACGTATTAATTTTGTTGTAAAATAGTCCCGATTAAAACTAAATTGTTTTCATGCATTATTTCAAATCTTGCAACATCTAATTTGCAGATATTCTGAAAATTATATTTACACAAGAAATAAATAAGTTTCAGCCAAACATATTCCAATTAACAGGTTTTACCAAAATCTTGTAATTTAGTAGTTAGCAGAGATATATGTGAGTGCAAGGAACGATAACTCTGCGTGGAGATTGCCAGTTACCGTGAAGATTGGTAAAACTACAGGAAATACATCCACAGTGTACCCCACCCATTATACACTAATAAATGACGAAATAAATGAGTCTACGTATTGTTGACAGATTAACATATAAAGTTTGAATTGACAATATTGAACTATAGTTTTGAACGCGTTATTTTAAAATGGATTACATGTTTGTATTTAAATTATGAAACGTATTCCGTGTTACAGGGAGAGTACGGACGCCGTGGTAAATCAGGACGCCGAGGCAGGCCTGGTAAAACGGTAATAGCATAAAAAGAGGACTATTGAACTATTGTTTATTTAATACATATTACAAGCACAACTCAAACAGTTTAATATACATTAAATATTAATATAAAGTAAACAATGAATAATAGTTTGCATTGTAGTGTTGTTCCTATTAATCGATTACTATTTTTCATGATCGACTTTACTCGGTTGTTGAAAATTATGGCTTATTTCATTCTCCTGTACTAAAATATACAAAAAAATAAAATGATTTTTGCAGCAAGTAATCACCTATTTATTGTGGGTATCACAACTTATTCTTTAACATTCATCTTGGTCAGTTTCATTCAGTTGCTTTATTACTAGACCATACTTGAAATGTGATTATAGTCTGAAAAAGGTTTACACTTGTCTTTTATAGCAGCCATGTTTAATCGATTAATGATCGATCATCGGTTTGTTAAATATTCTGATGATCGATCATACATTTTCAGCCGATTCCCAACATTAGCTTGCAGTACCACATATGTTTGACCTCTAGAACCAGTTAAGGCGGTATTCTTGATCAATAAAAACAAGGGTGTATTTACAATAATAGCTACAATTGTTCAACGACAATTGATCTAAAAACGTTCACTGACTTATACAGCTATGTAAAGTTACACAAATGTATACTTATTGGAAAGTGTTATGCAATCATTAGATATTGTATAATCAAATATTTATATTTTCTAATACACTACATGTATTTTATTTCTTTGAAGGGTGTGTCTGGCCCAGTCGGAGACCCAGGAGAACAAGGACCACATGTAAAGCAATATTCTGACGTTTTCTATATATCACACATACGAATCTTTCATGGGTATCCGTTGAAGATCGGGAATTCCAACACGAGGTATAATTGTTTTTATCGGAACCTCGGCAGACGAACCGAGGCTCTGCCGAGGTTCCAATTAAAACAATTATTCCGAGGGTTCAAATTTTCCTATCTGAGCCGGATATCCGTAATTGATTCTTTTTATTGCATATCATTTATATTTTGAGCATTGACGTCTCCAACTACTAACGTTTTACATGTTTGTGTAAGATTGTTATCTTCCCCCATGTGTAAGATTGTTATCTTCCCATGTGTAAGATTGTTATCTTCCCCCATGTGTAAGATTGTTATCTTCCCCCATGTGTGTAAGATTGTTATCTTCCCCATGTTTAAGATTGTTATCTTACCCCATGTGTATGATTATTATTTTCCCCCATGTGTAAGATTGTTATCTTTCCTGATGTGTAAGATTGTTATCTCCCCCATGTGTAAGATTGTTATCTTCCCATTGTAAGATTGTTATCTTCCCCATGTGTTTAAGATTGTTATCTTCCCTCATGTGTAAGATTCTTATCTTCCCTCATGTGTAAGATTGTTATCTTCCCTCATGTGTAAGATTGTTATCTTCCTCCATGTGTAAGATTGTTATCTTCCTTCATGTGTAAGATTGTTATCTTCCCCCATGTGTAAGATTGTTATCTTCCCATGTGTGTAAGCTTGTTATCTTCCCACGTGTGTAAGATTGTTATCTTCCCCCATGTGTAAGATTGTTATCTTCCCCCATGTGTTAGATTGTTATCTTCCCTCATGTGTAATATTGTTATCTTCCCATGTGTGTAATATTGTTATCTTCCCCCATGTGTAAGATTGTTATCTTCCCTCATGTGTAATATTGTTATCTTCCCCCATGTGTAAGATTGTTATCTTCCCCCATGTGTAAGATTGTTATCTTCCCCATGTGTAAGATTGTTATCTTCCCCCATGTGTAAGATAGGCTTTCCATCACCCATGTAAAACGCGTATAACCGTATCCGGTATGCAAATAAATTGTTTTTATTATTACCGTAGTTTATTAAAGGGGATACATCATGTTTTTCCTAGGGGTCTAGGTGTCTGAGTCAGAATTGACCAATTATGTTACTATCTATTCTAAGGGACCATAACATAACGATGAAGTTTTATCTTTATATATTTACATTATTTTTTAATTAATTTTTCATTTCTTCATCTTTTCATCAGTTTTTGCGCACAATATGACCTATTTATGTGTCGACGTGCCGTAAAACACCATTCATTCATTCATTCATAATGATGAAGCCTAAACATGTCTTCGCATTTACAAGAAAATTCCATCTAAGCGGCAATATGTGCTATCCTAAGTTACGCACCAGGGTTAATTTAGGCATCATATGATGACTTCAAAGTTTAGACCTGAAAAACATGTTGCTATCACCATGTTTTTATTGATATGTGATTTTTATCATGAATTAGAAAATTAAAAAAAAAAGAAGATTCTTCTAGAAACAAAACTGATGTACCACCTTTAATTGAGATTCAAACTTTTTGGATATCATATTCCACCTTTAAAGGGACACACGGCAATCTTGATTTTTTAAAAACTCACGGCGTCCCGTTAGTTTTCCTCTTAATTTGAATGTGTTCAATCATTAATGATAATTGTTAGAATAGTTAAAAGCAAATTATTTTTGCATATTACTAACTTTTTATAATATTGCACCAGTAATATATTTAAAAAAATGGTAAAATAGTGAAGAAAGTTGAAATCTCAATTTTTTATTTAATTATATGCAAGCAGTTTTAAAGTCAAAATGACGCAGGATAAGTAAATTGAGGAGCAAATTTTAATGTTTGAATAAATCTCAAGATTGCCGTGTGTCCCTTTAACTGAGATTCATACTTTTTGGATATAAGATTCACCACTGTTTTGAACTTGAGGTAATATTTAAGGTAATCATTTACTTGCCGATCTCGATGCTGTGAAATTGAAATGTATCATTTGTTTAAATGATGTGAAGTTGACATGTTTCTGTTTGGTTACGTGATGTGAAGTTGAAATGTTTCTATTTGTTTACATGATGTGAAGTTGAAATGTTTCTATTTGTTTACATCAGTAATTATCTAATATATGTATTTGTGTCCGTCTCAGATATGTATTCGTGTCCGTCTCTGATATGTATTCGTGTCCGTCTCAGATATGTATTCGTGTCCGTCTCAGATATGTATTCGTGTCCGTCTCAGATATGTATTTGTGTCCGTCTCAGATATGTATTCGTGTCCGTCTCAGATAAGTATTCGTGTCCGTCTCAGATATCTGTTTATGTCCGTCTCAGATATGTATTCGTGTCCGTCTTAGATATGTATTAGTGTCCGTCTCTAATATGTATTTGTGTACGTCTCGATATGTGTTTGTGTCAGTTTCAGATATGTGTCCGTTTCAGATATGTATTTCTGTCCGGCTCAGATATGTATTCGTGTCCGTCTCAGATATGTATTTGTGTACGTCTCAGATATGTGTTTATGTCCGTCTCAGATATGTATTCGTGTCCGTCTCAGATATGTATTTCTGTCCGTCTCAGATATGTTCGTGTCCGTCTCAGATATGTATTTCTGTCCGTCTCAGATATGTAGTTGTGTCCGTCGCAGATATGTAGTTGTGTCCGTCTCAGATATGTATTCGTGTCCGTCTCAGATATGTATTTGTGTCCGTCTCAGATATGCATTTGTGTCCGTCTCAGACATGTATTTCTGTCCGTCTCAGATATGTATTCGTATCCGTCTCAGATATGTATTCGTTTCCGTCTCAGATATGTATTTCTGTCCGTTTCAGATATGTAGTTGTGTCCGACTCAGATATGTATTCGTGTCCGTCTCAGATATGTAGTTGTGTCCGTCTCAGATATGTATTCGTGTAGGTTTCAGATATGTATTCGTGTCCGTCTCAGATATGTATTTGTGTCCGTCTCAGATATGTATTCGTGTTCGTCTCAGATGTGTATTTGTGTCCGTCTCAGATATGTAGTTGTGTCCGTCTCAGATATGTATTCGTGTCCGTCTCAGATGTGTATTTGTGTCAGTCTCAGATATATATTCGTGTTCGTCTCAGATATATATTTGTGTCAGTCTCAGATATGTATTTGTGTCCGTCTCAGATATGTAGTTGTGTCGTATTCGTGACCGTCTCAGATATGCATTTGTGTCTGTCTCATATATGTGTTCGTGTCCGTTGATATCAGCTCTGACATCTCACTTTAAAACTTAAGATATCACATTTAAAATTGCATTTGAAATATCAGATATCAATTTAGAAATGGAAACTAAACTATTTCTAGGGTCAACCAGGAGACCGCGGCATGAGTGGACCCACGGGAGTGGTAGGACCTAAGGGTGACATCGGCGCTCACGGACCCCCGGGAGCTCCAGGAGAACAGGGTAATCCCGGCCCACCAGGAATGCAAGGTCCGAGCGGACCATTAGGGGCTCCGGTAAGACATAGAGAGAACCAGTGGACAGGGTACATTTTCAAACATAAAGAGGCGATGCAATGGTCTCCTTTGCTGGCCTCTCAAATTGGGTTTTACCGTTTTTGTAAAGATTTTTGAATGTGTTTGAATATTCCCTGGTGACGGGCGGATTGGGATCTCCAATGAACTGAGGTTATCCGCCGAGCATGAAACAATACAACGTCGATAGTTTGAGTAGGTTAAAACTGGAGTGCTTTGTATCATGCCCTTCTATATGCTGCGGCTCTGACAAACTATGTCTTGATTAGACGTTTAATAAAAATAAAAATTCGATATTTTCACCATTTAACTTCCACGTCACCATTCTTAATTAGCTTAATATATTTCATCTTTAGCATATATTGCTCCAGGTATCACCGTGTTGTAATGATTAGCACATCAGTTTAGAATTCCACGGATCGTGCGTTCTATCCCAGCCAGGACCGAATTCGGTATAATTCTCGATATATTTGAAAATAATTTCACACCTGCTTAGACCTTAAAATCGAGATCTGGCCTTGAATTCACCAACCATTCTTCAAACTATTCTTAGACTTGAGTTCAAGTTCTCAAATTTCGTTCAAAATATTCCATGACCTTCAACGAAAAACAATGCTAAGAAGTTGCTATTCATTAGAATTTATCACATGGATACATAGCAGCTTGTTATGAACGTTTATCCTTTAAACTTATAGAAATATTTGTGATTAAAATTTGCCTACTTGGACTTAAGTCTAAGAATATTCTCAAGAATGGTTGGCGAATTCAAGGTCAGGGTCCGTATTCAGAATGCTTCTTGGCAATATTTTAAATTAAGTCAAAATTTATCATTTTTCTTAACACTTTTTTCTATTGTTTTAAGATTTTTTTAAATATTTTTATTAATGCTATGGGGTAATAAAACCGACTGTTAAACATTCATATTAAAATAGATGCTCTACAGTGTCGCTGTGAGGTTAATAAGTATATCTGAAATTAAGTAAACATTTTAAATTTTGTGACTTGAGTAATATTTTTTCACTTAAGTTGCTTTATGAATACGGACCCTGCTCGCTTAAATGCCGAGTGCAATACAGCGAGGATAAATAAACACGGTTACTCTTGTGTTGTGGATAAATAATGTAAATTATAACGAAAGTACTCCATTTTGCAGGGATTGCCGGGAAAACACGGACTTCGAGGAGAAGCAGGAGAGCGCGGCGTACCCGTATGTAACTATACTTTATACCTGATAGAAGTCCCCGTATGCAACTATCGAAGTACCCGTATCTGCCTATACCTTATAACAGACCGACGTGTCTGTCTTTAATTAAGCTTCATAACTGGTCGAAGTAACCTTATGCAACTATACTTCATAGCTGACTGAAGTAACCGTATGTAACTATACTTTATAACTGATCGAAGAACCCGTATGTAGCTATCTTTCTAACTGATCGAAGTACCCGTATGCAGCTATACTTCATAGCTGACTGAAGTACCCGTGTGTAACTAAACGTCATAACTGATTGACGTACCATTGTGTAACTATACTTTATAACTGAGAGAAGTACCCTTATGCAACTATACTTCATAGCTGACTGAAATACCCGTGTGTAACTATACTTTATAACTGATCAAAGTACCCGTATGTAACTACACTTTATAACTGATTGACGTACCCGTATGTAACTCCACTTTATAACTAATAGGCGTACCCGTATGTAACTACACTTTATAACTGATTGACGTACCCTTTATAACTTATTGACGTACCCATATGTAGCTATACTTTATACCTGAATGACGTACCCGTATGTAGTTACACTTTATAACTGATTGACATGTCCGTATGAAACTATACTTTATAACTGAATGACGTACCCGTATGTTACTACACTTTATAACTGATTGACGTACCCGTATGTAACTGTACTTTATAACTGATTGACGTACCCGTATGTAACTATACTCTATAGCTGATTGACGTACCCGTATGTAACTATACTCTATAACTGATTGACGTAACCGTATGTAGCTATACTTTATAACTGATTGACGTACCCGTATGTAACTACACTTTATAACTGATTTACGTACCCGTGTGTAGCTATAGTATATAACTGATTGACGTACCCGTATGTAGCTATACTTTATAACAGACTGACGTACCCGTATGTAGCCATACTTTATAACTAATTGACGTGTCCGTATGAAACTATACTTTATAACTGATTGGCGTACCGGTATGTAACTACCCTTATAACTGATTGACGTACCCTTATGTAACTATACTTTATAACTGATTGACTTATTCGTATGACACTATACTTTATAACTGATTGACGTATCCGTATGTAACCAAACTTAATAACTGAATGACGTACCAGTATGTAGCTACACTTTATAACTGATTGACGTCTTACTGATTGACGTACCCATATGTAACCACACTTTATAACTGATTGACATACCCGTATGTAACCATGCTTTATAACTGATTGACGTACCCGTATGTAACCACACTTTATAACTGATTGACATACCCGTATGTAACCACACTTTATAACTGATTGACATACCCGTATGTGGCTATACTTTATACCTGAATGACGTATCCGTATTTAGCTACACTTTATAACTGATTGACGTACCCATATGTAACCACACTTTATGACCCTCGGGTCATGTTTTGCCCCGCCCCAAGGGTCACATGTTTTACGTAGACATGTATAGGGAAAGATTAAAAAAAGTATTCGTCTCTGAAACTGCAGGAGCCAGAGGTTCAATATTTTGCATTTGCTAGAAGCGTATGGTCCTCTATCAAGTTTGTTCAGATGGTGACACAGTGGTCACATTTGGCCCCGCCCCGGGGGTCACAGTTTTACATTGGCTTATATAGGGAAAAACTGAAAAAATCTTCTTCTCCGGTACCACATGGCACGGAGCTCTCATGTATTACATGTAGCATCAGCTTATGGTCCTCTACTTAGTTTGTTCAAATGGTGACCCTGGGGTCAAATTTGTTTCCGCCCCGGGGGTCACAGTTTTACATAGACTTATATAGGTAACATATTTAAAAATCTTCTCGGAAACTGCAAGAGCCAGAGGTTTGATATTTTGCATTTACTATAAGCTTATGGTCCTTTACCAAGTTTGTTCAAATGGTGACCCTCGGGTCACATTTGGCCCCGCCCCAAGAGTCACATGTTTTACAAAGACATGTATAGGAAAAAACTTAAAAAATCTTCTCTGAAACTGTAAGAGCCAGAGGTTTAATATTTAATATTTTGCATTTGCTATAAGCTCATGGTCCTCTACCAATTGTGTTCAAATGGTGACCCGGGGGTCAAAGTTTTACATAGGCTTGTATAGGGAAAAAATGAGAAAAAAAATCTTCTTCTCCGGAACTGCAAGAGCCAGAGGTTTAATATTTTGCATTTACTATGAGCTTATGGTCCTCTACCAAGTTTGTTCAAATGGTGACCCTGGTGTCAAACTTGGCCGCGCCCCGGAGGTCACAGTTTTATATAGATATGGGAAAAAAACAATCTTCTCTTAAACTGCAAGAGCCAGAGGTTTAATATTTTGTATTTACTATAAGATTATGGTCCTCTACCAAGTTTGTTCAAATGGTGACCCTGGGGTAAAATTTGACCCCACTCCGTGGGTCACAATTTTACAAAGATTTATATAGGAAACACATTAAAGTCTTCTTCTCTGAAACTACAAGAGTCAGAGGTTTACTATTTTGCATTCACTTACTCGTATGGTCCTTTACCAAGTTTGTTCAAATAGTGACCCAGGGATTCACATTTGACCCCGCCCCAGGGGTCACGTTTTACATAGACTTGTATAGCGAAAAACTTAAAAAATCTTCTTCTCTGAAACCACAAAGCACACAGCTCTCATATGTTACATGTAGCCCTGTGGTCACATTTGGCTCTGCCCAAGGTTTTACTCTCTAGCACCTTCATTTTGTATTTGATCTTTACCAAACTTTGTCAGTGTCTTAAACTGTTTATATCAATGTTGTAATACACAACAGAGCCCACATTTCTTGAACAATCTTAACCAAACTTGCACAGATTGTATATGACCATAAGATTTCGAAGAAGTTCGATAATGTAACAGTACTCAGGTGATCGCTTTAGGGCCATCTTGGCCTTCTTGTTTTATAACTGATTGACGTACCCGTATGTAGCTATACTTTATAACTGATTGATGTGTCCGATTGACGTACCCGTATGTGGCTATACTTTATAACTGATTGACCTACCCGTATATAGCTATACTTTATAACTGACTGGCGTACCGTATGTATCTATACTTTATAACTAATTGACGTGTCCGATTGACGTACCCGTATGTAGCTATACTTTATAACTGATTGACCTACCCGTATATAGCTATACTTTATAACTGACTGGCGTACCGTATGTATCTATACTTTTATAACTGATTGACGTGTCCGATTGACGTACCCGTATGTAGCTATACTTTATAACTGATTGACCTACCCGTATATATCTATACTTTATAACTGACTGACGTACCGTATGTATCTATTCTTTATAACTGATTGACGTACCCATATGTAACGATTTTATAAAATGATTAAATAATCGTAGGGTTAAATTTACATGCACACAACGTATCATCCCACTCTCCGAAGCGTTTCGAGGCGAGATGTGGGAGATTGTCATATAATTATTTGCATGCGGGGCTCAGTGCAGATTAGTAGTAACATCTGCTACTTGGTCATACTCCGTAAATAAAGTAGTATTTATGTCTGCTACGCGTAAATAAATCATGTTCTGACTTACTAAACCGTAAAACTGTTGATTGCCATAGTATCCATGTAATAAATATCCCTAAATATTCTGATATGTTTCTGTTGTTGTTGTTGTTGTAGGGTCAACCTGGAACAGCTGGGCAGCCGGGTCCATCAGGAGTTATGGGACCAACTGTAAGTAAAGCGTCGTAACATCACGTGTCATAACATCACGTGTCGTAACAGCACGTGTCATAACATCACGTGTCGTAACATCACGTCACATGTCGTTTGAAGTTAGTAGGCTGGTATAAACTATCAGTGTTTTAAAACTTATCCTTAAGTAACAAAAACCTATTAAACTGAAACATGTATTCAATATTATACATTGCATTATACTAGATAATTACAGATAGATAATTAAACCATTTTACATGACAATATGTCGAATATTTTATACTGCCTTTAAACTTAAAGGTGTACTTTTTTGCTGTGCCAAGCTGCGATTGTCGAAGCAACTACTGTAGTTTCAGTACTCCGATTCGCTGTATTTTTATGAAAAATAAAGTATCTACAGAGAGCTTTTAAATCAGAGAACGCAGAAGAAAGAGAACGGACACATACTCTAATCTCGCACAATCTCGTATGGCTAAACTGAGAAGAAAAGCGTCTCTGTGCATTGATCAGAATTTTTATTTCGTCTCTGTTTAGATGTATTATTTATTCGTGATTTTATATGGAGTGTTTTGTTGTATGTGCTATATAAAACAAGTTTAAAACATATATTAGTTAAAATATAATTTTGTTTCTTCTTTTTGTTGCTATTTATTAAAACTGTACCATTTTAGGGACCCCCAGGCGAGTCTGGACCCCCAGGAAACAGAGGACCTCCCGGAATGCAGGTTTGAATAGTCGCCGTTATTAAAATGCACAATGCTGTACTTCCCAACTCATCCAAATGCAATACAATCACACTACTAAACAAATGTATAATGCAGATTTGCTCTTTGATCTAAAAACAAAAAGGACGAAAAATAAAATGGCGGCTTTGACAACAACCGCAACACTAACTTTAAAACTAGTAAACCATAAAAATGTGAATACTCTTCTATATAATACATTTAAGAATGCATAGCATCTTTTATTTTTTTAAGTCATCTTGCCATTTTTTGTCAGTTTGACATTTTCATAATGATATCAAGGAATTTGCTGTGATTTCTTTTTTTTTTTTACAAATTTAGGTCAGGGACCTTAAAAGTAGGTCACGTGACCTCAAAAATAGTAGTACAATGACCTAATAATGACCTGCCTGTGACTACTAAAGACATACACTTTTTCCTAAAGATATAACAGGGAAAACAGAACAATTTAAAACTGTCCATTGGTTTGCCCAATTGCAATCAGATAACACTGCCACCAAGAAGGCAGTTAGACTAATTGTGGAATGGCGTGTAGTATCACATGTATTCAGTAATCAGTATTATAGTTCAAGAGAATCGACGAATGTCAATCAAGTAGTTCTATTCCAACTTTACCAACTATATTTTCAATTGCAGGGCATGCCGGGAGATACTGGACTACCAGGACAAGTAGGATCAGACGGCGAACGTGTAAGTATTTCCTTTCATAGTAGTTTGTATCATCCAGACACACTCAAGCTGACTGCGAGCGCTGTGAAGACGTATCGCGAGAGGTCTGGATAATCGCGACTACGATTAGTCTTGATCATCTTAGACGCTTGATTTTAAATAAAAACGTTTGTCTTTTTAAAAAAAAAATGCTAGCAGATTATCTAGACTGTAATAACTCTTGAAATGTCTTTACCCATTTAACAACTACATGACCTATTTTCTTCTTCAAATTCGTTGGTTTACTCTGTTGCAGTGACCCCTGGTAAAACACTGATCAATTGTATTTTAACACACGGCTTTTTTTCAGGGGCCCCAAGGTGTGCCTGGCGAGATAGGACTTCCGGGTTCCGCAGGACCACAAGGTTTCCCAGGCGACAGAGGATACCCAGGACCTCAGGTCAGTGACGAAAACAATACTTAGCTAACAAAACAACAATAATACTTATCTAAAATGTAATACTTAGCTAAAAACAACTAGTATGAAAGGAGACATTTGGACATTGCCAAACACGATGAATTTACAATTATTGCACTCTCGGTTTGATGAACGGTAGTAAAAAATACTTGCTACCGTTCACGTCATCTAGTCTCGGGATGAGCAGAATTTAAAATGCCAAGAGTACGAAAATGTAATTTACATGGTAAGTATCTGGTGTGGTATGACGGTGTGGTATGACGGTGAACATGGACATTTTCGACCCATTCCATGGCCAGCGGCTTATGGTCCCAATTTCTAACAAAATACTTTTCCATAAACGAGAAAACAATTTAGTTGGGAGCAGAGGTTATGAAGCTTGCGTATCACAAGTAACAGTTAACTCTATAACTTTGTTTAGTTTGATGGGCAGTACTAAACAGTCATGTTGTCCAGTTTCAAACACTTAAGTAGCATTGTATTTTTATAACAGTAAATCCAATTCGATATTTTTTTTACTTCATGCAAGACGTATCAATAAAATAGTTATTTAAAAGCAAAACACTATTATTTAGCGAACATCGTTCATATTATGCTGATCATATTCAGGTTCCATTTGATAAAATGACTAAAGTAATATACTGAAAAGAAAAGGAAACGCATGCTTTCCGCTATATATTATTTGTTTAATATGCTAATGCTAACCGAATGTAACAAGGCGACATTAGGCCTATCTTTTCGGAAGGAATGTTTAAACAGCGCCGAACACACCAATGGTTGGTTACCCCTTTAAAGTTTCGTTATCGACAGAATGCGCATTTGGCTCAAGCAGGTTGCAATCTTTTAACATTAACACAGTACTGAAATGGCTTGACTTTTTCAAGCAAAACTTCAACATTTATGAATTTCGTGTAACAAAGTATGCTTTGATTAAAAGGTCTACTACATGAAAGAGTTGTCCTTTCTGTAATTAGTTGTATCCCCTTTTTGTACAAAACACGTAGATATATCTGGAATATTATGTGGAATTAGGTGTATATACACCTGCAGACATTTATACTGAAAGAAAAAAGAAACGAATAATCCAAAAAGTGCCTACACTACACTATTATTTTCGGGTTGCTTTTTCTCAAAATAGACCAACATAATATAAGGATATTTTAATCCTGTCCTCCAACACAGTTTATTTAAGTCTAATCGGATGTCGGTCGCATATTCCTTGGGTAAATCAGGTTTATTTTTTTCGTCAAATATTCAGTCGCCATGGAAACACAATGTCTTTACATTTTTATGATAGGAAATGAAAACAATGCTTTTGGAATATAAATGAACTTAGCCTCATGTTCTTTGGATATGGCCCTTATCGCTATTGTTTTTGTCATAGATGCCCTCCGCTACTAAAGCAGTCATGACATTTCAGTGTCTTGAGCATTTTTGACTCTTTGGAGTCGTGTATACTGCAGTTTCTGAATATGGAGTTTTTGGTTGAGGAGCATTACGCATTTCGACAATGTAGTCCCCTTTAACTGCCTCAAATACAACTTAATTTGATAAGGTGACTGACCTGAACGTTAAGTATACCGAGTAATATAACTACTGATTGTGAAATAATGAAATAATTGTAATTGTGTACAGTATAAACGTGTCTTTTTTGTAGATGTACCGAAATTATTATTCGCATTAATACACCAGTTTTCGGTAGAAGGGGCTTTACGCACTTCGAGAATGCGCTTCTAGAATGTAGTTCCTTTAACTGCCTCAAGTATAACTTAATTTCATAAGGTGACTGACATGAACGTTATATATACCGAACAATATAACTACTGATTGTGAATAATTGTCATTGTATACAGTATATACGTGTCTTTTTTTGAAAATGTACTGAAATACTATGCGCAATAATACACGCATAAATATTTTATGAATGGAAAGTTTCAATAGCGTAGTTACCCGGATGTCGAACATCTCTTTAATATTAATTCATTTTATTCGATAGTGCAGCAGAAACTCGATAATTATCCATTCATTCAGAACCATTAATTTGAAAATGTACAAGCATTGACGAAAAATAAGCAATCAATTAACACATTTTCCGCCCCAATTTCTAAACCAGTAAGCTAAACATGCCACTCATGCGTGGCCTACAGCGTGACCTAGATAATGAGCTTTACCGTCAAATTAAATGTCCGTAAATATTGTAGTTATTGTGCCTAGTACTTTGAGCAATAGTATAGCATCTACTACAAATAAATACACAAGTTGATGAAAGAATTTGTCAAGAAGTGCTCAGTTCTACTACCAACAACAACAAGGTAATCAAATCATATAGTTTAAAGGGACACACGGCAATCTTTGCATTACGGTAAAAAGAAGAAGAAAAATCCATATGTTTTGGCATTTACCCATGTAGTGTTTATTTCCTTGCTGGAATTCAATAAAAAATAATTATCTCACAGTGTATCAACAGGAAATCTATTGGAACATTATACACTCGAAAACCAAAACCGACCCGGTTGCAAAAAATAAATGCGTCCCAAGCATTTTTCGAAAATTAGAAAAAAATATTTTTTTCAATGTTATGTGCCCAGATACTTCACCCCATTGGTGGAATGTTATGCAGAACAATTTAAATAAAGGATGTCAGCAAGAAACTGTGCTAAAAAAAGTGTTTTTAATAATAAAAAAAACGAGGCCTTTGAAAAATTATTACTTTCGTACCCAGGTCATTCGACCTTATTATAGTTTTGCTCATCTTGTCTCTAACAAGCTTTTACCATGTTTTAGACATGTGTTAAAGATCGTTATGCTGTAAATAAAGCGAATGCTATTGTGTTTTACTGCTCTTCACCACTTATTAAATAAGTCGATGCATTATTCAGAAGAAAATGCAATATACTGATATATATACTGACCATACTTGTTTGTTTGTTTACAGTTCACATATTTTTATTGATATATTTTTACTGCTTTAATTGTTGATTAACTTTGAAATAACTTTTAACCTTTCCTTTTCTTGTAAACGGATTTATATAGCTCAACTTCTATTTCTAATCATTTTCTTTGTTTTCCTTAATATATACAACAAAATGTTTACAAACAGTATAAGCAGAGTAAGACAGATTTGAAAGAGCAGCTGAGCTATATACCAATATTCACAAGAATATGTTTATCCACCAGTTGTATTGATTTCTGCTTACAATTTGCATGCTCCAAGTACTCGCAATTAAAATAAAAAGTTGAACAACATAACTACATTTCTGTTTCTTTCATACCACCCAGATGTCCATAGATACAAAGACAAAATGCTTCCTTGCTGATGATGAAACACTAAATTCAGTATCTCTGTCAGGAATATATCATCTTGTCAAAATGAACAGCCTTACAATTTTCTACTTGAACAAAAAACCAGCAGGCCCTGTGTGGTTTCGGGGCAAAGAATAGCACCACTGCAGATCCCGTTGGAGGGATAGGCAGAGGGGTAGACCCCCCCCCATCACGCACCCCCCCCCCACCCACCCCCCCATACCCCCCCCCCCCCCCCCCCCCCCCCCCATACCCACCCCCAAATTCGTGTTCACTTAATCATGTTTTGTTCATGCTCATTAAAGGTCTTCATCATGATCCCTGCATTGTTTCAGGTGCCATCTCGCGCAATACACTAGAGCAGTGGCAAAAAAACAATAAACGTGGCTCCAGTATAAATGGAGTGTCTACAATAGAATTAACAGCAACTCTGCAGTTCTGCAGGTGAGAAGGTTCTAGGCCCATTCTCCATATTTTACCTTGATGTACATGGAGGATGAGCCAGACCTGTTCATTCCTGTTAGGCGCCATATAACCTTTCATGTGTTGGTGCGCCTTAAAACCCAATTCAATTCAATAAAACCAGCAGGTCAATCGATCTGTTTTATTTCCTTTGAACAAATGCGCGAGTGTCTGATTTATCAACAGTATTTCCGTTATATACTCCAGTCACTTAACCTGACCATGCTTTGCTGGGTTGAACCAATACAGTCACAGATTTTCACAAGTACCTAACAACGCATGTATCAATTCAGCTCGCTTACTCCAGTACAAAAAACATCTCATGTTCTAAGCAGCAACATTTCATTTTAATACGCCACACCTGTAAAATTTAACATAACCTTTAACCTCACCAAGAAGACAGACACTGTTCAATCTTGGCGACTCGCAGGACCTTCAGTCCTTTGATTTCTTTTTGTTGATCTTGGATAAAAAAAAAAGTTTCGTCATTGATTCGATGTTAAATGTTTCTGAATCGGCGTATCAGATTTAATTAAATACTAATCGCAAAGTCGCTTTTTAAAATTGTGTGTTTCGCTGAGGTCCGTCACTCAAGATGCCGACCGTTAATAAAAACACAAACAATAAGGACATTTAAGATGATATCTCACCCGAAAATACTGTTTCAAAAATAATAAAGTGTCATGTGCATCTTGTTTTGGTTGACTTCTGTATACAACGTTAGAGTTTTATAGCGTCGTCACATGTTTGGAATGGCTACCAAGCCAATGCATATTTTACATGTAATAAGACAATATAATTAATTCGCTGAGAAACCATTTGAATTTAAAGAAAGTTTGGACTCTGTTATTTAAAGCGCTTTTATATTCGCATTGTTGCGCTTTCTAATTAAGCAAATAAAGACTGCGTTTGACACCTTCTCGCCTCTCACCGCTGCTGGTTCGAATCCCAGTGGGAGCCTGACTTGTAAGTAAGAAAGTCGATTCATACGGATGGCGGGTGGAGTGCAGTACTGGTTCTACCTAGGAATAAGTGGGTGGTCTGCCTCTGCCACTGAAAGGCGACCGTCATTTATAGCTTAAACAATTTGCATAAAAATGACGTTAAACTCCAAACAAACAATTATTCAAGCCTTACACAGACTTACTAAAACAAACAAAAAATAAAAATGTTAAACACAAGTAAATACTCATCATGGACTCTTGTTCAATTGTGTATTAGAATGCCAGTTCCAATGTAACTACTTAATAGCGCCGTGAATCGTATTTCTCATGTGTTTGCTTAATGTTGTAATTATTCACTCCACTTTCAGGGCCGCGATGGAATGCCAGGTTCTCCGGGAGGTCAGGGGCCAACTGGACCTCAGGTTAGTATGACCCTTACTAGATACGTGCATACACTATATTAATGCTCTTTGTAACATATGGCCCTTACTAGATACGTGCATACACTACTACATGTTAATGCTCTTAGTAACATGTCATTGTTCCTTCTGTATTTGAATTAGGACCACGGACATTTGTAATATTAAATATCAAACCTTTCACTACGGCCCATAAGCTAAGTAAACAATAATATAAATCCGCACAGCTTTGATGTTGAATAAACCCCAAAACAACAATGAAAGAGAACCAACAGGGTAACTGACAAGGTTTCGGGCATTGTCTTCATTATCTGCAGAACGCTTGACGTCACTATTATTACAGAGATATAAACCGCACGAGAAATACGGGAAAATGTACAACCTTTCTTAAAGCAATGTATTATGTCCAGTTCTAAAAATAATATGATTCATACAGAGACTTTTATAAGGGAATATTCCTTCAAAGAGTAAGCTATTTTACACGACAAATCGATAAAACATACAACAAAAGAGGAATATCACGGTATTGCCATCTTTCTGTGTAAAATAGTCAAACCGGGGAACCTTGTCTTCGACTGGGCATAGACATTCCTTTACTGAAAAACGATCAAAACCATGTATGCTTTATATGAATTATTTGTTATATTTTTAGGGAGAAAAAGGAGGCGAAGGGCCTCCGGGAGATAGCGGTCCATCAGGACCTATGGTAAGTTACAACTGCCAAATCCATCGGGGCGCTGTGGTCTAGTGGTAGAGCGTTGGATCCAGGATCGAAAAGTCGTGTGTTCGATCCCCGCCATTGCCATATGCGTTGTGTCCCTGAGCAAGACACTTTATCTGCATTTGCTTAGTACTGGTTCTATCCAGGAAGACATCGAGAGTGATTCAAATAAGTTCATAGAGCTTTAGTTACAATCGATGTGAAAAAAATAGGTTTAAACTAAATCCATCGTAATTTTCTCTAAATATATGTATACGACAGACGACGGAAATTAACGATTGCAACACTTGCGTTTTATTTAAAAGGGCCCAAAATGAAACTAGTCTATCCTGTTGTTTATATATCGTTACAACAGTTCCAAGAGTCACGAGCAGAGCGTAGATCCCATCGGGGAAATCTTTTTAAAATCAGCATTACTATTCATTCAGTTGTGCATTTGTTAAAAAAGCACAAAAATACAACACTAAATAATTGTATGCTTTATTAAATGAAATAAAATATCAACACAATGCACGTGCCATGTTATATTTTTCAGGGACAACCAGGACCACCCGGATTTGAGGGAGCACGTGGATCAAAGGGTGAAATGGTAAGGCTCGTGAACGTTTACATATACACTTCGTGTTCTAAATAGTTTATATAGCCATGGTTACCCTTTTCGTATTGATCCAAATATGGTTGCATAGACATTGTAATCATGCTTGAATGACTTTGTTGAACTTGTTATTTACTTGAATTTACCTTTATTATTATTATTATTATTTGTTGTTGTTGTTGTTTTTGTTAAATGTTACCATTTTATTAGTGTGTACAGTATACTTAGATATACCTTTATAAAATAAATAATAATAATACGGAGAACACAAAGGTGTCCGACTACGCTGACGGCGGAGAAGTTATTGTAAAATGTACAATTACTTGTCATTTTCATTTACAGGGTGTGGAAGGTCAACCAGGTCTAGCTGGGCCAACCGGATCGGAAGGTCCTAGAGTAAGTTTGTATGCAGTCCATTATTTTCGCTTACATCATCAAAATAAGTTGACCAATCAGCGATCAATTAAATAACACACCGCCACCTTTGGGAACACTCTCGGTGTTTATCGTAAATGATCAACTGACACATCCGTTTACAACTCGTATGTAGTGAGAATTATATAATATATATAAAAAAGTGTGTATGTTACTAATATCTTCAAAACATCAACTTGGATACATTGATTGTTGGTTATTGTCAAGCTTTTGAATTTTTACATAGAGACTGGATGAAGTCCGGGGAACACCCATTGTTTACATCTATTGAATATCTCAACATCTCGAATAATTTAACGCATGTCATGATATAAAAGTTGTGATTAGTTATTAACATTGTAAAGCTATGTGGTCCTGTTAGGGCCATCTTACCATCGCATCTTACCATCGACCATCGCATCTTACCATCGACCGTCGCATCTTACCATCGACCATCGTATGTTACCATCGCATCTTTCCATCGACCATCGCATCTTACCATCGACTATCTCATCTTACCATCGATCATCGACCTAGTATACCATCGCATCTTACCATCGATCATCGACCTAGGTCGATGGTCGATGGTAAGATGCGATGGTAAGATGGCCCTAACAGGACACCACATTTTCAAAAGGTTATACAGTCCAGTGATCCTACTCAATGATATTTTAGATCATGTTGCCTTAAAGAAACTAACCCGCCAAATAACGGCAAAATTACACGACAAAATCGTTTATCAAAACTCTATCAGGTCATATACGAATGTATGTATCGATTAAAAGTATAGGTTTATTCACGTATTCTCCAAATATCCGTGATTGAATATGCGTAAAATGAATTATGAGTTGGTAGCTCTTAATTCGACGTTGCAGTTTAGTAGTTAAAGCCGTTTATATTGTATCTATTGAATTCGAATTAGGATTCTCAAAATATGAAGTTATATATATATCTCGTCGCCAATAGGTCTAGAAACGGTGTACATATGTTGCAAAATGTGGCTGTACTTTATGGGATAGCTACATTAAGTAACTACTTCAGACTTCAGTATTACTTGTATTAATTCAAACACAAATATGATATACACTGTCTAGTTGCAGCTCGAAATTTATAAATTTACGTTAATATAATTTGACAGAGTTTCGGCCCTTTTTTATACAGAAATGTTCGGCAATAGCTTTTTAATAACTTATTTTTCTTAAAACATCTGTGACACTTGCACAAATCGACAACATTAAAATAAGTTCAAATAAGGCCGACTGTATTTGTTAGAATTCGTGAGCTTTTATCACCTTCAGGGATGCTAGTTTTTAAAGGGACACATAACAGTCTAGATGTAGTTATGAAACATTGAACACCTGAATATATTAATATTGTATCTTTTGACTGTAAATTTGCTTGTATATAGTTTAATAAAATGTAATAAGTTGGATTTTGTTCAATTTGTCTTCTTTATTTTAATTTTTAAAGTTCAATTTGATTATTGGTAGAATATAATTAGTAAATCATTTAGTAATACGAAACACCACTTGCTTTGAAATGTTAGTTAGTTTTTGCGTACCAGATGTGAATTCTTTTTTCCGGGCTAGTTCTCCTGAACCCCTGGCTGGATATAGACGAAACTTGACAAGGATGATCAGTATCAAGCCTAGTTGTTCATATCATCGCCATATTTTGGTTTAATTATTTTTCTGGCAGAGTTATGGCCCTTTAAATGTTTTAAAACATATTTGAAAGTTACTTTCAGTCTAATGTCTTTCTGTTTTACTCTTACAAACTATAAGAATACATCATATATAGGCAATTGTGCCATATATAATAAACATGTGCTTGCTTCTGATATAAAAAGAAATTACATACAATTATCATATAAAACCTTGCATATATATAATGTTCATATAATGGGAGCATCATATAATTTTCATATGAGATGAGAATACATTCATAGAAGTTTTGTTTTTAAAACACACGCATTTTCATATAATGTTCATGAACATTAATTTTTCAACTTTTATATGGTTTTCTTATGATATTTATATGATTCTTTTATGAAATATTTATATTAGAATCATGTACTGATCTTTTTATATAAGCACGTATACTTATCATATGAGAATCATATACAAATCATACAATACTTATATGTGGAAACATTGGTTGTGTATACCAAACTCTGCTTCATTTAATTTCCAGGGTCATCAAGGACCCCTGGGACCGTCAGGACCACCAGGCATGGATGGTGACAAGGTATGTTGACACAGCACTATTTTTAACATTCACCTTAAACCCTATTTCGATATTGAGTATATAATAATTAAATGATAAGTAACAAAGAAAGTAGCCTGAATTTAACCAGTGTTTTGGCGAATTATAGAAAAGTGATAAATGCGAGTCTGTACCACCATGCTCAACGGCTATTGTAGCATGGTCACTGAAATTCCCTTTGTATTTGCACAGGTGTCAGAAGTTTAATTGAAATTGTAGCATGGTCACTGCAAATTCCCTTTGTAATAGCACAGGTGTAAATCGTTTAATTGAAAATAACACATGTCAGGATAAATGGTGTACTACAAGTAATAGATAGAGTCTGGTCTCAGCGAGTTGGCTTATTTAAACACCGAGATGGGCGTAGCCCATCGATGTGTTTAAATAACCAACGAGCTGAGACAGACTCTATCTTTTTTGAAGCATGGTGTACTTAGTAACACTGTGACGTCATATCGACCGTACTCTAAATTCCAATATCCGGTAGTTGTAGTATGGTAAAGCCACGCCCCGTTAGTTATCCTAAATTAAACGATTTAATGCTCTGCATTCATCAAAGGAAATGTCACCGACCATGCTACAACTACCAGTTAATCGAAGTTAGAGTATGTCAGGGAGCTAAAATGACAAGCTACAAAACAGTATGGTTTCATCTCGTTGGTTAATTTAAACACGTCGATGGGCTACGCCCATCTCGATGTCAAAATTAACGAACTCAATGAGACCATAATCTGTCTATTACATAATACCCATGTCAGAATAAATGGTGTACTCTAACTACCCGTTATTGGAAGTTAGAGCATGGCAGACAGCTTAAATGGACACGGTACTAAACAAATTGAGTAAGGTCTCATCTCGTTGATTGGTTTAAACACCTCGATGGGCTACGCCCATCTCGATGTTTAAATCAACCAACTTGATGACACCACCTATTACTTAATCCAACCCGTGAAATAAATAATATTGCGTCATTTCCTGTTCGATTTGCGTATATACTTTTGTTCTCGGTGTTAGATTTAGCGCGAAAATAAAACGTAAATGAAGACTGTTTTGACAGCAAAATGTTATACGAATATCCATCAATATCGACAATTTATATGATTTATTTGTTAAAAATAAAAGTCTATACTTTCTTCCTCCCAAGCATGCATTTAGGATATTGATATTGATATTAAATAGTGCGTAAGTAGTTTCTAAGTAATGAGTGTCTCGTGTTTATTTAGGGAGAGAACGGCGATAGCGGACTAAGAGGACAAAAGGGTGACGGCGGCCCGCTTGTGAGTACAAATACTATGACTTTAAGAAACATGTTTAATAACATGTAATCGATATGTAACACTTAAATATGTATATAAATATGTAAATACAATCTAGTTAAAAGTTATATACTGAACAAAAAACGTTTAGCACCACTTCTTAGGAACAATTGTTTAAATATGTTAGAAATTCTAGGTAAGGATGTGATTTTCAAAAATAATTGGGTTATTTTATTATTTTCTAAGCGAAGTATCAGAATTACCTCCCATATATTAAAAACAACTTATATCAGTATACAAGCGTATTGCTTTGAACAGATTTAATATTTGTCATTGACAAGAATTGGCCATTCTGTTATTGTTTCAAAATGCTAAAATATGTTCACAAATGAGTCTTATTCTCAAAGAGGAGCATTCCCAAATTTCGCAATTTTTAAATTATCTCCCTTTTCATTGAAATGAGAACGATTTTCGATAACCTATAAAAGTATGTTCCCATCCTATTTGCTTTATTTTTATCACCGACTTTGTTTACAAATGATTTTATAGCATTATTATTGGTCATATCTATGTCACTCTGTCATTGAACCCGAACAAACACGGCTTTGTATCTCGTCTATGGAAATGACATGCATTGTATGTTCTAAATTTATTTTGCTCAGTATGTTTTACCTTTGTGATCAATGTATGAGACACAAATGAATGCCGCACGTTTAAACATCATGATAGTTTCTGTGTTGACTTTTACAGAACTTGTTTAGGAGAGTTAAGAAAAACATCAAACTGTTCATACATTGTCTAGACCGGTATTATTTCGGCTCATTGAGAAGTGAGAATTAATGTGTTCTCACTGTGAGATGCGACTAGGTCTGATAATCTGATATTTAAGAGACTTTTATTATTACACAATCTTTATAATTGTGTTTATATTTTCAGTACTTTCCTGTACTTTCATGTATTATAACCTATAAACTGTGGTCGCATTTTTCTAGTTTCATATTTACAAATGCACGTTTCGGTTAAGAACATATTCTTAGGATATATTGACACCTTTATATAACATATAAATCAACACGTTAATATATTGTTTAACACCCTTTCTTTCTATAAAAAGGGCCCACCGGGACCACCAGGATCATCGGGACTTCAAGGAGTGTCTGGACCGCCGGTGAGTTCATATACTCAGGAACTAACTTCATGCGCCTGATAAAATACACAAAATAGCCTTGCGTCAGGTTTCTAATGTTACTTGATGTGTCTTTGATTAGAGACATGTTGAATTAAACCTCCTTAAAATTATTGCAAGTGAAGCAAAATGCATTTGCTTGAAACTGACTTTATCACACTAGGTAAAAAGCGATAACATGAAGCATTTACTTTTGAAATGGTGAATGTGTTCATTATAAGCATGCATTTTAATATAAAGGTAGACTATAAGATCGCAAATTCAATCTTAGTTTGCACATTATTGTATGTTTATGTTTACATGTATAATCGCAATACCACGGATCGTTTCGATACACCTTGATAACATGGCGGGTGTATCTATAATGCAGAGGTTCGCCAAATCTATGCGTAACTTTCCATTTCACATTAGAACATGATATGGTGCTTATATCATTTAATTTTCTTAAGTTGAATGATAAAATGGACTGCTGTATCAAGCAGTGATTATATGGAACATTGTTTGAAGACTATTTCTGGGGCGTTTTATATATTAAAGTACCACAAACACTCTCCTGGGGAATCTGTACGCAGCGAGCACAGGGTAGCGCATTATAATCAGATCGCTATTTGTTTATTTTGAGTGAATATATTCTATTTATTTTCATCGAGAAGTGAGAAAAACTGATATTTTCACGAATGCTTTAGCACGAGTGAAAATATTTGAATTTTCTCACTTCGAGATGGATGGATATAAATCCTATATTCACGACAAACCAACACATATTTTATTTATTATATAATTATATACTCACAACTGTAAATTTATGCAGAAAAAATATAATGCGCCAAAACAATGACGTCGATAACGTCAACAACGTCAACAGTTGCATGACGTCATTTTGAGTTAAGCGTTATATTTTCACATGTGAAATATAAACAATGAAAATATAAGTTTTATTTTAATCACAAAATCCACTATTTCACTGGAAAGTATATAATAAAAGTGCATATTCGTATCATATAAGCGCTATATTCTTCGTAGCGTACAGTAACACAATTGTATATAGTTTCTATTAAATGCTTTAGTTTAAGTAGTTCAATATTTTTTTGATACTAGTATATTAATATGATTTTCATATTACCCATACAGCTTTGGTAAATGTTTTTCACAGATTTGATACTTTGATAATTGTATGCATCATTTCTACACATTATAACAATGAAATAGAATAACTAGATACAAATAACACAAATAACGAAACTGAAAAGACAAGAATGGTTATCGGGTATTACTTTAATAATTGCAAGTATAATGTTTGTGTTTGAAATTGTCAGAATTTCATGATAAGCAACATCAAATAAACACCGTCAACGTTTATTGATAAACACTGATTTAAGTCTTTTTGCTAAATCAGTAATACATCATTTATATATTGTGCATATCGTGTACAGGGACCCGTTGGTGGACCAGGCATCCAAGGTATCCAGGGACCACCAGGCAGCAAGGTAGGCTCATTCTTCATATAGTACGTCACGTTATTTTCGGGCCTAGACGGATCTACTTCGCAATGTCGTCCTGGGTGTATATGTGTCAGTCCGTTCGTTTATTCATGCGTTCTTTAGTCTGAAATACATTTATTTATATCTTCTTACGTAATGAAGGATTTGCACCAAACTTCACCAGAATGTTCCTTATATCGATCTAACATTATATGCAAAATTTCGGGTCGCTGTGATCTACTTTCGACGAAATATAGGTCACGTCTGGTCTCCGCAACGACATGCTTATCTTGCTTCTTTCGTGCAGGATTTTCACCAGAATTCACCAGAACTTTTCATTATAGGCATCTGACCTACTTCCGAAATATAGGTCACGTCCCGTCTCCGCTACGACATGCGTATATTGTGTAGGATTTTCACCAAACTCCACCAGAATGTTCCTTATATGCATCTAACATTATGTGCAAAATTTCATTCTTGGAGTCAGGCACATCTGTAAATGTTTACGTACATTAAACTTCGCCACATTTGACTTTTTATTTTTTATTTAAATTCGTCGTTTATCACACTGCTGGGTCTTCTTATCTTCAGAAATTAAACAAAGCTTTAATACTATCTACTATTATGTCGGACTTTTACTCTTAAAATTGAAAACAAACGCAGAGAATCTGTACATATTTAAATAGACGTTTGCCACAATGTCTCGATAACGGTACCTCATAGAGATGGCCATAGAGTGGCTATAGTACCGGAGCAAATTCGAAGTATTAGTTCATTTCCATAATCAGCCTGGAATTTGAAAGAGAAACGGCCATAGACTGGCTGTAGTATCATAACAAATTCGAAGTATTAGTTCATTTCCATTATCAGCCTGGAATCTGAAAGAGAAACGACCATAGATTGGCTGTAGTATCGTAACAAATTCGAAGTATTAGTTCATTTCCATAATCAGCCTGGAATCTGAAAGAGAACCGGCCATAGATGGAATGCAGTATCGTAACAAATTCGAATTATTAGTTCATATCCATAATCAGCCTGGAATCTGAAAGAGAATCGGCCATAGATGGAATGCAGTATCGTAACAAATTCGAATTATTAGTTCATTTCCATTATCAGCCTGGAATCTGAAAGAGAAACGACCATAGATTGGCTGTAGTATCGTAACAAATTCGAAGTATTAGTTAATTTCCATAATCAGCCTGGAATCTGAAAGAGAACCGGCCATAGATGGAATTCAGTATCGTAACAAATTCGAATTATTAGTTCATATCCATAATCAGCCTGGAATCTGAAAGAGAACCGGCCATAGAGTGGCTGTCGAATCGTAACAAATTCAAAGTATTAGTTCATTTCCATAATCAGCCTGGAATCTGAAAGAGAATCGGCCATAGAGTGGCTGTCGAATCGTAACAAATTCAAAGTATTATATTATTCAGGCATCTGAAGAAGAACCGGTCATACTGCGGCTACAGTACAGTAACAAAATCGTATTATTTTATTTCCATAAACAAGGATCTGAATGAGAACCCGGCATAGAGTGGCTATAGTACAGTAGTCGAAGTATTATATTATTCAGGGATGCAAATGAGAACCGGCGATAAAATGGCTACAGTACAGTAAAAAAATCGACGTTTTAATACATTATTTCAGGGATCAGAAGGAAGCCGTGGTATACAGGGAAATCCAGGAAACTTCGGTTTACAGGGACAACCTGGTCCACCAGGACCTAAGGGAGAAGGTGGAGACGCGGGAATTATGGGTTCACCAGGGGCCCCTGGACCTCAAGGATCATCCGGGCCCTCGGGTGGCAGAGGTCCCACTGGGATGTCAGGACCCCCTGGCCCAGAGGGCAAAATGGGACCCAAGGGTGCAGCAGGAGATCCTGGCTCGCCCGGAACGTCAGGAGTGGATGGAGAAAGGGTAAGTGACTCTCAACATCATAACGACTATTCTTTGTTGCACTTGTTTCAGTCAAAGGTTTAACGTTGTTTTTTTTACTTTTAAGACAAAATTGTACTACCACCTTAATTAGATGTATATCAGTGAAACAGATAGCTGTAGTGGTAAATAAAAATACTTTACTTTTCAAAAAGGCATTTTGGCTGTAAAATATTTTTAGTTTCTCAGCCGATTTTAAAAAAGTAAGGTATTTGTATATTGCTATTGCAGTGTATTCGATCACAAAACAATAAGTCCAAAAGCATCATATCGGAAATAATGATTTATACTGCAACAACTAGCCGAGGCTCTGAACTTTCCCGATCAAGACATTTCTTTAACACTAATTAAGTTGGACGGATCGTGGTGCCCAGTGTAGTACTGAATATGAGACTGAAACACATTATTATGATTTTATTCGTATTTGTATCCACTCACATCATTCTTACAGAAATACGTCCAGTTCCGTTAAGTTATAGGGTTTATTTATTCATAACGTTACGGACAATGTTGCAATAATGCATCTTCATAACGATGCCATAATACATAGTCATAATATAACGAACAGTGTTTCCATAATTTATATTCATAACGTTACGGACTTGTTGTCATAATATATATTCATACAGTTACGGACTTTGTTGTCATAATACATAGTCATAACGTTACGGACTTGTTGTCATAATACATAGTCATAACGTTACGGACTTGTTGTCATAATACATAGTCATAACGTTACGGACTTGTTGTCAAAATACATATTCATAACGTTACGGACTTGTTGTCATAATACATAGTCATAACGTTACGGACGTTGTTGTAATAATAAATATTCTTATTACATACCTTACTATAAATAGTAACACATTTTAGTAGAAAAACAATGATTATCTGTCCTTTCTAAATCCATAACCGGCACACTGTGCCATTATGGATTATGAAAAATCGGCACAGTAGCAACAGACTGTCCGCACGCGAAGACGTCAATGTCATCAAGCAATACAAAGACGTCATATTGGCGCGCTATGGCTGAGGAACGGACGTTGAAATCTCAACTGCAATTTTAATTTTCACGCCCAGTAAATAAACGTTTGAAGCTTTGAAATATATTATTAAAGCGAAAGACAAGTGAGAAAAGTAACTTAACGTAAATTATAAATTTAATATAATTATTTATTTGCCAAATAAGATCTTATGCTACTTGTGTGTTAATGTACAATGACACCGTTTTGTAAACATGTCGAAGTATTTTGTCATAAAGGTGCACTGTCTGTTCTTATTCTTCTTCTCCATTTATAGTAAGGTATGTAATAAAAAGGCAAATATACGGCCGTGGTGTGGCTTTTGTCGATACTGGCACACCACGGCCGTATATTAACCTCTAAATAACGTTACGGACTTTGTTGTCATAACTTTGTTGTCATAATACATAGAAATTCTTCACTCGATGGTAGGCGTGTGTTTTTTTTTTCACTCAATCGCTTACGCTCGTTCGTGAAAAGAACCACATGCCTATCATCTCGTGAAGGATTTCCCTAAAATCGATCCCAGCAGTTAAATAATCTATTTATTACATTTTTAATCAGATTATGTATGATTATAACCAGAATTATTCGCTTTATTTAGCGTTATCGGCGGATGACTTCGATGTCACCAACACGTTATAGACGTCATAACACAACGTCGCAGTTAGTTATTTTTGTGTTCGGAGTTAGTTATTAATATTTAGTGGTTATGAATATTCTCTCACTGAGAAATCCCAATCTTTCACCCATAGAAATGTAATAAATAGAGATTATTTAACTGCTGGGATCAATTATAGGAAAATACTTCACGAGATGGTAGACGTGTGGTTGTTTTTATCGAACGAGCGTATGCGAGTGAGTGGGAAAAAAACACGCCTACCACTCAGTGAAGGATTTCCATATAATCGAGCACAACAGTTAAATAATCTATTTATTACATTTTAATCAGATTGTGTATGATTTTAACCAGAATTATTCGCTTTATTTAGTGTTATCGGCGGATGACGTCGACGTCACCAACACGTTATTGACGTCATAACTCAACGTCGCAGTTAGTTATTTTTGTGTTCGGAGTTAGTTATTAATATTTAGCGATAATGAATATTCTTTCACTGAGAAATCCCAATCTTTCACCCATAGAAATGTAATAAATATTCATAACGTTACGGACATTGTTGTCATAATATTAGTTATTAGGATTCTTGACAGTGGACATGGGCTCACATTCCCTGCTTGGAAATTATATTCACCCGAGCCGTTAGGCGAGGTGGAATAAACTTTCCAGGCAGGGAATGTGATCCCATGTTCCCTGTCAAGAATCCTAATAACGAATGTGTCATACTTCAAAGTTGTTACCATTTATTTAAGAAGAAAAAAACGGCCAAAAACAGGTTTTCATTTTTATTGCGCCAATTCCCCCTAGACGTTTTTTATTTTCGTGAGGTCATCGCTCTAACGTCGTTATATTTGGCGGATTTTTTCATAAAATAAACGTATTTTATCACTATGTTCATTTTTATTATCTGTAAAATTCAAAAAAAAGATACTTACGATTATTTCAGACCTTTACACACAATGGAAAGCGCAGAAAGCAACAGGAAACAATCGGCGGTTTCCAAAACGAATCGGCAACGCTATGGTCGCCATTTTGTTTTGTGTATTGCAGGTATGGGGTACCTACGGGGAAATTGTCCTATGTTCACGTCGCTCTACGGCCCATTGACCAATAAAATCCCGAGAATTTTGTTTTCAGTATGACAATACATATTCATAACCTTACGGACAGTGTTTCCAGCGATTTTCACGTTTAATGATTATTTTCTTTATATTTTAAAGGGATTTTCTTAATATTTTAAGGGACCACCGGGTGCTTCCGGCGCAGATGGCGAAGAGGGCAGACAGGGACTTACCGGGGAGCCCGGACCACGTGGTCCACCTGGTGCTGATGGACCAAAAGGACACACGGTGAGTCCGAATTTATGATTATGAATTAACTTAAAATGGCAGCTACAAGTGGTTGATATTTAGCGAGTACGATATTTCTTATACATTTAAAGTAAAGAAATACAATTAATAAGTTTGGAGGTTTAGGACATACATATGTACAGCGGCCATATTGGAGATTCTTTTATAGTTTGATATATGCATGACCAGGTAGTTCGCAAGGATGGAATGAATAAATGGTGTTTTATGGCACGTCGACACATAAATAGGTCACATAAATAGGCAAAAACCGATGAATCGTGGAACAATGAAGTAGTAATTAAAAATAATGTAAACGTATAAAGATAAAACTATCTACAAATAAGGGATGATATGCCAGCAATATAAACTATGTAAATCAAGAAATGCCCACCAACGGGCGTGATAACAAGTTAATATAGATAGGAAAATATTATATTGATTTATAAAGTCTGATTTCTTTAAGGAAATCAATCTAAAACAAGACTAAAATCTATAGTATCAAGTATTAACTGTGTAGTATATTTGTCGCATAGGATCAAAGTCTACACATTCCAACAAGATATGTTTGACCGTTAACGGTGCAAAACAGGGTATACATTCTGGCAACTGCTCACCTTGTACTAAATATGAATGATGGTATGGTATAGATAAATTGTCAAGAAAGTCGTTAAGAATGATAATTAACGTGTCGATAGTTACTGACAACTCCTCACACAACATCCAAATGGGATCAAACATGAATAAACCCTCAGCTTTGTAATAACCTTGGCATAGCACATTCACAACCATACATTTGCAAAATAATTTCGCCAACATTGATGTTACTGTACAAATCTGGTGCACACAATTGCTATCATTTAAACTACGGATTTTTCGTTCAGTCGTCGTAGTATTAGCGAATAGTTCTGCTTGTGCGTGCTCGGTTTCCATTATAAAAACGACAGCCGTATAAAACTGAACAGTATTTTGGCTTAACACTCACATTTTGCATACATGTACATGCAGTCGGGGACATGTACATGCAGTCGGGGACATGTAGTCGGGGACATATAAATGTACATGCAGTCGGGGACATATACATGTACATGCAGTCGGGGACATGTACATGCAGTCAGGGACATGTACATGCAGTCGGGGACATATACATGTACATGCAGTCGGGGACATATACATGCAGTCAGGGACATGTACATGCAGTCAGGGACATTACATGCAGTCGGGGACATGTACATGCAGTCGGGGACATGTACATGTACATGCAGTCGGGGACATATACATGTACATGCAGTCGGGGACATATACATGTACATGCAGTCGGGGACATATACATACATGTACATGCAATCGGGGACATATACATACATGTACATGCAGTCGGGGACATATACATACATGTACATGCAGTCGGGGACATATACATACACATACATGTACATGCAGTCGGGGACATATACATACATGTACATGCAGTCGGGGACATATTCATACATGTACATGCAGTCGGGGACATATTCATACATGTACATGCAGTCGGGGACATATACATGTACATGCAGTCCTGGACATATACATGCAGTCGGGAACATATACATGTACATGCAGTGGGGGACATGTACATGCAGTCGGGGACATATTCATACATGTACATGCAGTCGGGGACATATTCATTCGGCGGTGGCAAATGCTCGTTCATGGCAACAGCTTATGGGGATAAACTGGGCTTTTTATGAACATGTAGTAAGGACATTTATAAGCTCTATTGACGGGAGATAATAATCATACAGTACTGGTTCTATCCAGAACAAATTATATGTGCTAACGAATGATGTAAAACTCCATTCAAACATATATATTTATCTTTTTACAGGGAGAAGTTGGACCAGTCGGAAACCCAGGACATTCAGGGGCATCGGGCGACAAGGTGAGTCATGCAGTATTCGATATGTGTGTGCCCTGTATTCGATATGTGTGTGCGCATTGCAATGCCCGATCAATAATAGGAGAATATATGAATCCATCATGAGTACGTCTATCCAAGGACCATGTGAGATATGACCAACATGGGAGACGAGCACGTCTTCAGATCTAACTATGTACAATATAATGTACTGAACAGCATAACGTACTCACGTATTGTTGTAAATCAAAGCCTTGCTAAACGTTCCTTCAAACAGTGTTTAGTTATTTCAGTGCAAACCAGAAAAAGTGGAAGGATACATTGCAATTAGGCCGTACACTTACTATCGAACTATTCTGGCTCATTGAACAAACTGGTAAAATGCTGATTTAACAAGAGCTGTCACCAGGTAAAAAACTGTCAATAAAAATACCTGCCCACTGTCCAGTATAGTGTTCTATATATACCTGCCCACTGTCCAGTATAGTGTTATATAAATACCTGCCCACTGTCCAGTATAGTGTTATATAAATACCTGCCCACTGTCCAGTATAGTGTTATATAAATACCTGCTCACTGTCACTGTCCAGTATAGTGTTATATAAATACCTGCCCACTGTCCAGTATAGTGTTATATAAATACCTGCCCACTGTCCAGTATAGTGTTTAACATTCAGATTAGGGACACTAGTTTCGTTGTTATCTTTTTCTTTGAAATAAAGTCCTGTCAGAAAAGCACATGTTTGCTTTGACATCTACACGATCTTTGGGACAAGGATACATTTCAAAAGGAAGATGGTGCAGATGAATGCATTTTGCCGTTTTTCATAACAAATTACAGTTTTCTTCATTTTTATGCCAAAAACAATGTCAGCCAACAATGAATATAATGCTATGTTCCATGTTGGGATTACTTTTTAAGCACTACTTTCAAGGGATACGACCCCGGAAGCAGATCAATACCAGTCCGACACCATACACTAACACGTCCATTCCTTTACTGCACCAGTAAGAATGGATTGGTCTATTTCTGTATTACATTGTGTGTTCGTGTTTTTAGGGAGATCCCGGTGCCGACGGAAACGAAGGAAAGCATGGCCCACCTGGACCACTTGTAAGTAGGGTTTAAATGTTACAAACCCGTATATTTAATAACTTCATGTTTAAACTTATAAACACGTTCTCTCTGCCATCGGATTAATGCCGTTACATGGACGAGTGGCGAGTCTGACAGAAATTTTAGGAATGTCTAGCAAAATATAAATAAATAAAACTCGTAATGTGCAACAATTTTATATAAATGTGAAAGTACACTTAACTGGAACCCATAAGTCTTGATTTATATGAGCAATACTTGTTTTACTATGATTTATATGAGCAATACTTGTTTTACTATGATTTATATGAGCAATACTTGTTTTACTATGATTTATATGAGCAATACTTGTTTTACTATGATTTATATGAGCAATACTTGTTTTACTATGATTTATATGAGCAATACTTGTTTTACTATGATTTATATGAGCAATACTTGTTTTACTGTTAAAGGGGAAAAGAGAATGAAATTAAAACACATAATGTTGATTTATATATGTCTGTGTTGGGTATTGTCTCTAGATACAGGGACCAGTCGGTATTTCCAGCGACAGAGTTCTTCATATGTCTATAAGCTTTATTTGTTTTGTCTCGTCAAACAGGGACCAGTCGGTATTCCCGGGGACAGAGGTCTTCATTTGTTCATAAGCTGTATTTGCATTGTCTCATGATACAGGGACCAGTCGGTATTCCCGGGGACAGAGGTCTTCATTTGTTCATAAGCTGTATTTGCATTGTCTCATGATACAGGGACCAGTCGGTATTCCCGGGGACAGAGGTCTTCATTTGCTCATAAGCTGTAGTTGCATTGTCTCATCATACAGGGACCAGTCGGTATTCCCGGGGATAGAGGTCTTTATTTGTTCATAAGCTGTATTTGCATTGTCTCATCAAACAGGACCAGTCGGTATTCCCGGGGACAGAGGTCTTTATTTGTTCATAAGCTGTATTTGCATTGTCTCATCAAACAGGGACCAGTCGGTATTCACGGGGACAGAGGTCTTCATTTGCTCATAAGCTGTATTTGCATTGTCTCATCATACAGGGACCGGTCGGTATTCCCGGGGACAGAGGTCTTTATTTGTTCCTAAGCTGTTTTTGCATTGTCTCATCAAACAGGGACCGGTCGGTATTCCCGGGGATAGAGGTCTTCATTTGCTCATAAGCTGTATTTGCATTGTCTCATCATACAGGGACCGGTCGGTATTCCCGGGGACAGAGGTCTTTATTTGTTCCTAAGCTGTTTTTGCATTGTCTCATCAAACAGGGACCGGTCGGTATTCCCGGGGATAGAGGTATTCATTTGCTCATAAGCTGTATTTGCATTGTCTCATCATACAGGGACCGGTCGGTATTCCCGGGGACAGAGGTCTTTATTTGTTCATAAGCTGTATTTGCATTTGTTTTGTCTCATCAAAAGGGACCCGTCGGTATTCCCGATGATAGAGGTCCTCATATGTTTATAAGCTTTATTTACATTTGTTGTGTCTCATCAAACGGGACCCGTCGGTATTCCCGATGATAGAGGTCTTCATATGTTTTTAAAGTTTATTTGCATTTGTGTCGTCTCATTATACAGGGACCCGTCGGTATTCCCGGCGATACAGATCTTCATAATTATGTTTATAAGCTTTACCTGTATTGTCTCATCATACAGGGACCAGTCGGTATTCCCAGCGACAGAGGTCTCCATTTGTTTACAAGCTGTATTTGCATTTGTTTTGTCTCATCAAACAGGGACCAGTCGGTATTCCCGGCGAAAGAGGTCTCCCGGGACAAAATGGTAAGCAAGGAGAACAAGGTGGACCAGGACAACAGGGATCGGTTGGTGAGCTCGGAGCTAAGGGAGATCAGGGTCCTGTCGGCCCATACGGACAACGAGGAGCACCTGGATCACCGGTACGTTTTCGTTCTGTTTAAGCCTACTTTTCAGTATCATTTGCAGCTTATGCGTGTCAAAATTCCATCCAGGTGTTCAGGTCACAAAATAATGTATATGTGTCGATTAAAAGTATTGGTTTTTCATTGGTTTTTAAAATACCCGCAATTGCATATGCGTAAGATGAATTATGAGTTGGTAACCTTTAATTTGAAGCTCCAGTTTTGGGATATGGTCTGGCTGATTAAAGCCGTTTATATTGTGTCTATGGCGTTTGGATACTCAAAATATGTATATATAGATATATTCCTCGTTGTCAGTAGGTTTAGAAACGGCGTACACATGTTGTAACATTTGGCTTTTGTTGGCTGAATGGCTACTTTAAATGATTAACTTACCGTCAAAACAAATGCGTTATATTGCATGCGTATAGTTCTAACTTAACGGAACACACGGTAATCTGGATGTATGCGTTGAGCATGAAATAAATATTTCGATTTATTATTTAATGGAGTGCGTGGTCCAGTGGTATAGCGTCGGACTTCCGATTGAGAGGGAGTGTGCTCGCCGTGGCCAAGTTATTTATTCTTGAACAATATACTTAGTACATTGCTTAATACTGGTTCTACACCAGAAAGCCATCGAAAAGTTGCAAGAATGTCGTAATCGATATAAAAGAAATATGTTTAAACTAATTTATCAATCAAGTATTATCTTAACTGAAAACCTGTTTGCATAGAGGTTAATCAACACTGTTTTCGTATTATGGAATATAACTCCGAGGCCAGTTCACATATCTAGTAAAAAAACGAGTGCCGTAATCAGTGTTGATTAACTTATATTACATTTAATTACAAGAATGTGCCTTTAATCCAATAAATATTTCTAAATTCACTAGGATTCTGCTTTGCCTTACTTTCGAATTTCGCGCAAGAAAACACCACAACTGTCACAACAATGTAATTTAAAAAGTAGTTCCGGCAAAATCTTATAATTTCCCTAGGGAATTATTTCCCAGGGGAATAACAACTTTTGATTCCCTCAGAATCACACACAGAAATGTAATTATTTAAATAATAGATAAATTAAAGCGTGTAATCTGTTTCATTACTCTTCGTATGTTTAAATGTATTCGTAGTGCAATATTATCAACACTTAGTCATATGCAAAACTATTACACTCTCACGCCGTATATTAGGTGATGATACATTGTAATATTTTTTAATGTACAATATGTATAAATATATTTCGTTTTTATTTTTATCGCAAAGGGTGCGCCAGGCCCGCCTGGACCTCAAGGACCTTATGGACAACCCGGTCAAAATGTAAGTTTACTTTGTGTACTGATAACCCTTTTATGCTTGTGTTGTCGCATATTTATCCGAGTCATATCTAATAGAAAACTTCATAATCCATCATCTCATATCCCTATGTGGTTGCTGTCCCAATATATATTAGAATGAACAAACAGGACTTGACGTAAAACACCACTTCATTAATTCCTTTTAATTGCCGATTGTTTTGAATACGTGATTTTGGTAGACTGTTTTCTGTGAATGCTTCATTCTCTGTGTGACATTTGTATCTACTGTTGACCATAAAGCATTTTATCACATAACGTCCCTTGTTAGCAGTGTCGAACACTCATTTAATATTCTATTGTATGACACACGTGTAATACAACCTTGAACGATTTTGATTGGTTAAGTTAAACCTGTAACACTACGCGAGTTTATTAACTGAAACTATTTTATTTATTACAAATTCACCCAGATCTGAGTCATAAACTTATTATTTGTGACAGCTTATAAAAATAATGCAAGTTATACAAAACATTGTTGTTGGTTTGTTAAAAAGTTGGCGGAAACTGCTATTTTGTAAAGAGGTAAAACACGAACTCTTTTATACGCAACGTTATGTGTGAGACGCGACGTTACGGCGTCACATATGTTATGACATTTTGGCGCTAAAGTGTGTCTGACGTCGTGGCGGTTCTATGTCCATCTGAATTAATGTTTACTAATTTGATTGCAATGTTATGTGATAAAAAGGATCGTTCCCATTCCATATAAGATGTATGAAACTCGTTATGAATTATTTTCATAAATCTTATATGAAATGGGAACTCGTTGAAGATCCTCTATACATTTAGTCAAAACAGTAGATAATCTGAGTTTGTTTTAGTATTTTACTAATATTTTCTTAACAAAAACACTCATTTTTAAAAAAGTATTGAGTATCATTACTCATCAACTTACTACAAATACTCATAACTTTTAAAAGTCATGAGTATTGTATTTGTATGTTAAATTGTTCAAAGCATGTGTCTAATATTAAGGCTATACAGAGTTATTTTGTTTTTACTTAACTTCTGTATTTATTTTGTTTTTACTTAACTTTTAAAACATTATAATTCACATCTATTTTCAATGCATGAACTACGTAAAGAAATGTTTTACTCTGAGCGACTTCCTTGTTACACATTCATTTTGATGAGTAAATACGCAATCCAGTCAAAAATGATCTACAGAGCTCTGTTTAGAACGTTGATATGTTGCAATCAACAAGGAAAAAACTATAGGCAAATACTTCTGCATTTGATAATGTATCCGATCGCTATGTATGCTATATAATATATTATATTAACAGGGAGAAACAGGGCCACATGGTTCCCCAGGAACCCCTGGTGATTCCGGCATTATCGTAAGTACCATTCAGTACCTTATTCGTATTTAATGTAGGTTTACTCTCCGACTCGCATTTGTTATACAAGCTATCACTTTTGTTTTATTTCGACACCTCAACTTGAAAACATTATAAATACATGATCAACAATTTAAAGAACATTTCCTACAAAGGATTCTGTTGTGATATAGAGATACTGCAATTTTGTTTAAGTAAAGCTTTACTCGACATATTAACCTAATACATATGCCTTAGGGGTACACGTTTGATAAGGGTTTTGGCATATAACTAACTTGCGTCATTTTGTTCTACATCATGTATACTCCTAGCATATGCGAAAAGACTACAGAAGGCTTCACGAAATAGCGAAAAGAAGACCATACAAAATGTTGTCTTTTCGCGGCTAAAGTATCGTCTTTTAGTTTTTATGGTTGGCGTTCTTTTCGCCTTTCAAATGTTGTGTTTTCGTTCTGTCGTCTTTTCGCGCAAAATAACAAAAATATGAAAAATGGCAGAAATAAGCAATCATACTGGACGAATGATGTTATATAAATATACTATTTTGAGATATCCTGATTCAGGGACCAGCTGGACCTATGGGTGTGAAAGGAGAACAGGGACCAAAGGGAATCAAGGTAACATTCTTCTTTTTAATGGACAGTTTTTAATGATGTAAGCATTTGTTTAGACATATCAGCATCAGTGCGACGTTCTGCATATGTTATTGTGTTCACTTTTTTTCTAGTCATTTTAAAAGAAACTAACCTGCCAAACAACAGCAAAATTCCACTACAAACCTGTTTATCAAAACGCTTTCATGTTGTTCAGGTCATATACTAATGTATATCTGCCGATTAAACGTATATGTTTATTATTAACGGGTTCTTAAAATACCCGTGATTTAATATGTTAAAAATAAATTATGAGTTCGTAATTCGACACACCAGTTTTAGGGTTTGGTATGGTTGTTAAACAGATTGTTAAAGCTGTTTATATGGATTGTGTCTATAGAGTTTAGATTCTTAACATATGTAAGTAGGGTTAGAAACGGTACACATATGTTGTATAATTTGCCTGTTTATGGCGAGATATGGGCTTTAAATTCATATACGTGTTTGCTACATACTGAATGAATGGACCGCTAAGTGAAATAGTGTAACTACAAAACGGAATAGTTTGAAATGTATAAGACATGCATACAGACAACAAACACACGCATAATATGTACACTGCAGGGTCATCATGGCCGTGTGGGACCAACTGGACTAGGTGGTGATCCGGGTCCGCCAGGACTACAAGGTCTACCAGGACCAAATGGACCTAAAGGAGACCGTGGGGACAATGTAAGCGAAATATATTTTATTTCCTATTTAAATCTGTTACAGCCATAAACGTGTTTCTTATATTTCGTTATGAAAAACGTCAATTCTACATGATCAGCCACATAAGTTACCATTACAGAGATGTTGAGATTTCATCTTATTTTTAGAAGGTGATACCATTTGTTTTTATCCTAAGATTCTATAGTAAAATAAATATCTTTGGCAGAGTAAAATGACGATAATTTTCAAAAGATTTTGATTTAGAAAGATATGTTGAATCAATTTACATGAATGGGCATGCAATTTGCAAGGACTTAGAAGAATCACACTGCAGATACCTTAATTTTAACAGTAAACTTGGTTGAACATCAACGATAAAGACCGAGTTTATTACCTACCAGAATGTATTGGTGTCTTATTTCTGGTCACTGATTGGTCAGTTTTTTGATGATGCGCTATCAAAAGTATGAACACTTAAGAAATAAAATTGTGTGGTGACTTGTCGTCTACGAAACCACATGTTTGGAGTTCAACTGTAAATGCTAATTTCACGAGCCGGAGGTGCAATTGAAATTATTAGTTTAACATTGATACAACAAATAATGTTGTAATATACGCCACTATACCGTTAATGTATTCATATGCCTTAAAATACGAAAAGCGTGACACAGACTTCTTTCTCACTCTACTAGCGGTTCTCGCGTTCCACTATTGTACAAGGGCAACCAATCGATACGCCTTGTCGGGTAGTCTTGATCATCTTCGACGCTTGATTGTAAATACAAACGTCCTTTTTTATTAAAGTATTTCTGACCATTCGCATTTAGTTCGTCGGTATAATGATGAAGTTTCCCTCTATGTTTATATATGTTTATTATCTTTCTGCCTTTGTGTATATCTTGGCTAGCAGGTGTTTCTGTCTCAGCCAATCAGAAACCATAAGATAATCTCAGCAAAAGTCAAACTTTGTTTAGGAGAACTGTTCTGGACGTTTGTCTTGAAAACAAGCAAGCGTAGCAGATGATCTAGACTACTTGCCGGGTCACGTGCAAACATCGTAGATTATAACGAGACTATTACTACAGGTGTCTTAGAATTATATCGCATACTCATTATATAAAGGATATTTGTTGTTTTGTTGTGAATAACATATTTTATTTCATCGAACAATGAGAAAACTTTATATTTTCAAGAATGTGAAGCATGAGTGAATATATAAAAGTTTTCTTACCTCATTGTTTGAATAGAATGTACAATTCGCAGTGTTTCTCTCTCGGCATGTTTACATTTGCGTAGGAATATCTTGTGAGTCGTGTTACTGCGCATCTGTGTTAGTTGTACATTGAAAAAAGTAGTCCCGGCAGCTACAGTGGATTAAAAGTCTATATTCCATAGTGTGGAATAACACTTTTATTTCACTGATAAAATATAGTATTTCATTGCTTATCATAACATAAATCACATTATCTAAACCTAGGTTTCACACATTGTATGGTAGCCATGTCACTGTATTAATCATGCTTCATGATTTAGTTCTTAAGCTGTCTAATAAATCACATAAATATCAACTATACTACAAATAACGAGTCATGATTACATCTACAATTTAAACAACCAGTCCTTTTATGTTATTTCTGAGTTTATTTTAATAACTAGCTACTCTAATAATCATGTTTAATATTGGTACATGTGTATTTGAAGGGACCACCGGGACCTCCAGGGCCACCTGGTGCAGACGGAGCCACGGGTCTTCCAGTGAGTAGATAACATAAACGGTCATATTTTCAAAGTTTGATATTTCAAAGTATGACATATCTTTGCTTTGTAAGCTGCATAAAGACATGCTTTCATGAATATGTATACACGGAACAGTCCAATCTCACTATCTCAGTCATTCCATCTTTTTTGTGTTTATATTGCATGTACGTTTTATATGTAACAGTTGGATATATTAACATGTAACCAAAGTTAAAGAACATTATTCGAAGTATGTGTCTTATCCAGAAATAAATCAACCCGAGAAATGGTTCTTCATTTCAACACTGTTGTAACTACATATAAATAAAGGAGAAGATAAAGTCGTGTTGCGTTGAACTCTCGAACTGCACTGCGATTAAACGACAGCAATACTTGACTATGAGCAAACGAAACGCCTAGCAAAGCTTTTGTACTACAATTACACCGCAGCTAAAATGCAAAATGCCCAGCATTTACTTCCGCACACAAATTAAAGGCCGGCGAGACTGTAAAATGTCAAATAATCCTCTTCACCACAATAACAGGCTAACACGACTGCAAAATGCCCAGGAATTACGTACAAGCCAACGAGACTATTAACCGCACATCACTACTTCCGCACCAAACTTACAAGGCCGACGAGACTAGAAAACGCACAGCACTACTTCCGCACAAAATGTCAAGGCCAACGACACTACAAAACGCACAGTACTACTTTTCCGCACCAAACTTACACGCCGACGGGACTAGAAAATGCACAGCACTACTTCCGCACAAAATGTCAAGGCCAACAACACTACAAAACGCACAGTACTACTTTTCCGCACCAAACTTACACGCCGACGAGACTAGAAAACGCACATCGCTACTTCCGCACAAAATGTCAAGGCCAACGAGACTACAAAACGCACAGCGCTACTTCCGCACCAAACATACAAACCGACGAGACTAGAAAACGCACAGCACTACTTCCGCACAAAATGTCAAGGCCAACGAGACTACAAAACGCACAGCGCTACTTTTCCGCTCCAAACTTACACGCCCACGAGACTAGAAAACGCACATCGCTACTTCCGCACAAAATGTCAAGGCCAACGAGACTACAAAACGCACAGCGCTACTTCCGCACCAAACTTACAAACCGACGAGACTAGAAAACGCACAGCACTACTTTCGCAGAAAATGTCAAGGCCAACGAGACTACAAAACGCACAGCGCTACTTTTCCGCTCCAAACTTACACGCCCACGAGACTAGAAAACGCACATCGCTACTTCCGCACAAAATGTCAAGGCCAACTAGACTACAAAACGCACAGTACTACTTCCGCACCAAACGTACAAGCCGATGAGACTACAAAACGCACAGCGCTTTTTCCGTACCAAACTTACAAGCCGACGAGATAAAAAAAACGCACAGCACTACTTCCGCAGAAAATGTCAAGGCCAACGAGACTAAAAAACGCACAGCGCTACTTCCGCACAAAATGTCAAGGCCAACTAGACTACAAAACGCACAGTACTACTTCCGCACCAAACTTACAAGCCGACGAGACTAGAAAACGTACAGCACTATTTCCGCACAAAATGTCAAGGCCAACGAGACTACAAGACGCACAGTACTACTTCCGCACCAAACGTACAAGCCGACGAGACTAGAAAACGCACAGCACTACTTTCGCGCCAAAATTACAAACCAACTTCAGCTTTCGTACTATATTAGAACAATAGACCGTCTTTAATATGGTACTATATTAACAAATATACCATCTTTAATGTGTTACCTAGCCTATTACTCATGCCTATGTCGTGTCACAATTATGTATTTTATTTACAGCCCTTGTATATATTATGATTTGTATCCTTTTATTCGCAGGGTGTAGAAGGACCTCCTGGACTGAAGGGAGAACCGGTAAGTGTCTACATCGAAATGATGGTTACTGAAAATCCTTTTGTACTTGCACAGGTGTAAATCGTTTAATTGAAAATAACACCTGTCAGAATAAATGGTGTACTCTAACTACCTGTTATTGGAAGTTAGAGTGGCAAACAGCTGAAATGGACATGCTACAAAATAAATATACCATGTTCTCATCTCGATGGTTGGTCTAAACGCCCATCTCGATGTTTAAATCAACCAACTCTGAGACCATACTCTATATACTACATATACGCTAATGTTAATTTGGTTGAATTTAAAAAGCATATTATATACATATTCTCTACCTGTTTTAATGGTCACAACAGGATAGCTAGGTCAAATTATATTGTATACTTCATTATTATGTTATGACGATTGTCATCAACAAAAGAGATATTATAACTGAATTCTTAAACGTACACATGTATAGTCATAAGTTAATATTGTTAAAAAATTAAACACAAAACAGTGACATTGATATCAAATTAGAAATTCAGGTTTCTTTGATTACGGATTGATTTAATTAAATAGAATTTGAATGTTACTGATCAAGTTATCTGAAGTGACGTCATATTATATATGTGATTTGATTACAACACACTGTTTTTGTTTCAGGGACTGAACGGGGCCGAGGGAATAGCCGGAACACAGGTATTGGTTTACGCTTATGGCAACTTGGCTTTATTTAATCAAATGTTGGAAAGGTATCTGTCACGGTGGTTTGTACTGTGTTTTGCTCGATTTCCTCGCCTCTCACCGCTGCGGGTTCGAATCCGGACCTCGACATGTCTGCGCAAAGCGTGTCGTAATTGGAAAAAAACAAAACCTATTTTTATACTTCCCGTGACGTCACAATCGTGTACAAAGGGGTATGGCGATTTATACAGGAGTGCAAACGTGAGGTATAATAATAAACATTGATATAAGACGTTAGTTAGCATTTTATATTTATAAATAAGCCAGAATTATCGCTATAGTAAGCAGTATTTGGAAGAATTAGCATCAAGGTTGCTTATTGAATTGTATTAGCAAACGAAAGCATCTACAAGTGTAGAAAAAAATGCATTGGAGTCGAGGTTATTATTTGAAAAGTAATCGTCTACAATTAAAACCGGGTTAAACTATTACGACACATGTTACTTACTACTAAATGAGTTGTAACATGTATATTATTCACACGGACTGTTTATTCAAAACGGTGTGCATAGTTCAGTAATGGTATCTCACAAGAGAAAACACAATGTGCTATACTTTTTGTAACTAAAAAAGTTGTTTTATGTTAGATATTAAAAATAAACATATATAGATATTGAACATAATCTTCAATTATTGAAGAACACGCATTGATTAAATTATGATATCTATAAATTTACACCAAAACATAATATCGAAACAGGGACCCCCTGGCCCTCCAGGACCGCCGGGAGAAGCACAGCCATACCCTACGAACCGTCTCGGCGGCAACGACCAACCTAATCTCTTAGTGGGTCAGCGAAGGAGAAGAAGCGCAGAACATACGCATCCTGCCATTGTGAATCTGCCCGATCTCGAAGCCGACTTTGAAACTGTTGTCAACGATATTCTGGATAAGCAGGTATATTGACATGGTGAACCAAGTAACCAGAATTTGTCCCATCCTATTTGTCACAAGTTTTCATTTGGATCCTAAGAAAACCTAATAACAATGTTGATGATTGATTCATTGGTTGATTATTGATTGATGGTAGATTGATGGTAGATTGATGTTGTTTACAAAATTATTATGATTGACTGATGATTGGTAATTGATTGTTAATTGTGGAACTGTTTCCAATAATATTCTAGATAAGCAGATGTGCTGATGATCGATTGATTGATTGGTTGAGGATTGAATGATGATTGATTGATTGATAATTATGGAACTGTTGCCAATAATATCCTGGATGAGCAGATGTGTGGATGATTGATTAATTGATTGACTGATTGATTCATGATTAGGATTGATTGATGATTTATTGATAATTGTAGAACTGTAGCCAGTGATATTGTAGATAAGCAGGTCTGTAGCTTATTGACTGATTATGATTGATTGATTGATCATTGATTGAAGATTGATGATTGATTAATACTTGTAAAACTGTTGGCAATGCTATTCTGAATAAGCAGGTCCGTAGACGAATGATTGGTTTTGTTAAAGTATGGTTGATTTCAGTATTCTTTTGATGTCATGATATCGTAAATAAGAATACCTGGTACAGAAAAACAACAACGTACATCCGCCAAATGCGATATATTCCGTTATGACGATAGTTTTCAAATTCAAAATTGTGTAGTTCTTTTTAACAAAATTATATATTTGCATATGCACATACTCAGTGCAGTCCGTGCATTGTGTTTAACTATAAATAATATATAGAACCCCGCAAACATGATGTAGTATACAAAACACTCCATCGAAAAAATTGGTTATATTTGCAGTAAAGTCATCACCAGCAACAAAGACTGTATACGTATGTGACTAACTGATCAATGTTTGTGGATTACTTTTCTTTTTTGGTTTAGTTGATCATTATATGAGAGCGATTTTGAAACTTTTTACCTTCACATTTATGGTAATGTATTTTTGTTGGCTTGTCATGTTTGTGCCCCGTATGGTGCTCGGGGGCTCCGTTTGGTCACGGGGCAAAGAATAGGGCCACTGCAGATCCCTTTGGAGGGATAGGCAGAGGGGTAGAATCCCCCCAAATTCATGTTCATTTTATCATTTTTTGCTCATGTTCATTAAAGGTCTTCATCATGATCCCTGCATTGTTTCAGGTGCTATCTCGCTCGCATCAAAAGAGCAGTGGCAGAAAAACAATAACGTGGCTCCAGCGTAAATGGAGTTTCTACGATAGAATTTGCAGCAACTCTGCAGTTCAGGGTGAGAAGGTTCTAGGCCCATTTTCCATATTTTATCTCGATGTACATGGAATATGAGCCTGGCATGTTCCTGCCTTTTAGGCGCCATATAACCTTTTCATGTGTTGGGTCGCCTTAAAACCCCATTTCAATTCAATTCAATTGTCATGTTTGTACGCAATTATGTATACAGTACTTATATTTTGGTACGCATTTAACTATACTACTGCATATACTATCATTACTTCAGGTGACACTGAAGCAAGGCGTACAACTCTTTGTTGACAAGATGTGGAGCCATATTGTGAAGGTATCTAACGTCGTGGAAGAGCTCAAATACCCACCAGGTACACGCGAGAGCCCAGCTGTATCTTGCCGAGATATAAGGAAGTCGTATGAGGGATACGCTGATGGTTAGTGACTTTTTATATAGTGGTTACATACCTTTACCTTTTTCTGAGATGCCTCAGTGGTCTGTTGTTAGCATGCTTACCTTCTTGTAACCAAAAAGGCTCGAGATGACGCGACACAACATTTCGTTTCCAAACGTTTCAAAGGGTTTTAAGCAATAACATAAGGAATTTTAACAATACACACGTTGTTATATATCATTAGAACTGGCATTTTTGGTGGTAACTAGTTTCGAAAATCGGTTGAGAAATACCTATTTTATAGCCAAAATGTTTTTTTGATGGGGCTTTTCCTATGTAAATTCCTTGTTACTGGGACAGCAGAAAATAAAGTGATCTCAAATAACTTCAGTTAGCCCCAATAGTTTGCTATGAAACGTTTAGGATGTCTTAATCTACGTTTATCCAACATATTAAAACTATTTTTGGATAAAAAGTATAATAACAACATTTTTCTAATTTTTAGAATTTTGCATTAAAAATGCCTTATCAAAAACATCTTTCGCGTGTGAAATATTAATTTCTCAACCGATTTTGAAAAGTAAGACGTTTTTATTTACCACTAAACATGTCTGCTTCACTGATATACAACTTTAAAGTTAAAGTTGAGTTTTGCCTGAAAAGTAAAAAACAACAACAACAACACAAGCTTTGGCTGAAATAAACGCACCGAAAAATATGTTCAGGTTCCAATCATACTAGCCTAGATCATCTTCGACGTTTGCTTGTTTTCAAAACAAACGTCGAGAACTGTTCATCTATAAAAAGTTTGACTCGGCAGTAATTTTACTGAGATTTTGGTATCGTTTCTGATTGGATGATACAGACGCACCTTCTATCGAATATATACAAAACGACAGAAAGACGATAGATTAATAAATAGACAATGAGGGAAACTTCATCATTATATCGACAAAATAAATATGGATGGTCAATAATACTATAAGAAAAAAAGTAATAATTATGGACACGTTTCCGGTTTATTATGTTTTTCTGCACAAAGTGTCAACAACACGTTTGTACTTACAACCAAGAGTCGAAGATGATCAAGACTAAATCGATACACGTATGCATGGGAATGAAATTCCCTCTCCGTCCAGATACCCATGAAATATTCTTACGTACCTTTGTGTACCGGAAGTTTAACTTTCACCATCTTTGTTTACCGGAAGTTTATCGCTCACAGCCATTGTGTACCGGAAGTTTAACTCTAACCGTCATTGACATCAGATACTTACCACTGACATGCGTTACAAAGCAGATGAATGAATGAATGAATGGTGTTTTACGGCACATCGACACATAAACAGGTCATATTGCGCGCAAAAAAAATATAAAAAAAGAAGTATTAATTAAAAATTAATGTAAATATATAAAGATAAAACTATCAAAAAAATAAGGGATGATAAGGTGTAATATAAACTATGTATGTAAATCAATAAATGCCCGGCAACGGGTATATAAACAAGTAAATATATATAAGAACACATTACAATGATTTATATAGTCTGATCTCTTTCAGGAAATCTAAAACAAGACTAAAATCTACAGTATCAAATAACTCTTTCATAGTATTAACATTGTAGTACCTTTGACGCATAGGATCAAAGTCTACACATTCCAATAAGATGTGTTTGACCGTTAACGGTGCAAAGCAGGGTATACATTCCGGTAATTGCTCACCTTGTAATAAATATGAATGAGTATAACGTGTATGCCCTATCCTGCACCGGGCTAGGACAACTTCCTCTCGACGAATGGGTCTACTAGAAGAACGCCATGAAATCAACCCTATTATTTGTTACAGGCATGTACTGGATTGACCCTAACCTGGGAGGTGTTGGTGACGCCATTGAAGTATTTTGTAACATGACAGGCGGCGGACAAACGTGCATTCATCCATCCATTGAAACGTCCCAGGTACGATGACTTCCACTCTTTAAATCGTTATTGTTGCATGTATTTGACAGCTGGGTTGCAGTAACGGAACTTGGTATCACTAACTTTGCTACGTATAGGTTATATGGGTTATCATTTTAACACATTATTTAGCGGTTTCCTTCTATCTGCACATGAGTAGTATTGAACATACACGCAATGGTAGGCGGAGCTCAGTTTCTTCATATTTTAAAGTCTAGTCAGTTGAACTACTTACTGAATTACATAATAGATATAGAAAATCGTTTTCCGATATGAAAAAAAGAGGGACAAATTTTTTAAAAAATCTCTTTATCTCATTGGATAGAATATTTGTTTGAACTATAAAACATGACTGTATACACACGTTTATATTTAAGTGAATTTGAAACTTTTATGAAGAGTTAGAAAACCAGTTATTTGAATTCAATAATTCTTATACAAGATGACATTCAGTTTGGTAAGGAAGATGTGAGGGTCGCGTCAGATTCACTATTGCCATGGACTGTGTTGATAACGTGTGTACGCCGACTGGCAACAAGTAGCGAACTAAGGTCAATTATATCAAGTTTTATTTTGTTTTCTTTATTTTGTAGACTGGTTTACGATACTGGCCAATGCGTGGTGAGGAACCAGAATGGTTTAGTGATATGGAGGGAGGATTTGAGGTAAGATTTTAATACGTATAGAAACGCCGGCTTTTCTTACGAAAAAATATCCTTATTCGATTGACGAGTGTCGCTGAGCGGTGGGCGGTACCGTCAACTTATTAAGAAGTTTGTCCGGTTTTCTACAAAACATCATAACTTAAATACTATCTAGTTTGATTTTAATTTGTACATTTGTTACATATATCAATAGCTATCCGACAATATCAATGTTTCTATGACCATCACCTTCAGTTCTGGTCACACTTGATTGAAAATGTCATCTTTTTATTAAAAAGAGTGTCTGAGTTTCTCCAACACATATCATAACTTAAATACTATTAAACGGATACACGGTTGTTACATATGCTTCAGTCCATATAACTATCTAGATCTGACAAAAGTCATATGGACTGAAACACACTGTTGACTAGATATAGTTCTCCATAAATAGAATGCATTGGTTGAGCGTGTTCGCATTTTATATTGACTATAAAAGTAAATTATGAAATTTAATTAAATTAGTTATATTAATTTGTAAATGGGTGCGTTTTGGTAAATCTAGACATTTATATTATTTTGTAAATGCATCACATTATGTTGTGCATCTTGACTAGGACCACTTTTGTTCTTGATTGATGTAAATGATCTACCTTTAACTTCCAAAGAAGCTTCAGTTGACATGTATGCTGATGACTCCACTCTACATACAACAGGGCTGGATGTGTCATCCATTGAGAATATATTACAAACAGACTTAAATAACATAAATAAATGGTGCACTATAAATAACATGGTTATAATTCCTACAAAAACAACATATATGGTATTAGGTTCAAAATATAAAATAAACCATTCTCGAAAACTCACGCTTTCGATAGATAATTGCCTGGTACGATCAGTGTCTTCTTAAAAACTTCTCGGAATTACAATAGATCAACATCTAAAGTGGGATGTTCAGATAAGCAAAGTCTGTAATCATAAATAGAGTAAATTCACTCTTTTAAGACAAATATCTAAATATTTGACACTCGATATGAACAAGCTATTCTGGATATGGATAAAACCTTTACATACACCTTCTGCAAATCTTTTCAATGATTAAATTGGATGTCATTTGAAACAAGATGTAAATTTCAAATAGGTGTTTTAGTTTATAAAGCAATAGGTGTTTTAGTTTATAAAGCAATTCATAATCTTACACCAATATACATTTTGTAAATTAATAACATTTTCTGAAAATAACAGATATAATTTAAGATCATGCATTAAAAATGACAATAAGCATCCTAGACCTAAATCCGAATATTTAAAACAATCTTTTTAACTATGTTGCCATGCGGACTTGGAATTCAATCCCAGAACATATCCAGACTTCTGTTTCTATTTATGCTTTCAAATACAATTATAAACTATTTCTATTTCAAGATAACAGGTGTTCTGCTCAAATTAAGTTGTGTTAATAGTGATACTTGTTTTGAATGCCAGCTTGAAACATAGTATTAATGTTACGTGCATGTATTCACTTGCTATTGTTTATAAGTTGCTGTTGTTATTAGAAAGCCTCATGGAAGATAAGAGTTGCGCAATTGTTTGTATATTCTTAATGAGTTGTACCTTCATAAAATACAGAATTTATTATTATTATTATTATTATTATTATTACTACTACATAGTCGGTCATTGCCAGTCAGTGGTGGTTGTTCTAACCATAACGTCGTTCATTGTAATTACATATATATTATATTTAGAGGGTAACATTTTTAGCGCAGCATTCATTTACCTTGAGCTATCTGTTATAGACATGCATTGTCATTGTGTATGATGGCCGATGGCCTTAACGTCGGTCATTACCAGTTAGCAGTGTATGTTCTGACCACAACGTCGTTTTCTCTCAGTCCGAGCTGTGTGTTCTTGCCACAAAGGAGCTCGTGTTGTCAGTCAGATGTGTATGTGTATACTTACAATTTCACAGGTCGCCTACGGAGAACAGATTATGTCCTTAGCCATGAAGTCGGACATGGCAAGTCAGATGTTTGTTTTCCACTGTGATGGCACTACAGCCTGGTACGACCAGTCTACTCAGAGTTCAGAAGACGCTATCACATTGATGGGTATAAATGAGCATTTGTTCGACACGGAAGACTTATCCGGAATAAGGGTGCTGCAAGATGGCTGCAAGGTAATACAATTTTACTTTACGAATAGTATAAAACGGTGTAAATATAAAACAAGGAATGGCCAGTGAGTTGTTTTAGGTACGGGCATTAAGTTAATATTTATAAGGGGAATCAATGGTGTTTGACATCTATTAGCAAGTAGGTAACACTGGTGCAAGATTTATGTGGCAGGGTGTGGGGTTGTCTTCCCTCCTTACAGCCTTTTGGATATTTTGTAAAGAAGAAGGGCTAACTTTTAATGTTGAAATCGCTTAAGCCGGTGCTAGGAGACGTGGGAGGTGTTGCATCTTAAAAGTACCTTTCATGAACAATAAAACCGAGTCTACTAATTTTCTCTCTTGTTTATATTTGTTGCTTCCAAGGGATCACCTTTTCATTATAAATACCAAAGTTTCTAATCAGTTTTAGGCAAATAAATTTATTTGAAAAAATATTGAATTTACTCAATGATCTCGATTTATTTATTTTCAGGATAAGGCAAACGGTCAAACAGTATTTGAAATCAGGACGAAATCCTCACGACTTCCTATAGTGGACTTCATGCCCAAGAGCTACGGACAGCCCAACCAGAAGTTCGGCTTCCGTGCGGGTGCCGTGTGCTTTCTTTAAATAGATCATGTTCTACAAACAGATCATGCTCTATAAATTGATCTAGCTTTTAATCATCGTGCTTTTATTTGCTCATTTCATTGATGACTTACCTACGTTTAAATGTCTTTATGTCATATGTACAAATTATCCAGTTTTATATGGTAGTCGACATAGTTGTAGGAGTTTCAACATCAGATATTTCCAGTGTCATCGATCTACGTACAGTATTATGTCTGTTTTTGCCAAGAAAATAAATGATGTAGCGCCAGACGAAACTTTAAAATAGATTCCGGCAATAGTGAAATCACATCTGACGAACATTTAAAAGCAAATGCCGGCAGTATTTAAAGCACATAGGAAGAGACCCTTAAAATCAAATAAACTATACAAGTTGTTCGTGCTAGGCAAAAGCGCGATTGATGTACACACTGTTTGTGTTTCACCTATTATCGGAAGGAAGCTAGTAACGTTATTTACGCTTTACAGTACAAGCAGACATCAGGACCAGACGCAATCTCTCAGGGACCAACTGAGCATACTACAACTATGTTTAAATACTGTCAAATATAAGTGGTTTTGATTCCGTCCATAAATATGTAACAATTTCTGTACAATATTCCTCATATTATATGTTTCTTCACACGACCATGGATCCAACTTGATTGTATATATATAATCATGACGTTCATTCTCTCAAGAAATAAAGGAGTTCGGTATCAAAATTTTGACTTGTTCTTTTATAATCTTTGATCACATTTATTCATGTTAGTCCTTTTAAATGCCATAAAGAACATAACTAAATGCATTCGTGCAAAGAAATAAGAAGTCAACACAAATCAAAGTTGTTTCGTATTAACATGTTATGATCTTTGATCAAATTAATCTATTCATGTTATATAAATACCATAAAGAACATACGTAAATTCGTGCAAAAAAATGAAAAAAAATGAAAAAATGAACACAAAACAAAGGAGTTCAATACTAACAACATGTGTCTTTCTTTTATGATTTTGAATCGCATATATTTTTTCATGTTATTTCATGTAAATGCCACAAAGATAGGACATAAAATCATTTGTGCAATCAAAATAAAGGAATTCAATATTAACATTTTGGCTTTCTTGTATGCTTTTTGTTCACATAGATTTTAGATTAATACCCTTTATACATTGAAGTTGAATCCATGTTGTTTAAAATTATGTTGATTGTATTGTGTAATTCATCATTTGTGTAGTCAGTGAAGACGGTATATTGGATCATGACTGTACTTTCTTAGCGGTTTCTGTGATCACATACGTGTATGCGTTTTAAATCTTATCAACACTTCTTAATGATGTATGTTGGATGCCATACATTTCAGTTTATAATATACAGATGTTTTTCCATAAACTCGATTGACGAATTCCTATAACATTATGCTTAATACAATTTATATACTCATTATTCATTTATATTGGGGCCGGGTCGTTTGCAATTTTTATTTGGCGTAGGTTACTTAGAATATTGTATATGAATAATTAAACAGGAAATTCGTACATGACATCTATTTGAATGCCACAGTTACTTGCCTTTATTCCAAGATATGTTCTACGTAACATATCAATGTATTCATTCTTTTAGTAATAAATTAAGACAAATATTATTTTATATTTATTCAGTCTCATTTTGGAGCAGTTTGTATAAGATTTGATTCGCATGTGTATGTCACCTTCTGTTCTCGCTGTTTCACGCCCCTCCCGGGAGTTTATTTTGCTGCTCTGTAAGCCTCGCGGCCTCTATCGCCATAACTTAGCTGCTTATGTCTTCTTGCAAAATAAAATATACTTTCTTGAACATTGGTGTGAGTCTTATTAATTTACGTCATTTATTTAAATACCTATTCATGGTGACATTTATATTCACAGTATAGCAGTTTTGGAAAATGAACTCAAAATAGTGTCAAATGTGAAGTTATGAAATTTCGCTCACACTTAACGGCATTTGCATATTTTTTTGTAACTTCACTTACAACTTCTAACATGGAAAAGTCCCAAAACAATTGGCAATATAATGGAATGGAATGGTGTTTTACTGCACGTCGACACACTAAGGGGTCATATTGTGCGCAAAACTGACGAATAATGAAATGCATGAAAAATGAAGTTATTGAAAAATAATGTAAAATATATAGGTAAAACTATCTACAAATATGGGATGATGGTAAAACTATTTACAAACACGAGAAAAAGTACTAATTAAATATATGCAGATAAACCGGAGCCCTTCAACGGAAGTGTAAACATTTAAATACAAACATGAATATATTACAACGCATGATACTGTTTGATTTCTTTCAAGAAATCTAAAACAAGACCGAAATCAATTTACCAAACAACCTTTGCATACTAGCAGCTTGGTAGTGCCTTTGTCGCATAGGATCAAAGTCTACACAATATAATCATATATGTTTGACTGTTAACGGGACAATTGGCATTTCTTAGTACGTCTCTATTACAGTACGGTATAGCCTAATAAATTAGGCTTGGCTCCTGACCGAAGGCCATATGAGCTGATGGGAATGCGCTTTGTCCTTCATCCGTCCATCCGTTAACGTTTGCCTCGTTAAGACGATTGGGCCTTAATTTTTCATCAGATATTTACCCTTTTCCAAACTCGACCTGATTATTGATATCAATGAATGCTCAATTTTGAAAAACAATCAGATCAAATTCGTAACAACAGCCATTGCTTTAGTTGAATACCAGAATGTGGAGATTTTTTTTTACTGATCACTGATTGGTCAAATTATTTTGATGATGTCATGTGAAAGTTATGAATAAGTCATTTCATGCATTTTCAATATTTTAACAAACCGTGAATAAACTTTACTTTTAATCGGTACATGTACATTATTATATGATCTGAACACCTGGATAGTGCGTTGACAGTTTTGTAGTGTAATTTTGACGGCACGTCATAAAATGTGTACTGTGATGACGTTACACATGCTACTATTCATAAAGTGTGTACTGTGATGACGTTCACATACTACTATCATTGAGTGGATACAATGTGATGACGTCACAGATGCTACTATGCATGAAGTGTGTACTGGGATGAAGTTACACATGCTATTCATGAAGTGTGTACTGCAATGACGTTTCACATACATGCCACTATTCATGAAGTGCATAACTTGTGATGAAAAAGAGTATGATAATGGACCTTTGGAAACGGCCGAAAACGACACATACAACATATTGCAGTCTCGGTTTGATTGAGACTGTTCATGAAGTTGTATCTGTTGCACAACTTAAAACAAGAGGTCAATGACCTTGAAGCTCTACTGATTGATTTTGATTTTAGGAAGTAGTCGCTACAGACTTGTTTTTTTAAAAATTATTTTTAGCCGTGGCGGCCATCTTGAATTTCCGGCCGACCTGAAATTTTGCTAGGATCAATTAGACATCAAGAGCAACATTCCTGTGAAGTTTCATGAAAATCCGTCAAGTAGTTTCAGACTCAGAGGAGTAGTCGCTACAAGTTTTCATTATATAACTCTATTTAAACAAAGATGGCCACTGGCAGCCATGTTTAACGTCGAATCAAAATAATGTTTGACTCTGATAACCATCATGTCATGCTGATTATTTTACAAAAAGTCCCATATCAATATCACTTATAGTTTTCAAGATGTAGTCGCTACAAACTTCTTTTTTAAATATCTATTTTTAGCTGTGGTGGCCATCTTGAATTTCTGGCCGATCTGAAATTTTGCTAGGATCAATTAGACATTAAGAGCAACATTCCTGTAAAGTGTCATGAAAATCCGCCAAGTAGTTTCAAAGGAGTAGTCGCTACAAGTGTTTACTACATAACTCTATGTAAACAAAGATGGCTGCTGGCAGCAATGTTTAACGTTGAATCAAAACAATTTTTGACAAGGACCAACATCATGTCATGCTGATCATTTTAGAAACAGTCCCATATCAATATCACTTATAGTTTTCAAGTAGTAGTCGCTACAAACTTGTATTTTGAAAATTTATTTTTAGTCGTGGCGGCCATCTTGAATTTCCGGCCGACCTAAAGTTTTGCTAGGATCAATTAGACATCAAAAGCAACATTCCTGTGAAGTTTCATGAAAATCCGTCAAGTAGTTTCAGAGGAGTAGTCGCTACAAGTTTTCATTATATAATTCTATGTAAACAAAGATGGCCGCTGGCAGCCATGTTTAACGCTGAATCAAAACGCTTTTTGACAAGGACCAACATCATGTCATGCTGATCATTTTAGAAAAAGTCCCATATCAATATCACTTATAGTTTTCAAGAAGTAGTCGCTACAAACTTGTTTTTAAAAACCTATTTTTAGATTTGGCGGCCATCTTGGATTTCACATCAACATGAATTTTTGCTAGGATCAACTAGGCTTCATGGGCAACATTTCTGTAAAGTTTCATGAAAATCCATTCAGTAGTTTCAGAGGAGTTGTCGCTACAAAAAAAAGTTTACGGACAGACAGACGGACGGACAGACGGACGACGCACCACGGCATAAGCTCTGCTGATCTCTGATCAGTAGAGCTAAAAACAACAGTCTTGCTTTTTCTTATCAAACGGCAAATGTGTTTTTTTTTGATTTTTGTTCTCTGTTTTACATTAAACAGTAACTCTATGGAACATGCAATAGTGTCCTATGAATACTGCTACACGTCTAGAAGACTTGTATTAGGTTCTTCTTCGAAAGACACCTGACGTGAAATCCTAGATCATCGGCTGTTCTAGACATATACTCGTATAGATCTGGAATAAGTGATAAACAGGGCATCATGCCCATCTTGAACTATTGATCAACCATTAAAAATATCACTTCGACTTAGTTATCAATTATCATATTCATTTTAAACCTGCTTGCATTTATTTAAATAAATACAAAATAACGACAAAATTACACTAAATGTTTGTTTATCAAAACTCTATCCAGGTGTTCAGGTCATAAAATAATATATAATGTGCCGATTAAAAGTATAGGTTTAATCATGGGTTCATGAAAAGCCCGTTATTTTTATAAACAAGTTGATGTATTGTGTGTGTATAAGGTCTTTGAAAGAAATCTGGAGAAAAGTTAAAAAAAAATGAAAACAGTGAACTGTTATTGAGAGTATCAGGAATATTAGTGAGTGATTATGTGAACATTCTGGGTGCCGTGCGAGAGGCAAATGAGGATCTCAATAAATTTGAGGCATTTTCAAAGAATACATGAGGATGAACATGATATTGATACAGAAGAGAAATATAAAAAGATCGGACAGGGAAAGTAGCATTCAAGGAGAACAGTAAACCACAAAACACAGAAACAAACACGCAAACAGACAAACAAGAAGGCAAAAGCAATAATAAATGCAAACGACATCACAAACACAAAAAGGGTTGACAATACGAGTTTGAGTTTAATGTTACCATCGGTGAGGCATCCGACGACTAAAGTGATAACAATGTAAGTATTATTGTTTACCACGCATGACTGTATAGAAGACTAACCCATTTCTTAGCATCAATTATTTGTAAATAGTTTTATCTTTATATATTTACATTACTTTTTAATTACTACTTCATTTCTTCATCTTTCATCAGTTTTTGCGCACAATATGACCTATTTATGTGTCGACATGCCGTAAACCACCATTCATTCATTCATTCATTCTTCGCATCAATAGACTATATATTTATTGAGTAAACATAGCATGCATCAGATTTTATAAATCTTCATTAATATATAGTAAAGGTATATTTTAACAAAACATTACATTAAATGCCTTTTTAAAGTCTGCATCCTATACTTATAATCCAGAATGACTTCAGCTATATTCAGTTATATAATTTACAAAAATGAATTAAAAAGCACTTCACAACTAAGAACTTAAAACTACGACGTTTTTAACCGTCATCGCCTAAATATAGATATACAAATCGAACAGGAAAAGCAGCATTCAAGGACGACAGTCAACCACAAACACACACAGAAACAAAGAAAATGCCAAAAGGCTAAAAGGCCAAATAAGACATCACAAACACAAAAGGGTTGACAATAGGGCTACCGTCTTGGAACGGTCAGTGGCAAAAAAGGCCTCTGGGATTTTAAACCAGGTTCTAGGATGCACCAAACCTCACACTTACCCTACTGTCAACCCAATAAAACGGGACAGCGTACATAAAGAAATCCCCGCCATGAACTATTCTCTAACCAACAAGCCAGCAATATAAGTAAAACACAAAGATGCTCGTGTATATATAAATCCAAAACAAGAGGTCAATGACCTTGAAGCTCTACTGATTGATTTTGATTTCAGGAAGTAGTCGCTACAGACTTGTTTTTTGAAAATCTATTTTTAACCGTGGCGGCCATCTTGAATTTCCGGCCGACCTAAAATTTTGCTAAGATCAATAAGACATTAAGAGCAACATTCCTGTGAAGTTTCATGAAAATCCGTCAAGTAGTTTCAAAGAAGTAGTCGCTACAAGTTTTCATTATATAACTCTATGTAAACAAAGCAGCCATGTTTAAGGTCAAATCAAAACGATTTTCGACAAGGACCAACATCATGTCATACTGATCATTTTAGAAAAAGTCCCATATCAATATCTCTTATTGTTTTGAAGAAGTAGTCGCTACAAACTTATTTATTTTAAATCTATTTTTAGCTGTGGCGGCCATCTTGAATTTCCGGCCGACCTGAAATTTTTCTAGGATCAACTAGACATCAAGAGCAACATTCCTGTGAAGTTTCATGAACATCCGTCAAGTAGTTTCAGAGGAGTAGTCGCTACAAGTTTTTACTATATAACTCTATGTAACCAAAGATGGCCACTGGCAGCCATGTTTAACGTCGAATCAAAATATTTTTCCACAAGGATCTACATCATGTCATGCTGATCATTTTAGAAAAAGTCCCATATCAATATCACTTATAGTTTTCAAGAAGTAGTCGCTACAAACTTATTTTTTAAAAATCTATTTTTAGCTGTGACGGCCATCTTGAATTTCCGGCCGACCTGAAATTTTGATAGGATCAATTAGACATCAAGAGCAACATTCCTGTAAAGTTTCATGACAATCCGCCAAGTAGTTTCAGAGGAGTAGTCGCTACAAGTTTTTACTATATAACTCTATGTAAACAAAGATGGCCGCTGGCAGCCATAGTTAACGTCGAATCAAAACGATTTTCGACAAGGACCAACATCATGTCATGCTGATCATTTTAGAAAAAGTCCCATATCAATATCACTTATAGTTTTCAAGAAGAAGTCGCTACAAACTTGTTTTTTAAAAACCTATTTTTAGATCTGGCGGCCATCTTGGATTTCACATCAACATGAATTTTTGCTAGGATCAACTAGACTTCATGGGCAACATTTCTGTAAAGTTTCATGAAAATCCATTCAGTAGTTTCAGAGGAGTAGTCGCTACAAAAAAAAGTTTACGGACAGACAGACGGACGGACGACGGACGCCGCACCACGGCATAAGCTCTGCTGATCTCTGATCAGTAGAGCTAAAAACTATTACACACACAGTACGGTTATGTTACTTTGAATGGATGGGGTGGTTGGCCCAACTATTACACACACAGTACGGTTATGTTACTTTGAATGGATGGGGTGGTATGGTTAGCCATCAGTGTCATAACGCTGAAGATGTTACGCGTAACCGAATTATGTTACGCGTAACTTAAGCAGCCAATGAAAAGAGCTCCTTATGTTACGCGTAACATAGGCTTAAGTTACGCGTAACTACACTTAACGCAGCGTAAATAATGCCGTTCTGGCCGCCAGGGTCATGAGATCTTATGTTACGCGTAACCAAAGCTTAAGTTACGCGTAACATAAGAACATATTTCCATTGGCTGCTTATGTTACGCGTAACTTAAGCAGCCAATGAAATGAGTTTCTTATGTTACGCGTAACTTAAGAACTTGGTTAAGTTACGCGTAACATAAGAAACTCGTGTTATTGGTTGATTAAATTACGCGTAACATAAGAACATCAATTTCATTGGTTCGATAGTTTAACCAAGCATCCCTTGTTTCTATGCGCCGATTCCAAAATGGACCAAGCGAATTTGGTTGGAATTCGAAATCGGCTGCTGACATCAATAGACCAGCAGCTGCTAATTCCACCAAGAGCACTACAATCAGCAGGTTTTACTGCTTCGTAAGTAATAGGGTTAGATACTCTGGGTACGACAACTGTAACTGTATTATGATTGTTTATATTTTCCCGCGCGTGATTTACAACATGTTCTAAAAATAAAGCGAAACGGTCACTGATTTCTGATATACAGTTTATTTATACTTAGTCTTGCATTCATTTTTTTGAGATGTTTACACAATATACAGATTTATTTAGTATTTAGATTGGGCCTATTACGACTGATTTTTAACAAGGATTGATTTTATATGTACACCGTTTTAGCTCTTCAAAAGCAGGATAGGAGGGTACCGACCCCCTTTTCGTACTCCGGATTCCGACCCATATTAGCCAGTATTCCGTACACCGGGTTGTGGTACACCGTACGCCGACATCGCATTTTTTCATACGCGTACGCCGTTTTTTTCTCAATTTTTTTTTTTTTCCATCCAAAAAATTAAATTTAAGCTAATTTATGTCTCAGATTGCTGGAAATGCCATTTCAGAGCACCTAGGTTTCAAAAATTTCCGGGGGGGGGGGGGGGGGGGGGGGGGCATGCCCCCGGACCCACCTAGACAGCTCGGGCCCTGCGGGCCTTCGGGCTCGGTCGCTGCGCGGCCTCGCATGGTTCAAATAGTATTCCAGATGCCAACCCTCTGTTAGGGAGTATTCCAGATGCCATGCCCAAAAAAAGCCAGTACTCCAGATGCCAGTGGGGGCGGGGTTGGTACCCTCGGATAGCACTCAGAGAGAAATAGATGGAGGTGTAACACACCCATTGATTGTTGCATTGAGTTGTGTGTTAATTAAAATTTAAATGCCATGTTGTCATTCATATCTGGGCCCAAATTAAAAATGAGTAACTAACATTCTCATCACAAATGACACATATGTAGCCAAAAAATCCACAGAAAAATGGGGTTCATGTATCTTCTAAGAAAGAACTTCTCATGAATGAATGGTCCATTTAAAAACATAAACACTGACAGGCGCGTAGCTGCCTATACGCGAGTACGCGGCTGAATCCACATGATTCTGACAAAGGCACCTCAGAACGCCCAGAATGCATGCCCCCGGATCCCCCTAGCACAATTATGAATCCATATGAATAGAGGGCTAGCTACGCCCCTGACTGAGATGCCAGAATATTGTATTCATACACTCATTTCCATATAAGCAAAATAAATCAAAAAAAATCACAATTTTAACATGGCAATGCTTGAAAAATGTAACAAATAGATCAACAATGTGATATAAACCAACAAGAGGTCAATGACCTTGAAGCTCTACTGTTTGATTTTGATTTCAGGAAGAAGTCGCTACAAACTTGTTTTTTGAGAATTTATTTTTAGCCGTGGCGGCCATCTTGAATTTCCGGCCGACCTGAAATTTTGCTAGGATCAATTAGACATCAAGAGCAACATTCCTGCGAAGTTTCATGAACATCCGTGAAGTAGTTTCAGAGGAGTAGTCGCTACAAGTTTTCATTATATAACTCTATGTAAACAAAGATGGCCGCTGACAGCCATGTTTAACATCGAATCAAAATGATTTTTGACAAGGACCAACATCATGTCATGCTGATCATTTTAGAAAAAGTCCCATATCAATATCACTTATAGTTTTCAAGAAGTAGTCGCTACAAACTTGTATTTTGAAAATCTATTTTTAGCCATGGCGGCCATCTTGAATTTCCGACCGACCTGAAATCAATGGGCAACATTTCTGTAAAGTTTCATGAAAATCCATTCAGTAGTTTCAGAGGAGTAGTCGCTACAAAAAAAAAAGTTAACGGACGGACGGACGGACGGACAGACGGACGGACGACGGACACCGCACCACGGCATAAGCTCTGCTGATCTCTGATCAGTAGAGCTAAAAATAGCACTTTAAATTAGTGAAAATGCCTTTTTTTACAAAAAGAAATGAGAATTATTTATTGACGCTATTATGCGACTACCCCAGGCCGACCTTCCCCAGGCTGACACTTCCTGTGCAATGGTTGTGCTACACCTATAAGAATACTTAACTATCAGGGGCGTAGCTAGCCCTCTATTCATGTGGATATGGCATATATGTTCTGCGTGTGTAACCTCCCCTTGTTAAGATTCCGCCATTTGCTTTATGTGAAAGTGCTTTGCCATCGAGAAGATTATTACAGAAGTTCTGCCATGAATAAACAGTGTTCGTTCATGTTTTAGATTTCCTGAAGGAAGTCCGACTATATAAATCATTGCAATATGTTCTTGTATATATTTACTTCTTTATATAGCCGTTTTCGGGCATTTGTTGATTTACATATATAGTTTATATTACTACCATATCATCCCTTACCTGTAAATAGTTTTATCTTTATATATAATATTTACATTAATTTTTAATTAATCCTTCATTTCTTCATCATTCATCATTTTTTGCGCACAATATTACCTATTTGTGTGTCGAGTGCCGTAAAACACCATTCATTCGTTCATCGGTTGATATCCCCTGTTTACTGGCGCAGTCACTAATTTCCAAATAGCCCAAAAAATATAAACAAAACTCACAATTATAACATGACAACGCTTAAAACATGTCACAAATAGATTAACAATGTGATAGAAACCAGAATTGCCACACTGGATTAGTGAAAATGCCTTTTTTTACCATTATGCGACTGCCGCACGCCAACACTTCCTGTGCTGCAATGGGTGTGCTACACCTAAAGCGCTATGGTCATTTCATGTTGAAAAGGAAAGGAAAGGAGTAATATAAAAATAAAAATTCACATGATTTCTCTTAACTTATTTTCCAGTTTCAATCACTTTCGTCTGAATCCTAGAAAGCCCTTTGTATTTGTAATATATATATAATGCTATTGCTAATATATTGCTAGAATTTAGAGAAACTTGCTAGGAAGTATCAGTGGAGATGTGCATATTGTCATGATGTTGCAGTTCAATATTTTTCAACTGAGTTATAGCCCTTTGTATTTCTAATGCATTTCATACTATGTAGTCAAATAGAAAATTCTTGTTCAGGCTATTTGTCTAAAACCCCATGATATAATTTCTTGAAACTTGTTACGAAACATCAATATCAAGAGGAGATGCGCATACTGTCATGACTTTCCAGTTCAATAAATTTCCAATGAGTTATGGCCCTTTGTATTTCAATGCATTTCATACTTCGTAGTCAAATTACTTGGTAGTGAAATATAAAATTCTTGTCTGGGCTTTTTCTCAATAACCCTTTGTTATAATAACGCCTGTGTACTACAAAGACCACTCCATTCTAGGCATTGCTGTTCCATTCAATGACTTACTACACTAGAATGTTACCAAGGCTGCGAACACAACGACTTAAAACTCTACACGTTTCAATAAAAAAATAATTATTTACAACTTTACACACAGGTTTCATAACTTGGAAAAGTTAAGACCCTTTGGATTTTAAATTATTTTTGCATGCTAGTGTCTCCAAAGCCGGTTTGCAGATTTAAATAAACGATATAAGGCCTAAAACTACAAATGTTTCCACACAGTTCATTTTTTGTATCCAGGTTCAACAGTTACACACTTTTTCTCACAGTTCAGTTTTTTTTTTGCAGTGAGGGTACGGACTACCTCTAAATGATTGATTTTAATAAAAAAAAATGAACTGGATACTTGGTTACAAAGGGCTACACCAGGTAAAGACTGGGTACAAGAGTCCCGTTACTAGTATATGAACATATGACAGGCACAGGTTTTAGAAATATCTCATTATACACACATTTATTAGGTATCCAATACCGATGATGAGACATCTATCGCAGTGCCTGGTACTTCAGATTCTACTCCAGTCATAGATGTATGTATGTGTTTAATTAATTTTGATGCACCTTTCTGCCCAAATTTATAGCAGAAAATATGACAAGTTGGTTTCTTTAAAAAGAATACAAAGTGTGGTTAGCAGCCTTAACTGAAATACAATCCTTACAATTATTTTGCAGAGGTAAATAGAAAGCGAAATTATGATTAAATCATATAATAAGAATTGCACCATAGAAGCTGCACCATTGCTTTATAATAAAATATGACCTATTAAAGTCAGATACAAAGCTTATGTTACCTCTCGCCTATGGTGAGCCATCAGAGTCATAACCTTAAGCGTAACTAAATATCACACCAGTGAAATTATATTTCTATATTACATGTATTTTATAAAGTCATGTCACTTTACTGCATAATTTCTTATAATATTGACATAATCTCAGGGTCATGCGTAATTTCTACCAATGGTGCCTTTGGCAAATGTTGGAAGAACCTGAATACACTCACTGTTCCTTATATGCATCTGACAAGAACAGTATGTATTGGTTTAAATTCTAAAAATGTGTTGTATGACAGGTTTTGCCAACTATAAACCCACCAGTGATAAGGAACAGAAGGAGTGGTGCAGCTGCAGACATTAAAGTATGTATAACTTTCGAGCATTTCTTTCAAGCGCAACAAAATCGATCAAAACGGACTCCATATGTTTGTATTTTGTCAAAGACTTTTAATATTTTATTCTCGAAAACGATATTCTTTAGTTCATGCCATAGTACATAGCCTACTGAGTTAACCCTTTATATTTCTTTTATATATATATATATATATATATATAAATACACAATTCTTGTCCAGGATATTTCTCTAAAACTCCTTTTTAGAATTTCGCGAATCTTGCTATGAAGTATCAATATCAAGTGCAGATGCACATACTAGCATGCGGTTTGATTATTTTTTACTGAGTTAAGGCCCTTTGTATTTCTAATATATCTATAATGCAAAATACTTGTCTGGACTATTTCTCTAAAACACCTTGCTGGAATTTAGAGAAACTTGCTAGGAAGTATCAGTGGAGATGTGCATATTGTCATGATGTTGCAGTTCAATATTTTTCAACTGAGTTATAGCCCTTTGTATTTCTAATGCATTTCAAACTATGTAGTCAAATAGAAAATTCTTGTTCAGGCTATTTGTCTAAAACCCCATGTTATAATTTCTTGATACTTACTACGAAACATCAATATCAAGTGGAGATGCGCGTACTGTCATGACTTTCCAGTTCAATAAATTTCCAATGAGTTATGGCCCTTTGTATTTCAATGCATTTCATACTTGGTAGTCAAATAGAAAATTCCTGTCTGGGCTTTTTCTCAATAATCCTTTGTTACAGTAACGCCTGTGTACTACAAAGACCACTTCATTCTAGGCCTTGCTGTTCCATTCAATGACTTACTACACTAGAATGTTACCAAGGCTGCAAGCACAACGACTTAAAACTATACACGTTTCAATAAAAAAAAAAAAAATTACAACTTTACATACAGGTTTCATAACTTGGAAAAGTTAAAAAAAATGTGTTGTATGACAGGTTTTGCCAACTATAAACCCACCAGTGATAAGGAACAGAAAGAGTGGTGCGCTGGTTTGTATTTAGTGTTAACATTATACAGTTATTGAATGGTTTGCCGGTCAATAGTGTAACTATTGCCTGATGTGCATGGAAGAATAATTTGAACTATTGCCCAAGGCCGAGGTCAATAGTTCATATGACCCTTCCATGCACTGAGGGCTAATAGTTTTACTATTGACCAGCAATGCCATTCAATAACTGTTTTATTACATGATTTATAACAAGCCGGTCAACAGTCAAAACTGTTGATTGGTAATTATACCCTCGCAGAACGAAGTTTGCAATGGGGTGGGGGTATATTGGAAACGGCTTGTCCGTCTGTCCGTAGATGCAATTATTGTATAGGCTATTACTCAATAACTCCTTAGAATTTCTCGAAACTTGCTACAAAGTATCAGTGTCATACATGGAGGTCAAAGTTAAAAGAGTGAAATTCATGTCTAAGCCATAACGATAAAAGCACTAAAAATATTTCATGGAAAATTCACACCACAATCAGAGGTTGTTCCGTTTGCAAAAATCAGGTGCTTGTTTCAGAGGTGAAGTTTACACTTGCACATCTAAGGTGAAAAGAGTCAAAGTTAACTTTTAGCAGTCCCAATGTAACTACAAAAGGAAGAACAATGAATAACCTGCCTATTTTTCAAACTTTCTCCTTTTATACTCCAAAACAAAGGAAAAGTCCTAGGCCGGTGATATTGGTAACTCAGTTACTATTGTTTTACCTCTTTTTTCACTAACTTAAATTTCAGGAAGCTGACGACGTTATCGTTATGGACACAACTGCAAATCAAACGCCCACAAGTGTAAGTCTGCATAATGTTTTATGATTAAAATTCAATTCTTCTGTATGAAATGCTGATTTGCAGAAACTTAGTTAAGTGTAACTGGTCGTATGTGCTAAAAATAAGAAGAGTAAAACGTATGGTCAGTACAACAGAACGATGGATGTTTACCCAAAATATCCCGCAATGTAAAATGTATTTCGTTTCGGCAAGAGACATACGTGGGGTATACTATTATGTCTAATTCATTTATCTTTATCTGAAAGAAACTCATTTAATAACACATTCTGTTACCGTATCTTTTCGGAAATTTTTGTATTTATAAATACAGGGGCATATTTATGTTTTATGTATATTGCCTATTAATGCTGTCTTGATGGTTAGGGAATAGTTCATGGCGGAAATCCTTCGACTCCTGTTGTAGGTGGACGTAAACCACGATGTCCCGCATATCCACCAATTGTAAAAGAACTATATGAATATAAGTGTTAAAGAGTAGTTGAGAATCCAATGTTTCCTTTCCCTCCCTCTAGGGAAGCTCTATGTAACCTATAATTTGTTGATGGGACGTTAAACAATATTCTCTGCAAACTAACACAAGCTGCCGTCTTTCTTTATTTGCAGAGAGGCCGAAGAACACTTTCGTTGTCGAGAAGTAACAACAGAAACAGGAGTCGAGTAAGACAACTTTGATATATATATTTATTTCATCTAATATTCATTGAGGTTAATATTAAAGAATGGTTACCAATAGTATTTAATTGGTATATATTTTTTTTAGATAGTATTGCGATCAAATTTGTTCAAAAAATGTTTTTTGGTCAAGACACGTTATCGACTCACCGTTATGAGTTTTAATCACTATGGGAGCTAGACTTATCAGTGAGAAAGTAAAGATTCTTGCGAATGGCTGGAGGTACACAGTAATTATTCTACCCAAAAATAAGGTCTGCCTCCTCAAAAAACTGTCAGTTATACATAGCCTAAAATGTGCTGCAAACAACACCAATCAAAGAAGTCCCATGGGTAAAAAAGTGACCCAATGATTATATAGTATATTATAAGGTAGTCATAAAAGTTAAACAGGTAATTTAGCCTTTATATAACACCATCAACCAAACCCGCATACAAACATGCATTTTGTAACACGTATACAAAACAGTCGCCAATTATGAGGATTTTAAAGGAAACATGAATGTTCTTATATTTTCAGACTGACTGCCACTCTAATGATGCAGATGAAGTGGATGCCATAGCTGAACAGGCCTCTTGCGAATTGGCTCCTGCTGGTACTCCGCTGGTATGTATTTAGTGTGAACATTATAACTTGTGTCCACTCATTGGCCAACTTGTCTGAAGACCTGTCTTTACAGTTTTGTGTTTGTGTCCCAACTTATACCTCGCAATTTTATTGGAGAAGTTACTTGGATGCTGTTTCTTTGTTTATGATGTTGTCTATCAACAAATAAGCAGGCCACAATGTATGTATATATGTGTGTGGCATTTTCGTTATTTCTCATAACTTAAAAAAAACACAAGGCCTACATCTTTTATATCAATTACTAAAACCCTAGCGTTTAGAGGATTTTATATAGGTTTCATTGTCTGTTTTTCAATAGGATCTACTGATACACCACACCCACCACAACCCAGTAATATCGCAGGAACAATTGCTGTTCATAATGTAAGTTAATTATAATATTTAGAAGAGTTATATAATATTTATTATATAAATTGCTTCATAATTAATAATTTATTATTAGCTCGGCTGTTTTGAAATAGCTTGATAGGCGTCGGCGTCATTGTCGTCTCAAAACTTTAATCTTGGCCCGTAACTTCTAAAGTATAAGAGCTGTTGCTTTGAAACTTCACACATTCATCATAATAAGTGGAACTACCAGGGTAAGTGCCATAACTCTTAACATGTATATTTATGCCCCTTTTTCAACTTAGAACATAGCATTACATGGTTAGTTTGGCATTTCAGTCCACTTTTATATTATAGTATAAGAAGTAATGTATCACCTTGACCTTGACCATGACCATGGTGACATTACGTAGCAATCTCTAAATGGAACCATCACACATCAGTACCGTAACTACACATTTGGTGATCCCAATCTTCCATGTCAACCTTCGATGTTTATTTAAAGTTGGCTCATTTATCCTCAGACAAGCAACAGATGAGCGTTGGCACCCGCAGGCGGTGCTCTTGTTAAATTTGAATGCTATATAATTTAACCAAATTAATCTGGCATGATTTATTGTACAATTCTACAGTTATACATGTGTAGTTAAGCCACAATAGCATTTAAAAATAATTATTTTACACTGTTTTCAGCTAGCTCGTCCATTCGAAGCATAGGTGAAGTTGTTGCAATCACACAATTAAAAAGTAATTAAAACGCCTTGGTACACCATGTATCAAATTCATGGCTACATGGCATTATTTTAATTAATTACATTACATTAGTTTCTATGGAAATATTTGAGTATCGGTTTTATTTTTAATTTTGACAATATTGCTACTTTAAGAAAACATAATTACAACTTTTAATATTGTATTATTTTTTTCATAGGATCTACTGATACCCCCCCCCCCCCCATCAGCCCCCACTACTGTCATAGAAGCAAATGTTGTTAATGATGTAAGTAATAGATGATCATATTTTTTCGAAGAAGAGGCGTATCGAAGATAGGGATCGTCCGTCACGAAAACTTAACGTTGCCTATAACTTTTTTATTTCTCGATATTTCTTCATCAGACTTTTATTATACACTCACCATGACCACATCAACATGACCATACTAAATATAAAGATCAAGGTCACACTGAAGGTCATTATATAGGTTAAATACTCCTTTTGCTTCACGAAAACTTATCGTTGGCTGTAACTTTATCATTTCTCAATATTTCTTTATCAAAAATTAAATATATTGCGGGATCCGTCTATATTCATCACCCTCGCTAAATGCCATAATTGTGTCAGGATATTACATTCATGGAACCTTAATAAAATGGACTTTTCAAACTACAGAGACAACAATTTTCTGTCGACTCATAAATACTCATAGGTTGGCTATACCGATCGGATGCATTCATACAACCGATCTAATACAAATGACCATGCTTAAATGAGTAAACCTGAGAGACCGGTGAAGGATGTGTGATAACTATAAAACAGACGTAACAAAATGTATTATTTAATTAAAACGAAATATCATGACAGTATAATTTTAGTAATATCAAATCTCAAATGGTTGCGATTCATCATGGTTCTCTGCATATGGTCTGGCCTCTGGGTCTACATCGGTAAGACTACCCATGCTCTTACAATTTACCCCACTATGTAAACATAGTGCTATATCGTAATAAATTCCTAAACTTAATTCTTTTTTTTGGTAAACTAATTCTGTACCATTTATTACCTGTAAATCAAGTAATAAGTTAATAAATACATGAAATTACCTCAGGATATCTTGTTTTGTACGTACAAATGATAAAACAGCCATTTCATTTTACCGTGATTATAATGCCATCTGTGTGGCCCATGATTGGAAAATAAAGTTATTCTGTTCTTTAAACCTGCATGTGAAGGTGCAAATGTTTACTTCGTCGAAAATGTTGATTTATATAATGAATTAAGATTGTGACCCAATATTGTTGGAAGTTCTGAATAAAGGATGACTTGGATTATTGAATTATACAGGTGTCATGTTGAATTACCACTAAGTTCCCCGTTTAAATATGCTTGAAATTTCGGTTTCTGTAGCTGCCAGTAAACAATTGTAGTAGCCATATATCCGGAAAGCACAGCAACGATTGTGTTTAATACCATAAGTATGGGACACCACATGTGGGACCTCACAATATACCCCATCATGACCATTTCAGCATGACATACTAAAATATATAAGATCAAGGTCACACTGAAGGTCATTATATAGGTTAAATACTCCTTGCTTTCTTCACTAAAACTTAACGTTGTTGCCTATAACTTTGTCGTTTCTTGATATTTCTTGATCAATTTTAATATATACATCAAAACAACAATACTAAAACATAAAAGGCCGAAGTCACACTGTAGGTCATTAGATGCTTCAAAAACGCATTGTTTTCTTCACGAATACTTAACGTGGCTATAACGTTACCATTTATTGAAATTTCGTCATCAAACTTTCAATATATACTCATAATTACAACATATAAAATGAGTATAATGTATCTATCAGATTGGCATAACTGGAGCTCTAGTTAATAACAATGGCCAAACAACAACAGCGGTCCGGGCAGCACAAGATGAAGAATACGAACAGAGTTTGGTGGTAGATAGAGAAAGGGTAGGAGGACATTTGTTACCTTATTCACTGTTAACATTTTATTTAACATACACATCCATCCTTTACATCATAAAAATAATTGTAAAACCCCAAAATGTCAATATTGAATATACTAGCATACTGTAATCTGCATCCTGAATGGCATTATGTTAAGCTGTGTGATTTGGCAAGCAATCACAGTTAGATTTGTCAATCACAGTTATTTCACAAATAAACTCCCATTTAAATAACAACAACAGAAAATGATGTCAGCTGTTAATGTTAAGGTCTTTCCTGTGCCTTGAAAAACATCTCTCATACTATTACTATTTACCAAATCTCTCTTTACCTGATTACGGGCTATGAGGATTAAACGTTTCATTGAAGTTCTAAATTATTTAGCATGTAAAGAGATCTTTTTTCCCCACTGCGCACAATACTGACTATTAATTTGGGTTCCGTCTACGGTTAGAATGAATGAATGAATGGTGTTTTACGGCACGTCGACACATAAACAGGTCATATTGCGCGCAAAAAAAAAATATAAAAAAAATAAGTATTAATTAAAAATTAATGTAAATATATAAAGATAAAACTATAAAAAAAAAAAAATAAGGGATGATAAGGTGTAATATAAACTATGTATGTAAATCAATAAATGCCCGGCAACGGGTATATAAACAAGTAAATATATATAAGAACACATTACAATGATTTATATAGTCTGATCTCTTTCAGGAAATCTAAAACAAGACTAAAATCTACAGTATCAAATAACTCTTTCATAGTAATAACATTGTAGTACCTTTGACGCATAGGATCAAAGTCTACACATTCCAATAAGATGTGTTTGACCGTTAACGGTGCAAAGCAGGGTATACATTCCGGTAATTGCTCACCTTGTAATAAATATGAATGAGTATAACGTGTATGCCCTATCCTGCACCGGGCTAGGACAACTTCCTCTCGACGAATGGGTCTACTAGAAGAACGCCATTCTCCGAGTAACGGTTTAATTGGATGGAGTTTATTGTTAACTGACAAATCCCAAGCGGCTTGCCAAGAGTTACGAATATATGTGTTAATACAACTTTTAAAATCAGTATAAGGTAATTTGGAATGTGTTACATGTAAATCTAATGCTGCCTTAGCAGCACTATCAGCTCTATCATTACCAGGTATTCCTACATGGCTTGGAAGCCAGCAGAAAATAATAACATTATCAATTATAAGAGAATTGTACTTTTCTAAAAGTTGAAGCACAACTGGGTTATCATGTTTCATATTACCCAGTGCTTGAAGAGATGAAAGGGAATCAGAAAATATTACAAAATGGTCATCATCAGATTCCTGAATATAATTTAAGGCAAGTTCAATTGCCTTAAGTTCAGCTGAAAAGATAGAGGCCTTATCAGGCAGGCGGCTCTTTATGCTGTGTTTGTGAACAACAGCTGCTGCAGCTACCTTATCTCCATCTTTAGAGCCATCTGTGTAGATATGCTGAAAGTTACTGTATTTCGATTTAATTTCATTAAATTTGCTTTGAAAGACAGTAGGGTCTGTACTGGATTTGTTATTATTACAAAGATCAAAAATAATTGTTGGAGTTTCCAAAGTCCACGGTGGAATGTGTGGTACTTTGTACTTGGCGATCAAATTTAGGTCGATTTCAGTGTCTCTTAATTTTGGTTTAATACGAAGACCAAATGGTCGAATGGCCTTCGGTTTTCGATCAAAAAGAGGTTCACAACTAGGATTAGAAACATTATCGAAAGTTGGGTTTGAAGGGTTAGACTTTAATTTAATGGCGTATTGAAGAGCTAATTTGTCTCGTCTGTGAGACAGTGATGGTTCATTGGCTTCAACATATAGACTTTCGGCTGGTGATGTACGAAAGGCACCTAAGGCGAGTCGTAATCCTTGATTATGTATAGGGTCGAGCATCTGCAAGTACGACTTGCGAGTTGATCCATATACTATTGAGCCGTAGTCCAGCTTGGATCTGATAAGAGATCTGTAAAGTCGCAAGAGGACTTTCCGATCTGCTCCCCAATTAGTGTTTGCAACAACTTTAAGTATGTTAAGAGCTTTAAGGCATTTGGCCTTCAAGTATTTAAGGTGTGGTATAAACGTTAATTTACGGTCGAAAATAAGACCAAGGAATTTTGTCTCATCCACTACTGGTATTGGTGACCCATCCAGTGTTAGATGAGGGTCTTCATGATGTTTACGAAGTTGACAAAAGTGCATACAATTAGTTTTAGATTTAGAAAATTTAAAACCATTTTCATCAGACCAGGTCTGAAGTTTATTGAGACATTGTTGTAATTGTCTCTCGATACCGTCTACGGTTAGACATCAGGATCATAATGTTGAAGATGTTGCGCATAACCAAATTATGTTACGCATAACTTGAAAAGCCAATGAAATGAGCTTCTTATGTTAGACGTAATATAAGATACAGGTCATAAGATCTTATGTTATGCGTAACCAAAGTTACGTTACGCGTAACTTAAGAACATCATTTTCATTGGCTGCTTAAGTTACGTGTAGCACAAGAACATCATTTTATTGTCTACTTAAGTTACGCATAACATAAGAACATCATTTCATTGGCTGCTTAAGTTACGCATAACATACGAACGTCACTTCAATTGGCTGCCAAATTAGCATTGTCCATTTTGAAATAGGAGCATAGAATCAAGAGATGCTTGGTTAAACAATCGAACCAATGAAATTGATGTTCTTAATGTTACGCGTAACTTAAGCAGCCAATTAAATGTTATTCTTAAGTTATGTGAAACAAACGGCCAATGAAAAAATGTTCTTAAGCTTTGGTTACGCACAAAATAAGATCTGATGACCCTGGCGGTCAGAACGGCATCATTAACGCTACGTTAAGTGCGGTTGCATGTAACGTAAGCCTTTGCGTAAATTAAGCCTGTTTATGCATAACATAAGAAGCTCATTTCCATTGGCTGCTTAAGTTAGTGTAACATGGGCTGAATGCGTTAATGATTCCATTCTGGCCGCCAGGGTCATCAGATCTTATTGTAGCATCTTAGCGTTATGACCCTGTTGGCTAACCATATCCGTCTGTCTGTCAGTCCATTCATCAGGCTTTGGTTTAAATGCTTTAACTATAGTTTCTTTCGACATGAAAAACTTGATGGTTAGATATGTAACTTGGTGAGTAAATATGTCTTATCAAGAGGAAGTTTGGGATTGCTTATGGGGTAGCTTGGGTCAAGGTCACTATTGACTCTTAAAATTTCTCATGTTTAATTGCAGGAACGACTTAGACTTGAAAACATGCAGACACAAACACAAGCAGAGGAGGCGGAAATTCGACGCAAGGAGCAGCTGTCAGAGGTATGTGGTGTATAATAAAACAATTTTGTTATACTTAATTGTGAAAGGTACAATTAACATATCATTCAGATGAGACATGTTACATATTAACTTAACAATGACAGTTAAGTTACATAATGTTGAAATAATAACTTAGTACTTTTATTTTTGTATGTGTCTAGGGGGACATCAGAATTATTATTTAAGGGGCGGTGGGTGTTTTGAAAAAGTGGCTCCCCTCACATTTATTTCAACAACAACAAAAACTTTAAACTAGCGAAATAATTGACATATGTTTTGTATTTCGCTTTATATACCATTTTATACTTTATTAAACAGTTTGTTGGCTACAAACACGTTTTATATGGCAGGATTTTTGTTTAATATTTGAGTTAATTCTTGTTTGTTTTTCAGCTCAGAGCAAGTAGAAGAGTTAAACTTCCCGAAGAGCCTCAGCATGGTATTCAGATTAAGTTTCGGATCACAAATGGAGATATTGTCATGAGGCGATTTGCACCAGATGATAAAACAGAGGTAAGGAAAAATAACAATCGATGACTTCAATATTGCCAAGAAAATATTGGATGCTCTACAAACCCCATATGCAGTGCCATTAATGACCAAACGGTCATCATTTGAAAAACTTGGTAGAGAACCATAAGCTAAAACAGTACTGCATGTAAAATATTAGATTTCTAGGTATTGTAGTTTCGGAGAAGATTTTAAACTTTTTCCTATATAATCCTGCAGGCAGGGACATTTTTTCATAAAAATTTAAAACATTAGTTATAAATATATAATTATTGCATGAAGGAATTCAACTTCCTTTGTCTTACAGGTGATGTTAAATTTTGTTGGCAGTTTGGAAGAGGCTAGTGAACACTTCGAGATCTGTTTTGCCAGTGAACCTCCATTTGACCTCCTCTCCTCTAGATTATTGTCGGATATTGGGGTGACTGGCAACACATTACTTCATGTAAAATGGCTGTCCGGGTATGACGCTATTGGTACACAGACAGTACTGATGAGGACCGCATTATTACCTCCTAGATCACCGTCATCACCTCCCAGGTCACAAGTACCAGCTCCTCCCCGATCACCTCTACAACCTCATAGAATTAATGTGATGGATGTACCAAGGTACGTACTAACAGGAGATATTTTGGAGTTTAGGGTTTAGGGGTTTGACATCATTCAGTTTAACTCCACAATTTATACAGGTGTATACATTTACATTTATTGCACCTCGCACAAAATCCTAGGAATTTCATTGGATTAGAGCGGTCACATGGTGACCCTCTATTATTCTATAGTGGGTCAGTAGATTTCAT
>JAWPHD010004315.1:0-191196 GCA_037043455.1 Cyrtodaria siliqua | reverse complement strand
TGTTGTTTAACGGCTCATCAACACAGTATAGGTTATTACGAGCCGCGCCCCAGAGAGAGGGGAAGGATACATAGGAATCCGGGAACCGTGCCCGACTCTTATTATCGAATAGATTCCTATGGTTCTTTAACGTGCTCGGAGGATAGACCGATACACGGGACCGCCCGATTTACGTCTCGATCTGACGGACGAGGCTAAGGGAAAGTGTTTTGCCTAAGAACACACTGACGAAACTCAGTGGAACCACGGAGGATTGAACCCGGGGCCTCCGGTTACAAATTCGCCGCGCTACCGACTGCGCCACGCCAGGTGAACTTAATACGAAAGTGAACACTCTGGAGAGCACCGGGCTGAGGAAAAACATCTCTGACATGGCGGCTCAAATGGAGAGTCTGGACAACAAATACAATAGACTGACACAGAAGAACAGCGAGTTCCACGCGAAACTTCAAGAGCGAGAGTCTGTGATTAAAGCACATGAGATACAGTTGAACGATTTAGAACAGTACACTAGAAGAAATAGTGTTATAATTTATGGAGTGGATGGCAAAAGCCCCAGAGAATCACCCGAAAAAACAGCGGAGAAGGTAATATCTATCCTTAACAATAAACTAAGAATGGACATCCGTATTAAAGACATTGACATAGCCCACCGATTAGGAGCCTTCATTGTTTCCGCGAACAGACCCGTTATCGGCAAATTTATTTTGAGAACTCATACATTTAAAACCATACAATTAAGACGGGGTTTGACAGGATCAGCAATAGTGATCAGAGAAGGTTTGACACTGAATAAACGCAAAACTTCTAGAGAATGTGAGCTCGTTAACAAGTGTAAAATCAGCCTGGACTGCTCTCGGGCGTGTTATTGCACTACAAGACAATGGCCAAAAAGCTATTGTTAACCATAAAATGGACCTCGCAAAATCATTTGATGTGTAATGACTAGCTAGGTAGTGTCACAAACAGTACGGTACAGTGAAGCAACAGTAACCCTGATTATTATATTAAACTTTTAGTTCTTGCACTGAAAACTCTGTTTACCATGCTAAACAAATTAGGTATTTAGTGTTTAGTATTATGCTATGGCGTTTACCATGCTAAAACAATATTTGATACTTGATTTATACTGTGTTTATCTTACGAAGGCACAGAGGATGAGAATATATCTCATTATTTACCTATTTTGCTTCTTAAGCTTAGGCACTCTTTTTTACTTGCCCATTTGCCATTATAAATACTGGACGCAATGTTTACATTGAACACGTGTTGTTTTCTTTATTAATAAGAGTAAAAAATGCTAAATATAGATTAGGCTATTTTTGGTCAAATATCGCTTATAGCATTGAACAGTACATTATCAGTAGTCTAAGAAGCTTGCAATTGTGCCATGGAAATAAGCTCGAATGAGTACATTACCACTATTGCATTTTCAATAGACTTACTGTTTAATTTTTTCCCCATCTGCCATGCAAACCAAAACTGCAAGGTTACTTTCGTTTACCCTGCTGCACAAAGGCAACTTAGATACATGTAAACATGAACTTCTTTTTAGGGGATGATCTATTTTTAGTGCACTTTTATGTGTCCAAATGTCATGGCCCTACAATTTGATGGAATCCCCAAACAAATTTATGAAAATCACACCCTTCTTGTTTATCCTGCTATATCACAGAAATAAAGTATTTGAATGACATCTGTGTAAAATAAAAATCAGAAATAAATAATAAATCCAAGTTAACATAATTGAATTTCCCACCTAGTCTCTCATCTAATCATAACGAGGCTTACGTATGCATTAGGCATTGGAGTTGCCATATACGTGTTCTGCCAATCAGACCCGTTTTTGAAATAGGGTACTGTTACCTATACAGAAACACATTTCATTGAATATTACAGAATTAGGTATATGTTTTATACTTTTATTGATAAATTACCGTTAGAGGTACCTCGTACCAGTTAAATGAGCAGTAGAACCATAAATATGTATTATAAACAGTTGTATTTACTCTATATTATTATAGTGTTATCTATATATTTCCAAGTTACACACATTTTAACAAATTATGTACACGTGCTACATACTTTATAACTTTATAAACGCTATTAAATGCATGTAGACGTGCTTTGAATATGTAAAGGTATACAAATAAATATTTTGGGCATATGTTGTATATGTTGGAGGCCCTCCCAGGGGTTTGGGGGATCTGGGAAACATTGCAATTTATTTTTAGATATCTGGGGAACATTGGCAATTACTTTAAGGGATCCAGGGATCAAAGGCCTACTTTTAGGGATCTAGGGAACAGTGCCCTAAAATAAAAAAAAATAAACAAGTACCTAATTTTTACGTATAATTGGTATAATTAACATTTAAAACATGACATTTGGACTGCTATTCACTGCTGATTGCTTTAAACGGCTTACAGTATCACCTTCTAAGACGGTTTTTAGTAGCGCCCATTGTTCAACAGGATGTCTAACAGAGAATATCAACTTTCCTGTTCAACTGATCACAGATCAGCAAAGTTTATGCCGTGGTGCAGAGTCGTCCATCTTTATGTCTGTCCGTCCGTCCATAACATTTATTTTGTGGCGACTACTCTTCTAAAACTATTCAATATATTTTTATGAAACCTTGAAATTCAGGTCGATGTGAAATCCAAGATGGCCACCAAAGCTAAAAATAGATGTTTAAGAAAGAAGTTTTTATAAAGACTACACCTCTGAAACTACAATTGATATTTATATGGGACCGTTACTGAAATGTTATGTTATGCCTGTCTCCCAACACCAAACGAGAAAAATATACAGATTCATCTTATTGGATCGTAAGGTCGCTTAAAATAACGCATTCCACTGCATTGTTGTTTTGCATCTGACGTTTAAAATGACGTCTCAATTTAATACGAACTTACCTTTCATTTCTGCTTGGTTTTATCGACGGGTTCAGTACGTAATATATATCCTTATCTATGGAATAAACACTGTCTGAAAATATAAAGATCATCGTTTTAGATATTAATATCAACTTTTGTTCATATTCATCAATGTGCACCATGGCCAGGATAGCAAAGATGTTGAGTCTAAAATGAGAAAGCGTCGATTCTTACGGATGGCGTAAGGCAAAGAGTACTGGTTATATGGTGATCTGCCTCTACCACACAACAAATGGACCGTCATATATGGCCTAACTTTGCTAAAAATGACTTAAAACATCATTCAAACAAACAAACAAAGGATATTAATAGAATAAATAAATAAACCAAAATCGTTCAGTTTCGTGACTTCCACTTTTAATTTGTGTACACCCGTCTTTAGACGAGATGCATCATGTCATGGCGCTGTCCGGCCATCCATTACATTATACCTAACACGTGATTAGGGCTAACATATTTCAAAGTATTAGTTCTACAGCAGTAACACTGTTTACACCTTGTCAGAATGATAGGTTATAATACATCTGTAAAAGGCCCATAAGTCTCTGATTCATATTTTTTGAATGGCGTATAACTGACTGTTTTGATCAAATTAAATAATATAGGTTCATACTGAAAATTAACCTTGCATTTACACGTGATTATGGCTAATAACTTTTAAAGTCTGAGGTCTATACCAATGTAACAATGTTCACGTCTTCAGCATTATCCAATAAATCTATTTCAAAAGGCCCATCAATGATGACTCACGGATTCTAATATGTTGAATAATTATGTTTGAAAAGGTTTAACCTGGAATTTAACCTTGCCTTTTAAAAGTGATTGTGGCTAATGTATTTCAAAGAAAGTATTATGAACTTCGTACACATTTTCAACATAATCCGATGAATGCATCTGTGAAATGGCAATAACTATATGAATTATATATTTGGAACTATGCATATAATACATTTAAAAACGTATCATTCTTTTTTTTTCGATTATTTTCAGTCCGCTGTTTTTTTGTTAAAATCAAGATTGTATTTTATGTTAGTACACAGGTTTCTTCAAACTTTCTTGTCACAATGGTTAACCTATGGCGATAAACAGTTGCATAACATGTTCTCTACTTCTTTCTTTTAAAACACATTTTGCTCGAGGACTTCAATTCCACTTTAGAAATTCAAAAAATACCAAGTGTTGCGTTTTCAAATGTACTGAGTGTTTTTACCTTTGAAAATAAATCAATCAAATCTTAAATTTTATTTCTAAATTATCAGTGCGTTGGATTTGTAACGTAAAACAAATACCCTTCTTTACCCACAAAATAAAATCGAAAGGGCCTATAACTCTTAAATGAATATTATTTTATTGCGTTATGTCCCTAAGAAAAACGTTTACCATGGAATACCTCCAAACTAATACAATATTAATTATTTTCACGATTTAACATTATTTAGTATTGGTTAGCAATAATATCTATTGGTTGGGGCGCTTGTTTCAGCCTAAGGTTTCTAGGACTTTTTAGACAAAGTTCATCTAGTACCTGAATAAGTTGTTTATCAGCGAAACAGACATTTTTAGTGGTAAATAAAACTACTTTCCTTTTTAAAATCGGTTGTGAAATACACATTTCATGCGCGAAAGCTGTTTTTGATGGGGCATTTTCAATGCAAAATTCTGCTGCATGAAAAATTCGAAATTTTTTTTTTAGAATTTGTATCTAAGAAATGGTTTTAAGTTGTTGGATATTCGTAAATTAAGACACTCTGAAAGTTTTATAGCAAAATATGAAGGCTAAATGAAGTTCTTTGAAATTTCTTAATTTTCTGCTGTCATGGGAAAAGCCCCATCAAAAAATCATTTGGGCTGTAAAATATTTATTTCTCGACCGATTTTCAAAAGTAAGGTTTTTTATTTACCACTAAAAATACCAGTTCTTATGATATATAATTGATGTACGTATTGTTTAAATTGCTCAAGCTACTGCAGAAAAACCTTTGGCTGAAACAAGCGCCCCAAACAATAGTAACCAATCAGGTATGTTATACGATGGGCGTATATGTTCTTGTAGTGAAATGGTTCAGTCATGTGACCCTAACTAAATGGTTCAAGGTTAATGCTCTGACTGTGGTCAAATGGTTCATACGTGTTTTAATGTTGTAACTCCGGCCCAGACATACTAATGTTTTGACTCTGGCCAAATGTTGTTATGCGCAAAATAAGAATATGGACAATTCCGGAATTGCTCTGCGCAAAGTAAGAATTTTTAAAATGCGCGGCATTATCGGAATTCTCAAAATGCGCGATTCAATTCCGGAATAGTCCGTGCGCAAAGTAGGAATTGGGACAAAGTAAGAATATGTTTGTTATCGTCAGTGCGCAAAGTAGGAAATGGAACAAAGTAGGACTATTTTCGTTAATCATATTTGCGAGTATACACTTTGATTTTTGTTTGCTTCATTCAAATAGTCAACATATCAGCAGTATATTAGTATAAGAAATTCTAAAGTAAAATAGCTATTTAATCCAGAAAATATGATGCATACGTCAGTAGGTAAAGCTAATCAAATTTTATTTTGAATCATTTAACTGCCCGAATCGATTATTGGGTAATCCTTCACTCGATGGTAGACGTGTTTTGTTTTTTCACTCACTCTCATACGCTCGTTCGTGAAAAGAACCACGCGTCTATACCACTATTGAAGGATTTCCCTATAATCCATCCCAGCATTTAAATAATCTCTATAGAATTTTAACGTCGTAAGTGAAAAATCATAGTTTTCGGGAAAGTGAAAAAAAACGGACTGACAGTAACAACTGTGTGAATTCTCTGAACAATCTCATATGACATAAGCTGTAGTTTGCTTTCTCATAAAACAAAGTATTTGAGCAATTGCACTAACGTAATATACTTATGTTATTAAATATTCGGAAAGGAAGATGTTCATAAAAAAGTTGTATCTGGCAGTTAGACCTTTTAAAATATGGTAAAAGCGATTATTAAACCACTGTAAGTGTCTTATAAAAGTTTGCTAGTTCATGCTACACTGTTGGTCGAAATGTAGAATGCATATGGGAACATGCGTGTGATGACAACATTGCAATATCATATATTAGAAAATGTTCTATTTTTTAAAGTTAAATCAAATGGATATAAAAAAAACAACATGCTCTTATTATTATAAATTTAATTAAATAATAATGGTCACTTAACATACAAATAGTATTAATTTAATTAAATAGTAATGGTAACGTAACATACAAATAGTATTAATTTAATTAAATAGTAATGGTAACGTAACATACAAATAGTATTAATTTAATTAAATAGTAATGGTAACGTAACATACAAATAGTATTAATTTAATTAAATAGTAATGGTAACGTAACATACAAATAGTATTAATTTAATTAAATAGTAATGGTAACGTAACATACAAATAGAGACACGAATTATGTTTCAAATTAATTGTTGTAACAATTATAACATTTAATAACAGAGAACTGGGAGTTGTAATCACTAATGAAAAGAAAACTCATCAATCACGAACAAACACTTACACATGGTCCTATACCCTCTGTAGTCTATAACGTTACATTGTATTTACCGACTATCTTTTGAAAATGTAAAACTATTCAATTCGTAACCAGATGTCTGGCTTTAAATCAGCAGAGCGACGTTAATAATGTATATATTTAAGTGCATTTTGACAGCCCCATTGTGAAAAGATCTGGGTGCAAGAGATTGTATTACCATCAACATGACATTCGCTAGAGAAAATACTACATTTTTGGCATGTAATAATATAAAACCGTTTTATACTAACGGCAGTTTAGACGATTATACTATCTGTCCTCCTTGAATGCTACTTTCCCTGTCCGATCTTTTTATATTTCTTGCTATGAAGTTTGTGAAGCACTCATCTTCCTATTAGATAATATTTTCGTCAGGTATGGAACCACCGTTTATAGACAAATTGTTGGTATCCCTATGGGTACGAACTGTGCACCACTTGTCGCAGATTTGTTCTTATTTTGCTATGAAAAGACGGGAATGGAAGAACGGGCCTAGAACCGGACTACGTAACAACAGAAACAGACTCTACACAATTTAGTTCTGTACCATTACCTTATGATTATATGTACGACAATATGTCACGTAGACAAAATAGAGATAAGGTGGTTAATAAACAAGGCTCTTTATTGTTAGACATTTGTAAGGAAAGTCAAATTAGAATACTAAACGGCAGAGAAATGGGTGATTCCTTAGGAAACTACACATTTTATAACTCAAATGGACAGAGTACTGTTGACTATATTATGTTGTCTGAAAATTTGTTAAAGAAAGTACAGTTTTTCAACATTTTGCCACCAAATGAACTTTCAGACCATTGTATATTGTGGATGGGTTTAAAATGTACCTACAGCATTTCATGTACATCTCCAGTTAACAAACAATCAGGAAAGCCAATTCCTGGAAAATTTAACATCAACGGAAATGATTTAAAGTCAAAATATCAAAATGCACTTTTAGATGTAAATGGACAAATTCTCATTCAGGATTTCTTTGAAAGCTTAAACTCAAAAGATCCATCTATAAATACATTAACTGAAAAGTTAACAAATATATTTATATCAGCAGGAATTAAGTCGACTCCTTTTAAAAACTTCAAACCAAAACTCAAAAAAACAAAATCAAAACCCATTAAAAAATGGTTTGATAAAGACTGTTTAATATTTAGAAAAGAAATAAGACAATTGGGGAAAAAACTGCAAAAAGATCCTAATAATATTTATTTAAGAAAAACTTTTCATGAAAATAGAAATTACTATAACAGGTTGGTTAAAATGAAAAAATCTGACTTTGTTAAAGCCATAACAAACAAATTAGAGGACCTCCACGAGAATGACCCGAAAGCATTTTGGAAAACTATAGACTCTCTAAAAAAGATAGATTGTTCAAACGAAAACCCAATATCTGTTGATAGATGGATTGACCATTTCAAAAGTTTACTTAACAAAGAGAATGACATTTTAAATTTGGAGGTAGAAGAAAATAACAATAAATTCAATACACAGCTAGATTTTGATTTTACCCATAAAGAAATTTCAGACAGTATCACATCATTAAAAAACAATAAGCAACCGGGCATGGATCTTGTTATCAATGAATTTATAAAATTCAGCAAGCCAATTTTAATTGACCTATTAGTGGGATATTTCAACAAAATTCTTACTTCAGGAACATTTCCGGATCAATGGAACATATCTATTATTTCTGTAATACATAAAACTGGAGATGTAAATGATTGTAATAATTACAGAGGCATAAGTATTTCGTCATGCATAAGTAAATTATTTACTTCATTATTGCAGCACAGGTTACAAACATTCATAGACAATAATCACTTACTTAATGAATATCAGGCAGGTTTCAGACCAGGCTATAGAACCACAGACCATCTTTTTATATTAAAAACTCTGATTAACAAATATGTATATAAGAACAAAAAACCGATTTATGCAGTATTTGTTGATTTTTCTAAGGCATTTGACACAGTGTGGAGACCAGGTCTCTTTAAAAAACTTCTCAATCTTGGTGTTGGTGGTAACTTCTACAATATTGTAAAACATATGTATTGTAATACTAAGTTTGTTTGCAAAAATGAGAACTACATATCTGATACTATAAATTTTAATAATGGAGTAAAACAAGGGGACGGATTAAGTCCCCTCCTGTTTAATATCTTCACCAATGATCTACCAAATATCTTTAGTAACTCTAACTGTGATTCACTCTGGCTTCAAGAATCACCACTTAGCTGTTTACTCTATGCAGACGACCTTCTTATATTTTCTGAATCTGAATCTGGTCTGCAAAACTGCTTGAACAACCTGTCAGAATATTGTACAAGATGGAAGTTGACAGTAAATACAAACAAAACTAAAATTATGATATTTAGCAATGGTAAAAGGAAATTACGTGCCCCTAAATACATTAATGGAATCAAACTGACGCAGGTAGACACTTACCGATATCTTGGTTTTGAAGTATTTTTCAATGGTAACTTAAAACATACAGCTAATGCTTTGTATGAAAAAAGTCTGAAAGCAATTTTTTCATTGAAAAAGAAGCTAAATAACTTTGAAGATATCCCAGTTCACATTCAGTTGAAATTATTTGATGCTCTTATTAAACCTATATCCACCTACGGAGCAGAAATCTGGATAGCTGACTTCAATTGCAAACCTAATAAACTTGATAATCTTCCCTTTGAAAAACTTCATAACAGATTTTGTAAACATACATTAGGGGTTCACAAGAATTCATCAAATTTTGCATGCCGTTGGGAATTAGGCAGATCTCCTATCTTTCAATTTGTGACTGATCAGACTTTTAAGTTCTATGATCGATTACGTCAACTTCCACCTTCAAGGCTTTTATTTAAGGCATTTATCACAGATACTAATCTTTATAATGAGGGGAGCCAGTCCTGGTATAAATTTTTGTCAGATAGGGCAACAGAACTACATATTGATACAAATAATTTTGACATGAACCATTTTAGATCAAAATCTAAATCTCATTATTCGGAAACTTTGGATGCTAATCTTTGTAATTATAAAGTCAACCAAGAACTCAAGCTTAATTTTTACTCAAATATTTGTGACAATTTCGGAATTCAGACATACCTACAACTTGGACTACCAAAATCAATTACTAGGGATTTAACTAGGCTAAGAATAAGCTCACACAGACTTCAAATAGAAATAGGTCGATATGCCCGTCCTAAAATACCACGTGATAGCAGATTATGCTCTTTCTGTGATAAAATTGAAGATGAAATACATTTCCTGTTGCACTGCAGTAGAAATTTGCAGGAAAGAAAAGTGCTATATAAACAATTCTCTTCACTAGAAATCAATTGCGAAGACATTATCTTAGCTAAGAAACTTTTAAATCCAAATACCAAAAAGGACTGTTCCCTTCTCTGCTCTTTCATATCAAAGTCATTAGTTAATATGTAATCTTTTTATAGGCAGATAAACTACACAATATAATATTTATGCATGTATTTTAAATACACTATTGTTGTAGTATACTCTATAATAGCAACTGATCTTTTTCTACTTTCTGTTCTAGGATGATAACTGTACTCTGTTTATTTCTGTACTAGCTTGTTTATACAGTTTTTCCTAATAAAGAATTGAATTGAATTGAATTGAATTGAAAGGGATTTCATGTTGAGTCTTGACCGTTCCCAGGCGGTAGCCCTATTGTCAACCCTTTTGTGTTTGTGATGTCGTTTTCATTTATTATTGCTTTTGCCTTCTTGTTTGTCTGTTTGCGTGTTTGTTTCTGTGTTTTGTGGTTTACTGTCCTCCTTGAATGCTACTTTCCCTGTCCGATCTTTTTATATTTCTTTTCACACTGTTAAGAGAGAGTGTGTGTAATGTTGTTCAAAGGTGTGAAGGAGTCCACGCGCCGCTTCGTCACGCTTCCTATTACTTGTGGCCCTGAGACATGTTGGTCAATCATATTGTTTAAATGCAATGAGATACGCCCTTTTATTTAATTAGCCAATCACAATATAGGAAATAAAAAATGAAATGAAATATGTTTAAATTAAATATAATTATTTCGCCATAATTTAGTGACGTATACTAACATATTGGAATCGGTGAAAGTTAAATAATTTAACTAGCTAGAAGAAATGTTAAATAAATTTTATCATATTAGAAGTTGTATGCTTTTTTCATACTTAATGACGACAATATATGCGTAATTTCGAAATATTAAATTAATAGTTGGAAATGTTTTTTAGTTCGCGGTGTATTCAGCTTTTTTTTTTTCTTTTTTTTTTTACATATTTGCAAATTATTATTTTTAATTATTATAATGTTAACCTATAACAACGCTAAAGAATAAAACACAACTATAATAAAGCGAAAAGAAGTTCAATTAATTGTTCAATATACAGGCCTTTTAAACCGAAATTACGGTTTATTTCATACCCCATACCGTTTACGCTTCTTGGAGAACATTTGGGAAAAGAAGGCCTGGCCTAAATTATAACAGATAAACATATTTCAAAACATGTTTTATTGAGAAAAAAAAGATTACATGTTTAAAACTATCACTTAAATCTATTTTTTTTCTTTCTTTCTTTTTTATATCAGATTAACGCATGAAAAGGACACACACGCAATCATATATTAAAGTTTGCATTATTCTTTCCTTTCTATGATTTTCTTGGTTTCCTCTTCCTATGTCGAGGTTGTGTGAAGACGATCTAAATATGCCGAGAATTATTTTCATTGTTTTCTCTTCATCGATATCTAAATAATGTTGCAAGTCAAAGTCGCGTTTTAAAACGACAGCAACACGTTTTATATCTATACCAACTTGTTTCTTTTCATGAAAAGCCAATGAAAGAGTGATTTTCGATTCAACAGATAGTACCGTCTTACTTAATTATTCCGACATATTAGGCAGTATTACATAATTTTCTTTGATAAGCAGAAACTTTAAGCATACTCACGGCCTGTGTAGGCGAAACGTAATTAAATGGGCAAATAATGTGTTTGTAATAAAGTGCATTGTCATGCAACCTCGTTTGAAATAATTAAAAATAGTTCAATTGAATTTTCTTACCAAATATTATGGAACCTGGAAAGTATTGTTGAAGTTAAGGACTTCAAATTGTTTTGTAAATAATTAAGTTTATGTTAATCATACGCGATACTTAACTGTAAATTATCTGAGATGGGTGAAGCAAAATAAGCATATTAAAATGAAATATAAATAGGTTTAAAATTAGCATCTTCCTATACACATCATAACACAAATTCTCACTTTGCGCAACATATTCTCAAATTGTGCAGAGACACTTAATGCGTGGTTTATATAGTTAACCCCTTGCGCAATTCCGGAATAGTCCTGTGCAATTCCGGAATCGTTGCGCATTTTAAGAATTCTTACTTTGCGCAGAGCAATTCCGGAATCGTCCATATTCTTCCTTTGCGTAGAACATATACATGTTTTAATGATGTAACTCTTGCCAAAATGCTTCCGAAATGTTTTAATATTGTGACTGTCCAAATGGTTAATATGTGGTTCAATGCTGTGACTCTGGCAAAATGTTTTTGAGTTGTTTCGCCTGTTTTTCCTGACCAAATGGTTCAGAAGTGTTTGACTGTTGTGTTGTGGTTTGAGTTTAATGGTTAAGAGTTATTACGTTGGCCAATGGTTCTTAAAGACATAGTATGTGTATGCGATATTTCATTAGTCTTCAGATCTAGGTTAAGTCAGTGTTTGCAATGAGGCTTTGGACAGAGTGTTTCAACGGTCGGACTAAATGGTGTAATATGTTAATGAGACATCGACACACACCGTTCGTGGGGCGCAGAAAAGAAGGTGCTGGTGCATTGGCGGGTGAATTAAACTTTCTCGGAATCTGATAATTACCGTGAGTCTTTATACGTTATTAAAAAGCGCACATCTCGCTGGCAAACAACAAGACTTGTTTTATGATACAGTAAATGGATTAATTTGTATTACAACCAATCACATTCTGTAAAAATATAAGGTAAACATATTTGTGTCACAATTACTAAAGTCACCAATTGCACCTGATATGTTTGTTTTAACACTACATTTTGCTTTTAAAAAAAGCTATCCGAGAAATTAACTGTAAACACTATGATAGTGCAATGATATAACACGTCTAAAGAAAGCAGGTATAAATATAAAAGAAATAAAAAATATGACAATAAGGCTACCGCCTGGAAACGGCCAGTAGCAAAAAGGCCCTATCATCTCAAAATAACCATAACACCGGTTTTACTGGTTCGATCGTCCTGGTTTTCGAACTCGTCTGAGCTTTAATTAATAATAACAATCTGTCAAGATCTCGCCATCACATAAAACTAATGTTTAAAGTCCACATAGGAAGACATAATAAGTAAAGAAAATGTGAAACTTAGGCGTAGTCTTTCAACTACCATTTATATTCATGCAGTTATTCGTTTTTGCAAGACTTGTGTAAAGTTGTAATACAATAAGAAGCTGCGCAGATGCAATTTAACGTTGCAGGTATACATTACGATGCGCAGCATCTATAATGATATGGACGGTGTTGAATGTAAGTAATTTGAACTTAAGTGAAATATCATCTAAGATTGGCAAACAAATAATGATTCAACGGGACGAACTTTTTTTAAACGTACTGGAGGAAATCAGAAAGAGTAAGGGAGTCATTTCAAATACACATTTTAACTTCATAATATGCCTCATTTTTTATTATTAAAGTTGCTATCCCGCCAACAACAGCCATATCATACAACATCTGTACACCGTTTCTAAACCTTCTGACGACGAGGTATATATATATAACTTATATAAACGGCTTTAGTCAGCCAGGCCAAACCCAAAAACTGGACCGTTGAATTAAGAGTTACCAACTCATAATTCATTTGACGCGTATTCAATCACGGATATTTTAAGAACCCGTGACAAATCCTATATTTTTAATGAGGACATATACATTATTGGATGACCTGAACACCTTGATAGAGTTTTGATAAACGGTTTTGTAGTGTAATTGTGCCGTTATTTTGCGGGTTAGTGCCTTTAATTGTGCAAATGCACTATTAGTTATGATTGCGCTAGATTGAAACTTATATTCCAGATGTTATACCTTTAACATTGCACTCATTACTCATTACCTAGCGTACGAAGGTTTGCCATTATTCAAAAGAAATAAAATTAACAATATGCTACACCGAACATATTGAGCACTAATACACCAACAACATGCTACACCGAACATAATGAACACTAATACACCAACAACATGCTACACCGATCATACTGAACACTAATACATTAACAACATGCTACACCGACAACATGCTACACCAACAACATGCTACACCGAACATATTGAACACTAATACACCAACAACATGCTACACAGGCAACATGCTACACCAACAACATGCTACACCGAACATATTGAACACTAATACATTAACAACATGCTACACCGACAACATACTACACCAACAACATGCTACACCGAACATATTGAACACTAATACACCAACAACATGCTACACCGATCATACTGAACACTAATACATTAACAACATGCTACTCCAACAACATGCTTCAACAACAACGTGCTACACCAACAACATGATACACACAACATACTGAACACTAATACACAAACAACATGCTACACCGACAACATGCTACACCAACAACATGCTACACCGAACATATTGAACACTAATACATTAACAACATGCTACAACGACAACATGCTACAACGAACATATTGAACACTAATACATTAACAACATGCTACACCGACAACATGCTACACCAACAACATGCTACACCGAACATATTGAACACTAATACATTAACAACATGCTACACCGACAACATGCTACACCGAACATATCGAACACTAATACACCAACAACATGCTACACAAACAACATGTTACACCGACAACATGCTACACCGACAACATGCTACACCGTAAATATGCTACACCGACAACATGCTAAACCTACAACATGCTACACCAACAACATGCTACACCGAGAACATGCTTCACCGACAATATGCTACACCGACAACATGCTACACCAACAACATGCTACACCGACAACATGCTACACCAAACATATTGAACACTAATACACCAACAACATGCTAAACCGAACATACTGAACACTAATACATTAACAACATGCTACACCGACAACATGCTACACCGAACATATTGAACACTAATACATCAACAACATGCTACACCGGCAACATGCTACACCGACAACATGCTACACCGAACATATTGAACACTAATACATTAACAACATGCTACACCGACAACATGCTACACCGAACATATTGAACACTAATACACCAACAACATGCTACACCGAACATATTGAACATTAATACATTAACAAGATGCTAAACCGACAACATGCTACACCGACAACATGCTACACCAACAACATGCTACACCGAACATATTGAACACTAATACATTAACAACATGCTACACCGACAATATGCTACTCCAACAACATGCTACACCGAACATATTGAACACTAATACATTAACAACATGCTACACCGACAACATGCTACACCGACAACATATTACACCGAACATATTGAACACTAATACATTAACAACATGCTACACCGACATTATGCTACACCAACAACATGCTACACCTAACATATTGAACAATAATACATTAACAACATGCTACACCGACAATATGCTACACCAACAACATGCTACACCGAACATATTGAACACTAATACATTAACAACATGCTACACCGACAACATGCTACACCAACAACATGCTACACCGAACATATTGAACACTAATACATTAACAACATGCTACACCGACACTATGCTACACAAACAACATGCTACACCGAACATATCGAACACTAATACATTAACAACATGCTACACCGACAACATGCTTGCTACACCAACAACATGCTACACCGAACATATTGAACACTAATACATTAACAACATGCTACACCGACAATATGCTACACTTACATTATGCTACACCGAACATATTGAACATTAATACATTAACAACATGCTACACCGACAATATGCTACACCAACAACATGCTACACCGAACATATTGAACACTAATACATTAACAACATGCTACACCAACAACATGCTACACCTACGAAATGCTACACCATCAACATGCTACACCGACAATATGCTACACCGACAACACACTACACCGACAACATGCTACACCGAACATATTGAACACTAATACACCAACAACATGCTACACCGAACATATTGAACAATAATACACCAACAACATGCTACACCGAACATATTGAACACTATTACATTAACAATATGCTACACCGACAACATGCTACACCGACAACATGCTACACCAACAACATGCTACACCGAACATATTGAACACTAATACATTAACAACATGCTACACCGACAATATGCTACTCCAACAACATGCTACACCGAACATATTGAACACTAATACATTAACAACATGCTACACCGACAACATGCTACACCGACAACATATTACACCGAACATATTGAACACTAATACATTAACAACATGCTACACCGACATTATGCTACACCAACAACATGCTACACCTAACATATTGAACAATAATACATTAACAACATGCTACACCGACAATATGCTACACCAACAACATGCTACACCGAACATATTGAACACTAATACATTAACAACATGCTACACCGACAACATGCTACACCAACAACATGCTACACCGAACATATTGAACACTAATACATTAACAACATGCTACACCGACACTATGCTACACAAACAACATGCTACACCGAACATATCGAACACTAATACATTAACAACATGCTACACCGACAACATGCTTGCTACACCAACAACATGCTACACCGAACATATTGAACACTAATACATTAACAACATGCTACACCGACAATATGCTACACTTACATTATGCTACACCGAACATATTGAACATTAATACATTAACAACATGCTACACCGACAATATGCTACACCAACAACATGCTACACCGAACATATTGAACACTAATACATTAACAACATGCTACACCGACAACATGCTACACCAACAACATGCTACACCGAACATATTGAACACTAATACATTAACAACATGCTACACCGACACTATGCTACACAAACAACATGCTACACCGAACATATCGAACACTAATACATTAACAACATGCTACACCGACAACATGCTTGCTACACCAACAACATGCTACACCGAACATATTGAACACTAATACATTAACAACATGCTACACCGACAATATGCTACTCCAACAACATGCTACACCGAACATATTGAACACTAATACATTAACAACATGCTACACCGACAACATGCTTGCTACACCAACAACATGCTACACCGAACATATTGAACACTAATACATTAACAACATGCTACACCGACAATATGCTACACTTACATTATGCTACACCGAACATATTGAACATTAATACATTAACAACATGCTACACCGACAATATGCTACACCAACAACATGCTACACCGAACATATTGAACACTAATACATTAACAACATGCTACACCAACAACATGCTACACCTACGAAATGCTACACCATCAACATGCTACACCGACAATATGCTACACCGACAACACACTACACCGACAACATGCTACACCGAACATATTGAACACTAATACACCAACAACATGCTACACCGAACATATTGAACAATAATACACCAACAACATGCTACACCGAACATATTGAACACTATTACATTAACAATATGCTACACCGACAACATGCTACACCGAACATATTGAACACTAATACATTACCAACATGCTACACCGACAACATGCTACACAAACAACATGCTACACCGAACATATTGAACACTAATACATTAACAACATGCTAAACCGACAACATGCTAACAAACAACATGCTACACCGAACATATTGAACACTAATACATTAACAATATGCTACACCAACAACATGCTACACCAACAACATGCTACACCGAACACATTGAACACTAATACACCAACAACATGCTACACCGAACATATTGAACACTAATACATTAACAACATGCTACACCGACAACATGCTACACCGACAACATGATACAGCGACAACATGCTACACCAACAACATGCTACACCGACAACCGACAACATGCTACACCGAACATATTGAAAACTAATACAGACATTATGTTTTTTATAACTTGAGTGCGTCATTGCGATGCATGATGATTATGTAACTAGATTTGTGGGTATTAGTGAAGGTGGTTGTGAAATGAATTGCAAATTGCTACCTTTCAAACTTTAAATGTTTACATTTTGACTGCACATGCCTGCAATAGACTACTGCGTATGTTTTGCGTCTCATTTCCCAGTGAAAAACATTTAATTTTGGGGCGGAGCTGAAGCTATTAAGGTGCAGTTAATTCTTCTGATATACTTGTTTCATTTGAATGACGTAGCGTCTGGACGTTCTCCAGTTAATTGCCTTAAGTTGCTATAAAAAAAAGCTTGCAATTACGTCAATGTCGCTGTTCTAACAGTAGGTATTACGGTTTTAACAGAATACAACGTTTTTGAATTATTAAAATCTTAAAAATAGAACAACCATAATGCAAATAGTAGGAATGAATTCGACATTTGGACATTTCTACGGGATATGAAACCACAGACCTAATAACAATATATATATATTATTAATATGCCTTGATGAAAAATATTAGCTAGTTTAAAGTTTAACCAGCCTTCGTGTCAAAACGTACCCGTCTTAAAACATCCTGACAGATAATGTTCAAAGTTTTAAAACGTATAAAAACAAAGCCATTTTCAGTGATCAGGAATAAATACGTTTTCGATTATTTTCGATATATTCACTCGACGATTTAAACATTGAACACAGGTATGGTCAACGGTACCTACGGAAACGTATACCGGCCTCATCATGTTGAGATAACTGATGGTTTAACATTACTTAACACGTTATGTCTTAAAGTATTTCAGAAGACACCTTCATTTGATGGAAAATTGATTTTTTTTGTCAAAATTACGATATCATAACCGCTTTCGGATAATAAATAATGCGAATATGTCTTTAAAATAAGTTTATGTTTTTTATTTCACATTCTTTAGTTATTTTTTATTTTTAATTCTCCATTTCTTAGTTAAGTCGATTGATTTTGGACAATTTAAAAAAATCGAGTCTTTTAAACTTCGACCGTTTCTGCCGTCATAAAAATGAAGGACTGTTAGAACTGACTCCATTTGGTCAGTGATTAAGAATGTGCAGTACAGCTGCTGGATTGTTTTTCTTTAGACAATTTCGAACATTATATATATATTTCAGGTGCCAATGCACACTTATCTTTTTGGCTTCTTACAAGTAAATGACTGATTTAGATGCTATCTCATTAAAATCAAATCCTAATTACGCTTCGATACCTCCGCGTCTAGCTCCTTGTAGCTAGAGTATCGTAGCAAAGGATTTGATATTAATGAGATTGATTTAGATGTATGAAATATCTAGACCTAACTGTTCAATTTCAAATAAAAGGTGTATCTATATAGAATTTTAATTACGAAATTGTTATCCACCGCCACGAACGTACATTACTCTTGTCCGTCGGTCCGTCCGTCCGTACGAAAAGGGCTTTACATTTAATTATTTCGTTGAGTTTATTTTATATGACTTGAAATCTAAATAAATATTTGTTGTCCTATCTAATATGCATAGCATTATCGGAGAATTGATTGAATTGAATCTTGTTTAACGACTTTTGTTATTTAGAGCCGCCTCTGATAGATAGGAATGATACATAGGAATCCGGGAAACTGCCATATATATATCTTAACGAATATATTCCTATGATTCTTTAACATTAAAAGAATCTCAGGGGATAGGATCCGCCGTTACACGGGTTTGTCCAGTTTACGTCCTAACTCGATGGACAATTTGTAGAGGAGATCATACATGTTTTGTTGCGGTTCGTGTGTTAGGGGTATTGGAGGAGGATCATCCCCAATCACACAGTACTTTAATTTATTTAAGTCTCCAATGGAGTTCTCTACAATGGGGCTTGGGGTGGGTGGGATGTAAAGCCATAAGTCAGGTGTAAATCTAGAATTGAGTTAAGAGTGAAGTGTGAAATACTGAGCGGCAGGCTGTGGAGCGGGGCTTTAGGTTAGAGTGCAGGCTCCCTGGAAATCCTTTGTTCCCTACATGGCATAAGGTAAACTGTAGTGCATTTTCAGAATATTTTAATTGTTTAATCCCTTATTGAACCACCGTGCACCCGGTCTATCCCCTAAAATACGGCACGCAGAGATAACACTATGCTTACCTAATCTGTTTAGTGGCAGAGGGCAGAGCACCGGGTCCGCCAATGTTATCTGGGTATAACCGAATTGAATGCTGTTTAACGGCTCATCAACCATTGTATATTATTTACAGCAGCTCCAGAGATAGATGAAGGATACAACGGAGTCCGGGAACCCTGTCCTACTCTTAATAACGATTACATTATTATGGTTCGATTACATGCTCGGAGGATAGACTTCAATACACAGGACAGCCCGGTTTACCCCCTCATCCGAAGGACGAGGCAAATGGAAAGTGTCTTGCCAAAGAATATACCGACAAAACTATGTGTTCAAACGCACTCCCTAGGTTTAACGCTTAGTCATAATGGAAAATGGCACGATTATATCAAAAATGTAGTTGCTTCGGCAACAAAAGTATTAGGATTAATGCGAATGCTTAAATATAAAGTATCTCGAAGAACACTTAATCAGATTTATTTATCCTATATGCGTCCAATCTTTGAGTATGCTTCCATTACATGGGACGGTTGTACTTTATACGAAAAAGATACTTTGCAAAAATTACGATATGAAGCAGCCCGCATAGTAACTGGACTAACTCGTTCTGTATCCATACATCATTTATTAGCTGCAATTTGATGGATTTCCCTTTCCGATAGGAGAAAACTGCAAAAGCTTATTACAGTATACAAAATTAAATGTGGAACAACTCCAAACTATATTTCAAATCTGTTCCCACAATTGGTAGGACACGTGAGCTCCTTAACAACCTTCGAAATAGTGATAATTATGCCACCACTGCTCGTATAACTGAAATATTCAATAACTCGTTTGTACCTTCATTTCTTAATCTCTGGAATAACTTACCAATAGATATACGCAATTTAGAATCTATCTCGATGTTCAAGAGGAAACTTTTAAGTTCTGTTTTTCCCAGCTCAGAAGTTCCAACACACTACTTAACTGGCCATCGATTATTTTACATGCCAGAATACGAAATTATTGCAGTAACCTTAATAATGATCTTTATTTAAACCATTTACGAGAATCATACAATTGCGGTTGTGGTTCTGCAGTAGAAGACGCTGAACACTTCTTTTTCAACTGTAACTTATTTCGTACACAACGGCTTCGTTTGTTTCAGTCAACTCGTAAATTTCACCCATTAAATTTAAATACAACACTTTTTGGTCGCGAACCCTTGTCGGATGACGATAATCAAATTCTCTTCGAAGCAGTGCAAATGTACATAAGCGAAAGACAGATGTTTGCCTAGATTTAGATTTACTTTTGCAACTCATGCTGATTGACTCTCTTCTTTCGGACTTGACACAATCTCTATACTTCTTCTTTGTTTCCTTTTTTTCACTAGTTCCTAGTTTTCCTTTCTCACTACCTTTTCTCTAATCATGATATTATGTGCACGTTGTGTATATTTACCTATGTAATTGTCTAACTTTGTGTGTATACTATTTTGTCGGGAAGGGCATTAACTAATGTTGTAAGAATTTGTAGCCCAACCCTTTTGCGATTTATATTGGCAGTAAAATACGTTTAAATCAAACGCACTCCCTCAGTATAGCCTCGTCCGTCGGATGGGGACGTAAACCGGGCGGTCCCGTGTATCGGTCTATCCTCCGAGCACGTTAAAGAACCATAGGAATATATTCGATAATAAGAGTAGGGCGGGTTCCCGGATTCCTATGTATCCTTCCCCTCTCTCTGGGGCGGCTCTAAATAACCTATACTGTGTTGATAAGCCGTTAAACAACATTCAATATTCGGACAAGGTGTTAAAAAACGAGTCAGCAAGATGATGACAATTGATCGATACACACATAAGAGATGGGGATAGGAAGCTTATAAGCTTAAGATCTCGTATATTGAAACATATGTAAAGATTATAATTTATGTTCAGAATTGCAACTGTTATGCGTATTAAGGATTGACAGTGTGATACCTCAGGGAGTGTCACATTTGTAATAAACAGTGCAGCTAATCCGATGTGTAGAATTTCGAACCATTATTCCCTATGTAATATGATATCTTATTGCGCATGCCCATGTATTGATACTTTATCCTATTACACTTTACATAATCTATATGAGCGTAGTTATTAAGTCAGTTTAAGTAAGTGAGCTAGTCCTTTATTACAGTGACATATGTAAAGAAATATAAAAATATCGGACAGGGAAAGTAGCATTCAAGGAGGACAGTCAACAACAAAACACAGAAACAAACACGCAAACAGACAAACAAGAAAGCAAAAGTAAAAATCAATGCAAACGACATCACAAACACAAACGGATTGACAATAGGGCTACCGCCTTGGAACGGTCAGTGGCAAAGTAGGCCTCTGGGGGTTTAAACCGGTTCTAGGGTGCACCAAACCTCACACTTACCCTACTGTCATCCCATTAAAACAGGACAGTGTAAATAAAGAAATCCCCGCCATGATCTAATCTCTAACCAACTAGGCAGCATCAATAGGCAATATTAGTAAAACACAAATATGCTCGTGTAAATATAATACAAAAAAAACAATAGCCTAGAAAACCACAATGAATGTAAGTTAAAATTACAACTTTATGGCTTGATACCATTTTGTTTTGAATGATATGTTACGTCATTTTTAGCACATATAAGGCCACATATGATGGTCGGTATTTGCTTGTGGTAGAGGAAGAACACCCCATTTGCCAGGGTAGAACCAGTACTGTAAACCCCTCTCCAACCGTAAGAATGGGTAGAACCACAACTGTATTCCTATCTCCATCCCTAAGAATGGGTAGAACCAGTACTGTAAACATCTCTCAACCGTAAGAATGGGTAGAACCAATACTGTAAACCTCTCTCCAACCATAAGAAAGGGTGGAACCAGAACCGTAAACCTCTCTCCAACCGTAATAATGGGTAGAACCAATACTGTAAACCTCTCTCCATCGCTAAGAATGGGTAGAACCAGTACTATATACCTATCTCCATCCGTAAGAATAGTAAGAATGGGTAGTATAAATTGAATGTTGTTTAACGGCTCATCAACACAGTAAAGGTTATTTAGAGCCGCCCCCAGAGAGAGGGGAAGGATACATAGGAATCCGGGAACCGGTCCCTACTCTTATTATGGAATATACTTCTATGGCTCTTTAACGTGCTTGGACGATATACTGATACACGGGACCGCCCGGTTTACGTCCCCATCCGACGAGGCTAAGGGAAAATGTCTTGCTCAAGAACACACCGACGAAACTCAGTGGCAACACGGTGAATTGAACCCGGAGCCTCCGATTACAAATCCGCCGCGCTACCGACTGCGCCACGCCAGCCGTGGAGCCAATACTGTAAACCTCTAGCCATCCGTACAAATCGACACTTCCTCACTTGAGAAGTCCAGCTCCCAGTGGGATTCGAACCCGCAGTTGTAAGAGGCGATACTTCGTTAATCTCTCGGCAACGGAGGCGTTGTTTGGCTGGATGGCTTGATAAAAAAAGCATATTTAAACACAACATGTTTAAGAGATAACAACTTTCTTACCTTGCCTTACCTTAACTTACCTTACCTTACCTTATCTTATCTTATCTTATCTTATCTTATCTTATCGTATCTTATCTTATCTTATCTTATCTTAGCATATTAACTTGTTTAATACTAATACACTTAAACATACATTTTAAAAAAGGTTAAAGTATCGAACACTAATAATACAAGCAATAAATGAATAAAAGTGTTTTTTACCTTGTCTTTAGTCCGCTCATGAATTTGTTTATCAACATACTAAAACATATATTAGTTGTAACCGAGCTAGTATTATACACTCCGCACGTATACGACGTTTAACATAGCAAGCATGCCTATGTATTTATAATCAATGTAACTCTACCCGTAAACTCGTTTTGGGTGAAGAAGTCTCTATAGCGTCTAAAGCAATAGGGCGCGAATTCGTAAATTATCGAAAAAAAAAGCAAAACTGTTTATCCTATTATACAGCCTTTTTTAAATTAAATGTTATAATCGTCGCAATTATATCAAAGCATAGTGTTTTGAAAAAAGTTGCTTATTTTTTAAACCGGCAACGCCTAATTTAAACTATAGCTTTCACTTTAAATAATTGCCCCCTCTGTGAATGGGATGTTAACGTAAGACCGTTGATTAAAAACGAGAAGTTTGAATAGGAGGAATTTAAATGATGTTCAGAGCTCGTCGCGGCACATGCTTTTGTGAAAATTGTCATATTCCTGTAAATGATTATCATAATCCATATACTGGCTTTAGAGGGACACATGGCAATCTTCATGTTATGCTCTACTGTCCGAAGCTTATGGGATGGCGAGTTGTCCGTCGTCCGTCCGTCGTACGTTATTTCTTGCCTTGTGAACCCTCTAGGGCCTTAATTATTAATCGACTCTTTACGAAACTTTGCCAGTGTCTTTATATCAATGAAAGCACGGACAAGTTCGAAAACCAGCCAGATCGGATTAATTTTGCCGGCCCTTGTTTTTTTCTGAAAAATGCCATATTAAGCGTTATGAACACCCTAGCACTTTCGTGTATTATTTGATCTTTACCAAACCTGCACATATTGTTAATACCAATAAAAGCTTAGACAAGTTCGAAAATCAGCTAAATTGGGTTAGTAACATCAGAGTTATGTCCCTTTTTTCTGAAAAAAAAGAAGCCATTTTCTGCCTTGTGAAAACTCTAGCACCTTCATTTATTATTTGATCCTTACCAAACCTGCACATATTGTTAATACCAATAAAAGATTAGACAAGTTCGAAAACCAGCTAAAACGGGTCGTTACACCAGAGTATGGCCCTTGTTTATTCTGAAAAATGCTATTTTCTGCCTTGTGAACACTCTAGTACCTTCCTGTATTATTTGATCTTTACCAAATTTGCAAAGATTGTTAATATCAATGAAAAATGGACAAGTTCGAAACCAGCTAAATTGGGTAACAAATACCAGAGTTATGGCCCTTGTTTTTTCTGAAAAATGCCATTTTCTGCTTTGTGAACACTTTAGCACCTTCATTTATTATTTGATCTTTAACACATTTGCACAGATTGTTAATATCAATGAAAGCTCAGACAAGTTTAAAAACCAGCCAGATCGGATAGGTAACACAAGAGTTATGTCCTTTTTTTCTGAAAAATGCCGTTTTCTGTCTTGTGAACACTCCAGCACCATCATTTATTATTTGATCTTTACCAAGCTTGCATAGATTGTTAAAAGCAATGAACTCTTTGAGGAGTTCGAAAAACAGCAAGATCGGACCATTTGTGCAGGAGTTATGACCCTTGTCTTTGATAAAATATGCCCTTTTTTGCCTTGTGAACACTCTAGCACCTTCATTTATGGTTTGATCCTTACCAAATATCTTTTATTTATTTTTTTAATTTTTGTATTTTGTCAATTTTTTTTTCAATTTTTTCTATTTTTGTTTATTTGTTTATTTTTGTTATATATATGGGTTTTTTTAACGCCGTGATGGATTTGACGAAAGTTAGCAGGAAGCATTGGTATGGTTATTTAGTGAGCCTATTGCGATTTTTTCAGGTTCGTTGATTTTTGATTGAATTTCGGCCCTTGACATTTTTACTTCAAATTTCTTGTCGGCGCTACTCCTTCTAAACGCCTTGTTGGATTATAACGAAACTTGGCAGGAAGCATCGGTAAGATGTCTAGTTGTGCATATCGTGCTTTTGTTCCAGGTCGCTGTTCCTTGACGGAGTTATGGCCCTTAGACAGTTTTACTTTATATGTCTTGTCGGCGCTACTGCTCCTAAACATCTTATTGGATTTCTACGAAATTTTGCAGGAAATTTCGGTATGATGTCTAGTTGTGCAAATCACGGTATATCAATAAAATATTGGACAAGTTCGAAGAAAGGAAGTACTGATGGGAATTTTATGACGACAACCCTTGATATAAGACCCGTTTTAGCAAGTAGAGCGTCTACATGCCCTCTTGGGCCTCTTGTTTTTAAAAACTCATGGCGTCCCGCTAGTTTTCCTTCACCATAGATTTAAATGTAGTATTGGTGCAATACAATTAACAGTTAATAATATGCACAAACACTTTGCTTATACTATTCTTATAATTATCATTGTGACATTGATGAAACGAATAGGGTAGTTGTTTCTTTAAACTACCACTATCATCTTAATATATAAAGCGGACAAAAAATACAAAATATTGACATTTGACTCGCCAGTGTGGTTTAAAATCCATGCTTGTTCGAGACATTTTGCGGTACCAGTAAACGCTTTTGTCAAGTAATTGTTAATATTCATTGGATAGAAATGAAACACAAGTTATACTTCTTGTTACTAAATCTATTCTAATACTTAATATATACAGAGTGCATATCCAAGGCGTAGGCGGAGCTTATCAGTTAGTCAGTTATAGGGAGGAGCTAGGCATTTTTTGCATACATTACATCAAGGTTTTTCTAAATCGCTCGTCGTGTTCAATTAGGAGCCGAGGATAGCACGTGCTGTAAATCCGGAGATCACGGGATCGAGCCTCACTGGCGCCACTGGGTTACATCGGTGTATCCTGGGGCACAACACATACCCTACCCTCGTTCATCGGAATGGATAGTAAACCGAGCGGTCCCTTGTATCGGAATCTAACCATTACGTGGTCCGAATATTAACCTTCATAGCCCATCCAACCCCATTTTCAAGAAGCGAAAACGGGTAAAAAACTTTATTTCGGCTTAAAATATTTGCATATTGTAAAATTAAAACATTTAATAGGTAATTTTAAACAGGTTGTAGCTTTTTTCAGTAAAACAGGTTTTTAAACGTTTTTAAACGTGTTTTATTGTCGAAATATCCGTAATAAAATCCTGCTAATATAAGCTTTCCCATCGATTAACGGAATTACATTACATGGTCCGAGTATTTTCATACCCCATCCGCCCCTTCTCCAAGAAGCGAAAACGGGGTTGGCTGGGGTATGAAATAAAACCGTAATTTCGGCTTAAAAAGTCTGCATATATCGTAAATTTAAAACATTTAATATTTAATTTTAAACAGGTTATCGCGTTTTTTCAGTAAAAAATCTAAGCATGATTTGCTGTCGAAATATCCGTTATAAAGTCCTGCTAATATAAGCTTTCCCATCTCTTAGTGAAATTAAGGCGGGACCACGTAATGTAAGGCGGGACCACGTAAAGATGATGGCTTATCAAAATACTCAGTGATGTTTGGTTATTGGGGAAGGTTTTAAAATTCATATCAATACCTCTGACGTCACGTACGTTAACCATTAAGCCGTCATTTCAAACGCCAGAAAAAATGTTAACCGCTAGGACGTCATTTTAAATGTCAGATGAAAACCACAAGGTAATGGAATGCGTTAGTTTAAGCGATTTTCGTTCCAACAACACATTCAAATAGGATAAAGCTGCATATTTTTCTCCTTTGATGATGAGAGATATTCAGAAAATGTAAGTTGTGAGAATTTGTTTGTATTTTGTCCACTCGTTCTACAAATTGTTTATCATGATAACACAAATCCATGTCAGATAAGAAATAATATATTTCCATCAGGTTTATATTGGTTTCTAGATCAAAACATGGTGTTTGGACTTGAAACATCGAAACCGCGGGCCTGCAGCCCTTCGTATCGTTCCGCCCATCTGGTATTGATTTAGGACAAAATAAACCAGCTGAATATATTTTATTTCTTGAATCTATCCACCGATCCCGTTAAAGAACCATGTGAATCGATTCGATACTAAGATAAGGGCACTGGGATGCATGTGTCTGCTTCTCCTCTTTCTGAGGTGGCTTGAAATAACATAAACAGTTTGTTGATGAGCCGTTAAACAACAATTCAAGTACACATGTTAGGATGGCGAAACCACGTGACTTTGTGATCGGTTATGTAAACAAAGCGCTCGATTCAGGTTGGGATTTTCTTCATAACTTCCTTAATATAACTCGCATATACCTTTACAATGTGAGCTAGTACTAAATTCAGTTTGGTTCATTTAGTACTAGATAAATCATATTACCATTTGCGGCAGAGGAAAGAGGTCACCTTTGAGGGTTATGTGCACTTAAGTAGAATAAAATTTGATAAATATTAAGAACGTTTTGAAGCGAACACTTACCTGAATCGAGCATTTTGTTTACATTTTTTTTGCCCTGAATTCGATCAAATGAAAGTCACGTGGTTTCGCCATCCTGTTGTTCAACAGATCGTTTGACGGAATACGAACATAATCACAATAATACACTTAAACATCCATAAGCACAAGTATAAATTGCACACAAAAGAACACGTACCAGTCCTATGAATATATTTTATAGGTGTATGTTTATTTAGTGTTTAACGTCATTTTCAGCACATTGTAGGCTATTTATGATGTGTTCTTTTTTTTGTGGTGGAAGCAGACCACCAACTAATTCCTGGCTAGAACCAGTTATGTTTATCTCCCGCCATCCGTAAGAATCTAGATCAATCGACACTTCTCACTTACAAGTTGAGCTCCCAGTGGGATTCGAACCCGCAGCGGTGATAGGCGAAAAGGATTAGAACGCAATTTCGTTTACCCCTCAATGACGGATGCTTTGCTTTAAAGGCGTATGAAAAACGCTACAACGCTAAGCCATCTCACGTAACCGACAGTGAATATGTATAATTTACTCAAATTACATGTTGTTATTATCATAGTTGTGCAAATAATATGGGTGTTAACTTTATGATTAATATTTCTTTTGAAGGATATTGTAAACAGCTATTGTTCTATTGGTAAGCCGCACATAAATATATGCCGCACATCCTTGGCAAGATAAACACTAAAAATGATATTTAAAACTGTTTAAAATAGAACAGTAGTTGAAAAACAAATCTTTTGAAATGACCGATTTTAACTGTGAAGGACACATTATCTTGTTTTTGTCGTATTGGATGACACTTTACATCCACGTCAATATAGGATCTTCCGACAAAATTACTACTAATAATAAAACACATTTTAACCACAAGGAATTCAAACCGCATACAAAAAAGTGTTTTTAACATTCCACTGTAATTGAATGGTGTAGAGTTTCACTCACGCATGTGGTGTACTAAACTTCATTATACTTTAAATAATTTTATGTATTTTATGAAAAGGAAATCTAGTATAGTGTCGAGTTTATTATGGTACATCATATCACATTCTAATACCATCATATCATATTGTTATACCATATGTCATCGACTAAACATCATAAGTTATGCTTGGATTACTGTCTTTATATTCTATACACAAAGATTTTTGTTTTTTTTTAAATCTTTATACGTTGTGATTGAAGATCACTGAAAATATTACAGACGAAGTCAACATTCTTCGAGAAAAAAAAAGAGACAAGAGACGGCGTTACGTTTCCGGTTTCCGTGCGGCGACAGCAACAGTGACCGCTTAAGGTAGCTACCCACCAGCAACAGCCACATTTTACAATGTTTGTACACCGTTTCTAAACCTACTGACGGCGAGGAAAAGGAAACGCATAATCAAAAAATTGCCTACACTACACTATTATCTACACCTAAAGGACAACTCTGTCACGTAGCAGACCTTTTAATTCAAGTATACTTTGTTCAACGAAATTCATAAATGTTGAAGTGTCGCTTGAACAAGTCAAGCCATTTTATTATTATTATATACCTAATTCTCTCGTGCAATGAGCGGTCTGCATTTGTAGCATGCGACCGTACAATATATTTCCGTATTGGACGCACGCGCGTACAATTTTTTTTAATTAAAAGCATCAATATCACATAACTGCTTTACACACCTGTATACTTTCGTTTATAAAGCGCTTAATGAAAATATTTGTTGTCGTGTGGTGTTGACAGTTGATAGTTGGTGAAAGATGCTTTCTGAAGAAGAAATAGCGAAACGATACATGTAAGTCAATTTAGATCATTTAAAGGGGTAACCATTAGTGTGTTTGGTGCTGTTTAAAATTAATCTTCTTTCCGAAAGGACAGGTCTAATGTCGCCCTGTACCATTCGATTAACAGTAGCATATTAAACATATAACATATAGCGGAACTACCCACTATGCGTTTCATTTTCTTTTTAATATATATATAACTTACATGTTTTAAGGTTCCAAACTCTATAGACACAATATAGACGTTTTAGTCAGCTAGGTCAAACTCCAAAACTCATTTATTTTACGTATTTTCAATCAGAGATATGTTAAGAACCCATAAATAAACGTATACTTTTAATCGTCACATATACATTATTATATGACCTGAACTCCCGTTTGATAAACGGTTTTGTAGTGTAATTCTGCCGTTATTTGGCTGGTTAGTTTCTTTAAACATTCACGTTTTGCGTTAAGTCAGTCAATCTCTACCAAGAGTTGACGTTCCTTGCATCCACATTCACTTATGTCAACGTCTGAGCAAGTACCATTCTTTGTTTACAATCGTGTTTTTTCCTACTCGGCTTTATATGAAACGTTTAACTTTAAACAAAAAAAAAGATATTTAATAAACACTTCATATTGCTGAGAATTATATTGCGGTAGCATAACGTTTTTACTTTGGCATTTCACTCTGCCGTTAAAACATTCAAATTGCACCCTGCCATAACATTACCCAAAAGTTTGCAATATACCAGCACTTTTCAAAATATCATCAGCGTAAACCGCTCACTAAAATTCAAGAACTAACCTAAATACAAAAGCGTCCACAGTACGCGCTGTTTCGTTTGATAGCACCTCCGTATCACCAGTGGTGTAGGGTCGCGGTGTTTATTTCTGTTCGCCATTTTGAAACATTAGCTAAGGCGATGTGACAAATTATCATGTGATCGCAGATTACTTTCTGAGACATTAGGCGTAATCGACTGGCCGTTTTCGTTGAATACTGCTTTTCCGTTGAGCATGTTTTTCATTCGGCTGGCCTTTTTATTTTTTCTCGTTGAGTACTTACTTAAAGCTACACAGTCCCTATTTTAACTGGTAATAACTCATGAATATGAATGAGTCACGTGTGAAGGAGTTTTAAATCGTCGAACACACCGGATAAAATGGCATTTGCCATACCTTGTTTGTAAAATAGTTTGTTGAGAAAATGTTCGACTTTTTGGAGGAGGCTTTTTAGAACTACTCAAGTAGCTTTTCGGATAGCTTGTGTCTTTGGTCAAACTATTTACAGAGCTTTTCTTGATAGCAACCCAGCACCTATGGTAAAAGTGCGGAGGGGTAATATTTTCTTCTCTTTATCTGTTTATTGTCTTTCTGAAATACCATGCACATTTGTCGATAGTGTATTTATTTATCTGTATACCTTACCTTATCTTATCATTTAATTCGATGCACATACTGTAACAGCCTGCAGGATGATAAATGCGGCCCGTTCAATAATTATTCCCCGCCGGCTGAAATCGGCGAAAATAAGTATGCTTATGACTGGAAAGGAGAACTATTCGTATTTTCCCTTTAGTTAATTATCCCATATAACGCTAGAAAACTGTGTAATTTATTAATGTCTGATGAGATGGTGATATTGTCAGGCGAATGTAAATCGGAAGATATCGGTAAACCTTTTCAGTTGTTGGTCATCCTTTTCATTTCTAATCTTTGCGGGTTATAAACACTGTGAATAAAGGCCCTTTTTAAACTCCGCGCATAAAGCGATATATGATCAACTAACCGACAGCTGTCAAAAATGGCAATGGAATAATTTGATAAGTTATTTATAGCAAAAACGGTTTGAGTGTTTACTGATGGTAAAAGGGTTGTCTGTTGTGCAAATGTTAGTATCTCGGTGACATACTTTACTTTAAAAAAAGCAAGAAATTGTTGACAATTATGTGAAATTTATTGTAAAATGTTAGTTTTGTTTGTATGGTGTTTTACATCATTTTCAGAACATTTGAGGCTATATATGACGGTCGATCGTTTCGTGGTGGAGGCAGACCACCCACTTATTCCTGGGTAGAACCAGTACTATACACCTACCGCAGCCCCTAAGAATCAACTCTTTTAAAAGGTAAACGTTACATTATTGTTTTTTTTATTCCAGTGGAGTTTTGATCATTGAAAAAAATGAGAAAAAGACAACAATGTAAACCAATATCAAAAAGTGTTTCGTACTCAATATTATCACACTTCTTGTTTCAGTTGCAGGTTTTAGTCGTAAAGTTGGTAAGAGCTTCTGTGACCGGGATAGTAAAGACGCCGCTTTTAGAAACTTTTCGCCTCGCTGTTGGGAGCTCAACTTGAGAAAGTGTTGATCCTAACGAAGTGCAGGATGTAAACATACAGTACTAATTTTACCTCGGTCCCAGGAAAAGTAGGTGGTATGTCTCCACCTCGATTAAAATCAACTGCCATATATAGCCCAGAATGTGCTGTAAATGATGTAAAACACCATTTAACAAAAACAACAGCTCGAAATTGAGAATAAAATATGCGTTTTAGAATTGGGAATTTGATCAACAGAAGGAAAACGGACTCAAAACAAGACTGTAACGAAACACAGCAATTGCAACTGACCTATAGTGAAGTTTTTTCATGATAAATTCTATTAATTTAGAATGATTATTTATGACTAATTTGTCATAATAAACAAAATCAGCATTTTAAATCATCATTGGCTAATTAGCTTAAGTTAATTTATAGCAGGAAAGTTTATTTATTTACTGTCATCTATAAAGAATGTTGGTGCAGAGACAAGGAGCCATTTTGGAAGGATCTTGACATGATGGAATGAAACATAGTGAACCATCCCATGAATGACACATTCTATTTATTTAGAACGAGTATTTATGACTGATTTGTTGATATAAACAAAATCGGCATTAAAACAAAGCATGGGAGAATTCATATAACTTCAAATAGCCTGACAAGTTCATGTCTACACCAACATTTGATGTTGAGGAACATTACTTTCAGTATAATATACTGAGTGCAACACATTCAAATGAAGGACACACTAGTTTTGGGAAGCAATTGTTGCTGAATCGGCATTAAAGGATGATATTGCGTTGAGAGCTAGAGTTTAATATGTTTGTTTACCATCAGCTTTTATTACCCTACCAAGTTTATTCAAATGGTGACCCAGTGGTCAAATTTGGCCGCGCCCCAGGGGTCACATGTTCTACAAAGACTTGTTTATGAAAAAACTTCAAAACTCTTTTTCTTTGCAAATACAAAAGCCAGAGTTTTGATATTTTGCAGTCAATATAAGCTTATGGTCCTCTACAATGTTTGTTCAAATGGTGATCGACCCTTTGTTCAAACCTCGGCAGTCATATAGGGATTGATTTAAAAAAAAACTTTTCGGAAACTACAGAAGCCAAAGCGTTAATATTTTGTTAAAACACATAGCTTATGATTCTATACCAAATTCTTTCAATTGGTGATCCTCAGGGGTCAAATTTGGTATTGTCCCAGGAGCCACATGCCCTTCCTTGACTTACATACGAAACAATGTTAAAACACTTCTTCTGTGAAACCACAACAAATTCAGACAAAGCTCTCAAATGTTATATGTAGCGTCAGTTTAACTTTATGGTACTCTATCAAGGGGCCTAATCTGGCCCGTCTCTTGATGGAGAGGGGGCCACCTATTTCATATTTGCGGAGAACCTCAGGTGAGCGATTCAGGGCCATCTTAGCTCTCGTTTTGTGTTAGGTATAGTACTAACGATGTTTTAAATTACATACATATTGCAACAAATACATTTAACATCGTATAATATGTTTGTTATAATGATTTAAATACTAGATGATTTATAGGTGATAACAATACCCAACTGTATTGTACCTAGTCTGAATATACACATATTTACAAAATAGTTTTCTTTTAAAAATCGTATTTTGAGAATGGTTTATTTTCCATGTATATAAATATACTATTAGAATTTCATAATTAGTTTGTAATAATGGTTTAAAGACAAGCCCGGCGTTTCTAAAACGGAGCCCGGCGTTTTCAATTTCACGGAAATACACTCCTCTCAGCTAATAACATAAAAATAAAATGAAAATAATTTTTATTATAATTTTTTATTTAAACATATATATATACACGCCAAATTGGTTTCCATCCTCTAAATATATAAATATATTTTTTAAATTGACGAATCAATTTTTTCAGTTAACACCTTTTTCCCGAGGCCAGCAAGTCCCGACAAATCAACCGTCTTTTACCGGTAGCCAGTCTTACTGGAAGTAGTCAAACGGTGTGAAGTTCATTTGTTCCACTTATTCCCATTCGAATGGCCTCATTCCATTGTGCACATTTTCGTTACTGCGTAGGTGGGCGGAGCCTAATAATGTTCAACGGAAAAGTGCCAGTTGACAGTCACATGGGACTCTGGTAGAGATTGTAAGTCAGTATGCACTAGAGACGCTCTACGCCGGTAATTGTATTTTCGGTAGTACAACTCAACGTGTCACAAAACTGTGGGTGTGACTTTGACCCTCCATTCCAGCGTTGGGTTGTCACGTTAGTAGGGGAACTCTAAGCACTAGCGAATTCAAACGTATAGGAACAATATAGTGATAGATAATTTAAATCTTTCATCTTGAACTCCTTGCACTTAGTAAATTATGGAGAGAACTGTAACTAATGTTGTAATAACTTGTAGTTAATCCATTTGCATATGTTTCTATGAATATTCTGATGTTGAATTGATGTATTGTAACATATCTGCAATAAAATATTATTCAACTAAATTAAACTAGTAAATTGCATGCAGAATATCAACCAAACAGTTGGTGATGTAACTCAATATTTTCGGCCGTGTATTTTCAGGCGAGACATTTAAGTCCGCGGAATGTTTATTGTACGTATAGTGCGTTTGCATGTTAACAAGCATTATTCATTGTATTCACATTCTAATTTCAACTATTAGATCTGACTAATGGCGAAACATGATGTTGTGCAACAAGAAATGTATCGGAAACAAATATGTGCGACACATTACATTAAGCAATAGGTAGATTGCAGTAACTTTGCTTAAAGGGAAACGTAACAATCGTTATACCCCAAACATGATGATTACACATCGATTTATTATTTTGACTTCAAGTCTGCTTGAATACACGTTTAAAGGTACTAGCTATATAATTTGAACATTTTCAGTTTGTCTTCGTTTTCTAAATATACGAGGGTGCTTCAAAAAGTTCTGTCACTAGGCATATATCCTTTGAACTGGATATTACACTGAGAAAAAGTAGTGTATTAATAGTACTACTGGGTTCGCTCTCTTAAATTCCACAACAAAAATGAGACATTTCCGGTTATTTATACCCCTGAATTACCTCCCCTTACCACACCTTTTGGATACTGGCATATCTGAAAATGTCCTTGTTACAAAACGTTGTAAACATTATTTGAATAATTCTATGCTTTTAAATTTTCCTGTACGCCATCTGTTGTTATTTGCCCATAATCCAGGAAAATGATTTTCGAGAATTCGGAAAGGTCTTGCTGCAAACCAGATATGAGTGAATGCATATCCCTTAATTTTAGCAGAAATAACACTTATTTTCTTCATTTTGTTTACGGAAATGTTATAATATCTTTTAAATGTTGTAATTATTCTCATAATATTAATATGTTTTAATATTTGTTTACAAATCCTAGTCCTTCAGTGTTTAAATTTCATATTCAACACATTATTGTAGAATTTTGTACAATGTTTAGTGAAAATATTGATCAATCAAAAACACTATTTCAGATTCCATTTAATGTCCATTTATCATTAAATTAATTGTACACGTTAGCTTAAAATGTTAATTTCTAAGACAATGCCTTTTCATCTACCATGCTTAAATTCTGAAACTTGTAATGCACAGATATAACTGGTAATGTATGAGAAATTTCAAAGGTCTTCGACAAGTACTTAAAGAGAAACAGGCATTTAAAAAAAGTAACAATTAACATACCTGAAAAAACTCAGGACGAAAATGCCTCAGTATGTATAAGTGATGTGTATTAAATGTTCCATATCTTTCGTCACACAAAAGATACAGCATTTATTTTACCATCAATGGAATGATATTGAAACCTTCTTTCATTTGAGACCAAACATCAGCACTCACAACGAGCACATAATTGTTAAAACGCGTTAGTGACAGAAATTATTGAATGACCCTCGTATCATAGGTTTATTATAGTATTGGTGCAGTATAATAAACACATAACAATTTCCACAATTTGAACTGTTAACATTATAATTACTATTGATTGCAAATATGCTATGAGAAAAAATAACCTGACTCTGACTTTCAAACAAAATAAAGATGTGCGTGTGTCCCTTTAATGTGTACGATTTATGAGCTAAGTTATTCTAAAACTGTTTATTCATGCATGCGTATTAAAGCTAAAATATGCATCTACAACTGTACAGGGGCGTAACTAAAACTGAGTCAAGTATTCACATGCTTGTAAGTGAAATTTAAAAACAAACGTATGTACAGCGAGAAGGATAGAAAGAAAGAAAGCAAGCACGCAATAAAGAATAAAGAAAGAAAAGAGAATGAGTATGCATGGCATCTGCAAGTAGGCATTATCTAAACTCACAGCAAAATGTCCATTACTGTGTACACATCGTTACAGCTACACCGGTTGCCCAGTAACAACATACGTGACGAAAACTGTGTAAGTCGGGGAATTCAAAATAAGCCAACATTTGCAATACATGTTTGTTGAGACAGAAGGTCGTTTTTTCCCCACTTTTTTGTATAGTGTGATATCTGCAAATCCTAACGAAGTCAACAGACGGAAACGAGGCGGGTACTTGTGGCCGAAAAGCCCAAATTTCTTCTAGAAACCCTACAGTTACCCCCACCGTCGTTATATACATGCTTGTGGACGATGTTGACGATTCTTCTGACGTTGCCTGTCGCAACTGTTAAGCAGAACATTAATGTATTGTGCTTCGTAGGTAAAACAACTACACACGAAGCACACTGGCACAGGAAAGAATGGTGAACCTTGTACATTCACAGAGCCCTTTAAATAGCGGTATCAGACATGTTGAGGCTTCTAAGAAACAGGCGAGCTGATTTTGGATACTAATGTGAATGTATATAATCATTATCTTACAAAGTCAGCATAGCTGTTGCTGGTGTACACTTTCAAATACACATGGTGTCACTCTCGACAGATAGTTTAACTGCAAGAAGTGGCTAGGTTAAATGTAATGTACAGGTCTAGTCACCATTTGATCAGCAAATGTGTGAGTTTGTTAGGATACATGCATCTATACCTTGTGGTTTCAGAAAGGACGAATTTTTAGTACTTTTTCCTATAATATGTCCATGTAAAGCATCTCAAATTTGATAGCATTATTAACAAACATCTCAAATGACTTTGTGGAATATGTATTTATAATAGGTATATACGTTTTTACATTGTGTTTGTGTTCAAGACATAATTCCTTTTTGAAACAATAAAAAACATAATTATAAAATAAATATAAATAAAAATAAACCTTGCGTGACAATCCCCGAAAATGTGTTTGATGTAGATAAGTAATAGCTTTCCTCTTTAAATTTAACATATATTCACCTTCCATAAAGCTATGAAACTGAAATGTTTATGAAACTGTAATGTTTTACATTAATTTATAAACAAAATGTGTAATCTGTACTGCTGATAACAGGGGCCAATCGTTGATACTTTCATTGAGGTCCTCGTTCCAAGTATTTACATGTTTGTTCCGTACAAACTATTTGGCACAGTAATGAAATTGAGTTTAAAACCAATTTGTATCGTAATCATCGAACAGAGCATATTTTCTTAAAACTCCTCATCAACTTAATGCGTGACTATCTTTCTTATGATCATATAATTTTCTACCCAGAGTTGTCGTTCCTTTCATCCACATGCAACTTGTGACCCTGTTTGAGATTGCGATCATAGAGTGACTATAATTATTGACCCTCAAGCGCTCACTTGACCACGATTTGAAACAGTATTAAAGAATCGGCGAACATTATTTTGTTGTTTGTTAAATTTCTGGGCAAGATTCCACCTTTCCTGGAAACCATTACCTTGGTCTTGTCAGTGTTAACTTTACGTTTCCACCTTGTACAATAATCATGCAATATATTCAATCCTGATTGTAATTCTATGACCGTGTTGGCAAATATAATGATATCATCTACATATAGTAATCAAAGCACTGAAAGTGCTGATGGACGGTGCCACTCAGAAAATATTGATCAAAATCAAATTCCGCAAAAAACCGTTTGCGTACTAAGGTGGTGAACATTTGTGCAAAATAGTACTGAAATCGGATTACCAAAGTTATGGGACCGGACGGACGACTGAAGGACAGTCGGAGAGCAGAACTTCTATATCCCTCCGCCTAACTGACGGGGAATAAAAGTAAAGTTATGTAGGAAAGTTAGATGTGTAATTTTCAGAAATGAAAGACAGCAATTATTTTTAGACACTCGTCTTTTATACGGCATTGACCAACTAACGGACGAGTTCAAAACTATATTAAAAACACTAAACGATTCCAAAATCCTTAACTTTGTATCGATATAGCGTTGCATTTTGTCAACTGTCGCTATGTTTTTAACAGCCTGAACGGTGATATGGGGTGTTAGGTCGGTGGAGTTTGCGTGGGGATAGAATGGCACGGCAAATTTTGCTTTCGGTATTCTCCGTATTACGCACCTTGTATGTTCGCTATATTTCGGAATATACGGTACGGTACGGCTTTTACCCCCAACCTCATGTAGACGCTTGTTTACGTTATAAGACACATGCACATTAATTTTTACAGGATCAAATCCCTGTAACAGCGTATTATTTAAACTTAAGTTAAAATCACTTAATGTTTACCAACGCTTACATGTTTTTCAATAGTTTGTCAATGTACGGATCATTTGCCCATATACAGTCTTGCAAATGTTACTACTTCTATCGCGCTATAATCTTTGGTGTCTATTAGAAGTTCATTGTCAGCCAGATTTTCCACTAAATAGGACGGTTGCCTGACGGCACCGTCCAATAAAACAACTTAAGGGAACCGATATCCAAAATATTCATCTTCTAAGTCATTCAGATACATTAAAAATAGGAAAGGCGACAGGCATTTTCCTTAACGAACCCCTACGTGACATTCAAAGGTATCACTCAATGTATTTTCAAACTTAACTTTCGATACATAGATCTTATAACATCGAGCATTTTCCCTCTAACCCCAAGTTTTATAAGCTTATACCAAAAACTAACTCTAACATCATAGTCAAACGCTTTTGAGTTTGAGAAATCTAATGTTTGGATTATGGTCAACGAATGAAGAGAACTCCACCAAAAAATGACTGAAGTCTACCATGCTGTTACCCCTGCTTCCGACAAAGGTGAAAGAGCCTATGTCTTTTTCTTCGCATACCCTGCCTTTAGCTTCTCGCAAACCCGATTGCTTTAAACATTCAAGCAGCAGAACTCCATTTGTATAATTTTATTTTTTCCTCAGATTTTGGGGGCCGTTCGTTATCATGTACATAATCGTCCGGGAAAAGATATATGATAAGTAGAATATTTTGCCACAAAATCGAGATGCTGTCCTATCCTTGAATTGAGGTCCTCAAGGATAAACAAATTCCAGTTATCATTTGACACATTTTCAAAACTGATTATGTTTTAATACAATATCAAATATATTATTTTCGTTAAAAAATGATCTACCAGAGTTTGCTGGTATAATATAACATAGACAGACATAAAACTCATTTTTTAAAATTGAAATGCCTATTTTCTAACTTTATCCATATATGTGAATCATTATGTGTCATTTATAATATATCTGAGGTAACAAACTTGTCTCTGATATATAACACGCTGGCATTTGTGTTACAAAAGTGAATAGCATTTTTTGGATAATTTGGGTTCTCCGTTTTTATTTCATGCTGTTTAAGAACTTCAATATCACTTTGTTGGTGCTTTCCTTCACGTAAACTATTCAAAATCCCTGCACAGTCCTTGCTATGTTTTTTGTCTTATGATTTCTTCAAGATCATGCATTACAAATAATTCCTGCCACAAATGTGTTGCAAGAGGGACAAAGTTGTTTTTCAATTGTTTTAAAAAATCCATCCATCCATGACAGGTTTTAATTGAAACAGATCACCAATCAGAATAATGTGAACACCGCCGAAAAATGAAAAATGAACATTTAATATGTTGAAACCTCTGATTAATAAGCATCAGCATGTTGTTTCCAACCATTGGAACTTCCTCAATCATTACATCAGAGAGATCTCAGTATGTGGTTCGTAGTGTGTTGTGTGTCACTATCTAATGGTTTGATAGAGTAACCTTGACTAGCAGGTATACGAAATGCTGCGTGGATAGTCAGGCCACTTATGTGAAATGCAGCTTTTCCAGTAGGTGAACACCATACTTTGCATACCTCAGGATTGTCACCTGCAGAAGAAGACAAATGTCGTAACAATGCTTCACGTAAAGCTGAGACAACTACGGATTTGCCAACCAGCACCACTAGACAGAAATACGTGCAAAGGCTCCAGGTTTTGTTTGGCACTTTGCAGAACATGCTGGAAGAACTCGTGTTGTTTTCTATTTAATGACTGTACAAGAGATCTATAATTTGCATAATACATTCTTTTTGTATTAACATTAATAACTACCAGTGCTACTGAAGCACCAATGTCATTTCCTAAGTCATACTGACGTTGAACTTCCGGACGATCTGGATCAAAATAAACAAATTGGTCACATGCAACCGAACCCATCTACAGATCATCAGATTCTCTTTTCTCATTGCTAGGTGCTATTTCTTCGAAGTTCAAGTCATCAGCAGCCCTAACCATTGCCTCATTTAATTGATCAACATTTTTTCTCATATTCTTTGACGATCATGTCTATGAAATTCTTTAAAGTTAAGTAAAGAGCTTCATAAGAACTATGTCCACCTAAAACATCTTTGCTCTCAGTACGCCATGGATGAAATAATAACAGTTTTTCTCTGTAACAGTTTTCTGGATCCACTTTCAGTAAATAATGAACGTAACAGATTACTTCAGAATTTTTCCCTGGATTTAATTGTGATGCCACTTTTCAGTGAGATTTCTTTTCCTTCCTCAACTAACATATATGGATCAATCTCTTCAGGCTCGTTTCTTTCTTCATCATTTTCTTCAAGAAACATTTCATCAGATGCTGAATATATGAATTCAAGTTGTGATACATAATCAGAAAGACACCGGTATTCAAGCTGCTTTGGCATTTTTGAATACCTTTTAATTATATTGTCCGTCTCGATTTCTGTTGAATTTTCAGCCATTTCTTTCCCTTGATTTCAAACGTGTACGTTTGTCAGATGGTGAAGTGTTTATGAATACTACATGTCTTGTAGCCTTGGTAACTGGAAGCTGTACAACAAGGTAGCATGCTTCATGTGCACTAATTTCAACACTATTCAAACACTTGTTACAAGTATGTATTATTTGCTTCTTTAAATCCATATTTCCTTTTTTTTCTTTTGTTTTACATGCTTCATTTATAAGGATGCTCATTCCTCTTTGGGCTTTACGGATGTACGACACTATGCATACAGCACATGCACATGGATCCAAAACAAACAGAAGGTCATGATTGGCTCCACAAGCTGTTAAATTGAATTTCATGCAGGCATTGATTCTCACCTCAGCAACATTCTTTTTCAAAAACACTTTGGGTCCATCCAATGAACTTTGAACAGCTTTAAGATAATCTTCCTCGTCCGTGTTGAGTTTTTCTAAGAACTGTCTAAACGATAAATCACATTATTTCACCTCATTTAATTTTTGCTGGATAAAAACAAACAGTTTGTATTTTTTCGTGTCAGTTTGATCTGCAACAAGTGGCTCCAGGATAACAGGTTTTTTTTTCATTGGTGGAATTGGAAATCCAAATCTACAAACAGCCTTTTCTTTTTTCTGCACGATCGTGAATGCCTGTGTACTTGAAAATCAATAAGTGGGTCATCAAAATTTGAACACGAAACATAATGATCAATGAATGATACTACTTCTTTATCTGTGTGCGTTTTATATGCTGGAGCACCTTCAATCCAATGAAGCATGTGAATAAGTGGAGACCCTCTCTGTTGGAATTCAACACGATAAAAGTAATCCTTGAACTTTCCAAAAGGTTCATGATTGCTTTTAAGTACATTTCTATGAACCCCTGTACACGGTGGTAAAATATCTGATACATGTCAGTGGATCAGTTTGAACGAGTTTGGTTTTGTCAGCCCAAGTCATTTTCTCAACATCATCAACGTTAAGCGTTTTATCGCTATTAACGTTTGAGAAAATCTCCAGCAAATCAAACCATCTTGTATCTGCAGAGGACAACGAGGTAACCCATGTAGGTAATCCTAACATTCTCGGCATAAAATGTGCCTGTCTGGAACATTTGAGGCCACCCTTCTGTCACCATGTTGTTCCATTTTGCATATGTCACTGTAATAAACGGAAACTGATCTCTCTCCATTTGCAGGTTTTTGACCACAACATATTGATGGAAATGATAAATACTCAGCATTGGTATCTTGATATAAACGTATGGGTATTTGTCCTTCATCAGGTGCAAAGGTGTAAATAGCGTCAGTCATTGGATCAGCCGACTCAATTATTGTATCACTGTTACCAACAACTTTTTCCTTTTCATCAATTCACTAAAATGATCAGATTCATAGTCATTTTCATTTTTGCTACTCACATTTTCTGTGTTTTTAATTATAACATCATCTGTGGAGAGAATTCCCATGTATTAGTTTTTTTTGAAGAACTCTTGCACTGTTTCTGAGCAATCTTTTCAGTTGTTGTTTGCAACCAAGTTTCATCAATATGGATACCAGAGTTTTTGTACAGGTCATTGTGGTTCATCAACCAATGAAGAGCGCTGATAACTTGTTATGGACATATATTTTCAGTAAAGTCACACTTCTTGTAGAAACGTGTTTTTTTCAGCCTCACTGGCACTGTTTCTTGTGTGTCAAAAGCTCGTGGTAAACTTTCAATGACGGGTTGAATATCAACTGGCACATTAACAACACTTCATTTCACAGACAGCTGCCCACCTCTAAGAAGTTCTCTAATTTACATGAATGGAATTCTTATTGCAACACGCCTCTCTTCTAATTGATGTAACTCAAGTTCTTTAGGCTTAATTGAACATTTGTTCTTGTTTGCAACTGAAAGACTTGGTGTTTTATTTTTCTTGAAGCTGTTAGAACAGGTTTACATATCCACTTGTTACCATCCACAGATAAGTATTTTCTGAAATGCTGCTGTACCAATGATTTATCAAAAAGGTTACTGACTGTGTTTGCTAGTTCTGTAGAATGTTTAAACCATGTTTGGTGACAACAGGTGCAGACATAGACAGGTCCAGTGGAAACTGTTTGTTTCAATTTAGAAATACATTCATTTAGTTCACAGCCATATTTTCTTGCTTCTCGCAAATTCTTTTCATAAGCTTGAACATTTGTATTTTTCCGTTTTTGTCTTAAATATAGATATAAAGATATTTAGATATAAAGATTGCTTCTCTCTGGACTTTTCTTGTATCCTAAAAGACACAAAAGACTTGGCCGTTTCCAAAGGTCCATTATCATACATTTTTGAGATAGACGCCTAATCGCACTTTCATTAGCTTTGTAGTATGCATTGTTTCTTTTCCTTTGTTTGGATTTCAATTCAAGTTTGGCCTCACGATTTCGAGTTACAGGATCTTGTCTGGCTTTCTGTTTCATTACTTTTTTCTGTTGAGTTTACATCTGGATCTTTTCTGTCTTTTCGTTTACTCTCTAGCTCTTGATTCCTTTCTTTTGCTCTAATTAAAGAATCTCTTCGGCTTTCCGTTTACTCTCTCGCTCTTGATTCTTTTATTTTGCCCTAACTAAAGGATCTAGCCGTAGTTTCTGTCTCTTGATTCTTTCTGTTGATTTAACACTATGATCTTTTCTGGCTTTTACTCTCTAGCTCTTGATTCTTTTCTTTTGCTCTAACTAAATGATCTTGACGTAGTTTCTGTCTCTTGAATTTTTCTGTTGATTTTACATTAGGATCTTTTCTGGCTTTCCGTGTACTCTTTAGCTCTTGATCCTTTTGTTTTGCTCTAATTAAAGGATCTTGTCTTCGTTTTCTCGTGTAGAGACTAGAATAAAAGGCATACATATAAATCACCAGATCATCATTAACTTCGAAAGCTATTAATATTGAGGAGCCATTAGGGGCATACAGAGCATTTGGTCCATGAGTCAAAAGTCCACTTTTATGAAAGACTGCTGAACATACTGCACCAACAATTATCAAACTCGACAAGTTCTCATTTAACACAGTCTGAAGCGTAGGTAAACTTACAGAGTTGAGGACTTTAATATTCGTAATCTTTGTATAACTAAAAAGCTACACCATCAGGGCTACCGTTACCATAAACTATGGATAATAAGTAAACCTATTACAAATTAATAATTGAAGTCTTAAATAAGATGCATTATGAAATAAAATTTGTGTTATATTGAGAGATAAATGATCTAACGATTGAATATTTATGAGTTATCACTTTTTTGGGTATATTATTCAGTCCAGTCATTATAATAATAATAATAATAATAATATAATAATAATAACAGTGTGTCCAGAATACAACTAAAACTTAAAAATAAAAAATAAAAACCGCTCACAAAACGATGTTTAAAGACAAATCAGATTATCACTATTTAATAGAATGATAGACAAACAGACAGGCAGGCAGGCAGGCAGGCAAAAAGACAGACAGGCAGGCATGCAGACAGAAACACAGACCGTCAGGGCATGCAGACAGATAGATATGTGCGGCTTTTTTAATGTTTTTATGTGAACTACTAAGTCTTCATCAAATTCCTCTGGAAACAAAAAGGATGACAATATTCATCAATGCAATATAATTATGTATCGCTTATAAATGAATAGATACGCACTGAATGCCAGAATATTATTCTCTATTTGACAGAGTTACACCGGTACTCCACGCCAGCGTTTTATATTATAATATAAAATCCCTGCCCACTGCTACGATTTACAGATAATACGTCAAACAAGAATGCACACAATGTAAACTGCTATCAATCACGCGGTAGCTCCACCCTTATGTAGGACAATCGATAATCAATTAGCCAGTTGACAACCAATCGGTGATGTGATAAGTAGATAATTGAATTGAATTGAATTGGATTTTATAGTCGCACCAACAGCTAAGGTCATATGGCGACTTTCCAGCTTCCACTGGTGGAGGAAGACCCCAGGTGCCCCTCCGGGCAATTTTCGTGCACGGGGATAAGTAGATAAGTTAATTGTTTTATACAGTGCCACTTACGGACAGGTTAATATCGTTCGAAGCTTATTATTGTGAAATTCAAATTGCATCCGGTTTCATAGATCAGTTTCTCTCTGAACTATTGGATTAAGTAAACATTGGATAGTAAAAAGTACAGCAAATTCTTTTATTTACCATAACTAACTCGTGACACATTTTTGGAATGCCTTGAAAAGGATCCCACACGCACCATTATGAAGCAATTTTCATCGAGCATTTTGTAAGAGCCATTTGTAAACAAGCACTTTCTCGCTTACAGTTTTTTGAACAATGCGTTTGTAATGGGAAGGCGCGTATCAGTTGGAAATGTGCCTGCCACCAAATTATTTGCTCCTTTCAACTTTTTGTTGACTACGAATGATTCACTAAATTTTAATAACCGAAAGCTTATTAATGTGCTCTAATGCAGATACATAAGAAGCTATGGCATTTACACGATACTGAGCTACGAACAAAGATGCAAGGAAGTTGACTAACAACACATCGGTAACAGGCAATTCCAACTCAATGCTATTTACACGACTGTATTCTGAATAACATTTCCATTAATTGAAATAAATGACCTTGGTTCTGTCGCAAAGCGCTTGCTCAATTATGTGTTGTGCATCAGCATTTATATCAACAGCATGTGGGATTTTTAGTGGCGTGCGACAAAGATGTTGAGCTTCTTGGAATGCCCTCTAAAATCGAAAACGAGACAAATTGTCAGCGATATTATTATTTACACCACTGACATGCCTAGCACGAAATAAAATATTGTACATCATTGATAACAACACTAAACCTCGTACAAATTTCATCATACTGGATCCTTAGATGTGAGCTTATTAATTACACAGATGGTAGACTCAATGTCAGAATGAAACATACTTTTGCGATTTGCCATTTTGTGACCCCAAACGCCAACAGCAAGCACAATTGGGAAGAGTTCCAATATATATGTATATGACACGCATGGAAAGACGTATTCCATCTCTCTGCAACCCATTCTGACACAAATATTGCAGAAAAACAATAGTAGACGCTGCATCTGTATGTAACTTCAACGAATCCAAAGAAATCCATTTGTCGTTGAGGAACATATAGCGCCCATTGAACGATCGCATAAACCAGTGCTACATAAGTAAATCTGCACGAGAGCCAACATTTAATCTAATATAAAACGATGAGAAAGTTTCTCCAATCGTTAAATTATATAATATACTCAACAATGCTAGCCCCGGTACAACACAAGAAGTGGCAAAGTTCAAAATACCAATTCAGGACTGAATTTCCTGCAATAATGAAATTGGCTACTAATATTAGCAACTTTTTCGTCAGGTAATCGTGTGACCATTTCCTTCGAGTCAACCTCATTACAATATATAATTAAATTAATATATACATGTGGTAGTGCACAGTCATATTAATAAACAGATAGGCCATTTCCTATCTGAACCAATTAAGTAGCCAACATATCACGTGGCACCTTAACTTTTCTTTCTCATTTATTCATTGATTTTGATAGAATGCATTCAAAATGTACATAATGAATATCAAAATGGGATTATAATACCTATTTTTTTATTTTCAGCATAAGAAGTTGTATAAAAATCTGTTTAAAGATAAATATCTCATATTTTTTGGCTTTTCGCTTCACAATCAAGTAAAAGTTTCCACTGAACTCTTTTTTGTTTAAAATGGTAGAGTAAGGAAACTACTACCATTAGACGAAGAATTCAATTTGTTCTGTGTTTTGGCATAAATTTAACTTGTATCTATAAAACTCTTCAAGGTACAAGTGTTTAAAGATTAGCAACTTTTTGTGAAATTTCCGCACTGTCCCACGTGAAATGCTGCTAAATTTCACAGTGTCCAATCTGTTTATTATTAAGTATGTGGGTAGTGCTGTCGGTTTTCTCATGTTTTATAGGTAGATTAATATAATTGCAAATTTTCAAAGAACTCTGGAAACTTTTCTGATCATGGTCAATATATATGGTGGGCCAACGAAAAAATAATTCATCTATAATATGACATAACTGCCTGATACTTTGCTGCCATAATCCAATCCACTATAGCGCAGAGATAAACCTACTAAATAAATGACAAGACATACTGAGGCCTATCACTAAACATGCATCTCCATGTAATATTCCAATGTATTTGCAGTGCCCAAGAAAACCAAGTAAATGATGTATAGGGAGTACTCTGACATTGTTTTCAATGTCTGTTTGTGCCATTAAGGAAACGCGCCCAAATTATTTTACCTTTTCTACCAAAGTATCAATAGCGTCATACTTATTACTTTTCTGAAAATACAAATCTTAAATTAACCGAAAATTTTCCGATTCCTTCTAGAGCTAATGGAGAATAAATCAAGTTTCAAACTGATGGTTTTGTACCAAAAGGACCCATTACTCTTCCACATTGCAAGTAGAATTAGTAGGCAATCATTTAGTTATTTTTGGATTAACGACAGCTTTATTATTTAAGGGATGGATGGTTGCGCAAAACGTTGTGTACAGGTAAAGCGCCATCAAAATTAATTCGGAAACCATATGTAAACCCATCAATTAAAACTTGCTTTTCTTCTGCAGAATAACCTAGTATTAATAACATTGTTTTACAAATGTCTTATTGCGGGTAGGCACGGAAGGGCTGATTTTGTTTCTCGACATATTAGTAGGTGAAAATGAGGCGTCCACCGTCGGTCAGGATCTGACGCAAATAACATATATGCATGTCTTCGAAAAAACATGCTTACTTCATAATTCATCAACTGAAGTATCTTCTTCGGATGAGCTAATGTAGGTGATGGAGGCTAGCATACCATCCTATTCGCGTGGTGTCAACGTTTACATTAGAAAAATATAAACCATAGGGCACACAGCATAACGAACAAACAAATCAAAATACGTCAACCAATAACGCATAACATAACATGAGTCCCATTACGCAAAGTTTCAACCATAGAGATGCCCTTATTCACAAGCAGAAGTGAACTCATTAACGCAGGGTGACTCTGCACCCACAACTCATACAATCCCCGCCTCCCAAAACACCCAACAACAGTAACATAGCATCATTTAAGCAATCGCTTGAATATACATGTTTTGACTTAATATTAATACAATGTATAATACTATAGTACAAGAAGTCAATGTCTGTTGTTAATGTTTTATTCCTACGGAAAAATAAAATAGCAAGATATTAAAAGAGTTGCCAATGTACCCTGAAGGGAAGGGCATGTGGGTTATAATTGATAATTTATTATCATATGTGCATGATATAGACAACTTTACCATACAATAAAATGATTATTAGGTTACATTATTTGAACAAAATATTGCCTTGGTTCTAGAATAGCCACAGCTAGCGTAAACATTTTCGAATCTAAACGGCGATGAATGATTAATAATTAAATATCCAAGCATTTAAGGCTGCACACAATTGTATTTTAAGCACAAAGGACGAAGTCGGTAATACAACTTCAGGATCCTGTTTTATGAAACAACTTAAGACCATTTTGATCGTAAATCTATTTCTTAAATACTCACTATCAATTACATTTTTCAAATAAACGTAATTTCGTTTCATTTTACTATACAGGTGATATTTCTGCACTACGTCAACATTTAACTGTCTACATTGAATACTTTGGTGAAAAAAGTGAACGATTTTAAAATATAATTCTTATCGACAGAAGTATAATAAAATAGGGCCCTGTTCTATAGTAATGTACATATAAATCATTGTGTCCATATTCATGTGCCTTTGCCAAGTTTAAATCTGAAATAGACTTTTACCTTTTTTGTGTAATAATGTGTACAGTATTTATTTATTGACTAAATAAGGAAATTGAATTGAACTGAATTTTGTTCAGTGTCTCAACACATTATATGTTATTTAGCACCCCAGTGAGATTACATTATTAGGTGCGGCTCTAAATAATTAAAATGTAATGATGAGCCGTTAAACTATATTCATTTCCGGCAATTCAATTCAATTTCTTTATTTAGTCGTCATTTCACTATGCCATTAGATATAATACATTTCTCTGGGCGGCTCTAAATAATCTATAATGGGTTGATGAGCCGTTAAACAACATTTAATTTAATTCAATTTCCTTATTTAGTCATTATTTCACCACTCTATAAGTTATAATATCACATTCCACTTTCCATGGCTCTAATTAACATACAATGTGTTAAAAAAGATTCAATTCAATTTACTTGATATTTAGTCAATATTTCACCATTCAATACGTTATAATACCACATTTCCCTTTCTCTTCGGCGGTTCTAAAAAACATATAATGTGTTGACGAGCCGTTAAACAATGTTCAATTCAATTCAATTCTCTTATTTAGTCACGGTTTCAACACTTACTAAGTTATAATTCCCTTTTCTCTGGGATATTTCTAATACCTCTGAAATACATGCCAGAACCGAATGAGGTAGGCTTAGCGTACATGTAAACATACATATACGTAATGTTTAATACATATACGTGTAGCTTATTAGCTAAACTGACCGGAGGCCGGGTGCGCTCTTTGTCTCAGGCCTATATAATCTGAACTGAAATCTCTCGGATCTAGATGTTCACATGTTTGTCCTTGTTTTAGCATACACATGCAGTGTAAAAGTCAGATGATGCAGACAATGAGGTTTCATTCAAATGTTATAAGTGTTTGACTGGAGCACAACACATTCAACTAGAAAGTGTATGCATTTTGTATTTTTCATATCGATTGCATACATATTATGAGCAAGGAAAGATACAACCTAGTTAAAGTATGCACTTTATTATTTTTTTAAATTACAGGTATTTCTATCCTGAAGATATTTAACCATCCACAAAGTCGTGTGGAAAGGCTGTGTTGTAACCCAATGGGAAAATTAATTGAGGTGTGGAACCAAGGATGGCCCGTCGTCCGCCTTGCGTCATCCGTCGTCTTAGTCCATTACCTTTGTGTTGTAAAGCACTCTAGCACTTTCATTTTGGTTTGATCTTTACCAAAAAATGTCAGGGTCTCTTTATTATTGCAAGCCCAGGCACGATTAAAACCCGGCTATATCTAATTAGTAACACAAACGTTATGACCCTTGTTTTACAAAAAATACCATATTCTGCCTTGATAAAACTCTGCATTTGTGTTTATCTTTAACAGCTCAATGATAGCTCGGACAAGTTAGAAAACCAGCTAGATCGGAATAGCAACTCCAGAGTTATGGCCCTTGATGTATTTAGAAATGCTTAATGTTGCTTCGTTTACTCTCCAGCTCTTTCATTTTTCATCTGATATTAACCAGTCTTCAGCAGATGTTAATATTATTAAATTCTCAGAAATAACTTTGTTATTGCCTTACATTATTTAAAAAGGTAAACTTTGATTCTAACACATTTTATTGACACATAAGTATGCCACAAGTTCTATTAGCATTAGTTACCGCCCTTCCCAATACAATGAAATTGAAATGTACATGGTTAAATAGTTACATGATAATATGTTGCAAATTATAAAAAAAAATGTCAATGAAATAGTTACTCGATAGAGGAGAAAAAGAGTAAGCTGTTTGAAAGTGATGAGGTAGTAGACAAAATGTCAATACAGTACGTCAGAGCATTATTTACGTTTGATAATAATTTGCTTGAATGTGTTAGTGTTTGAAGCGTTTGGTTTGGTATGTCTGAAAAGCATTAAAATAATCGGGTATGTATCCCATATCTAAAAGTAAAGTGTTCACATTTAACGGACGGAAGCGACGATAACATGCGGTTGGTTTTAAAAACATATTTCACTTAAATGGACTATCCCGCCAACAACAGCCACATTATGTAAACATATGTACACAGTTTCCAAACCAACTGACGACAACTTACATATTTTGAGAATCTAAACTCTATAGACAAAATATAAACGGCTTTAACCAGCCAGGCCAAAGCCCAAAACTGGAGCGACGAATTATGAGTTACAAACCCATGTCGTCCTTGAATGCTACTTTTCCAGTTCGATTTTTATATCTCATTTTAGTGCCTCCTTAACACATAAACTGTTCGGCATCTTCTGTTTCATCACTTTTAACGGATGAAAGCGAGAGTAGATGGAGCGGTTGGTTTTGATAGCTATTACACCCACAATAGCAACTTGGGGATAGTCTTAAATGATTTTCATAAATATCGTTACTAAGACTGCTGCATGAATTGCAAATTTGCGCCTGTAAACGGCAAGTGATCGTGACCCATTTAACAGGTAAATAGGAACATTAGGACTTACAACATAGTTTGCTTCGTAAACGCTCTAGCACCTTCATTTCTGTCAATTGATCTATATCAATCTCGGACAAATTGTTGATATTAATGAAAGCTCGAAACTGTTTAAATACCAGTTAGATTTAATTGAAAAATGCTACATTTAGCTGTTTTGAAATTTACTACTTCACTTTCCATCACATGTTTATCAATCTTGGTTATAGTGTTTATATCGGTAAAAGGTTGAATAAGTTCAATAACCAGTCAAATATTAACATAAACAACATGGTTGTGAAACTCGTTTGATAGAAAAAATAGTGTTATTTTACTTTGTTAACACTGCCTTTCATTTTTCATCAGATCTTTTTTAAACTTGTTTTGCTTGTCAGTATCAATAAAAGCTCGGACAAGCTCGGAAAACCAGTCATATCTGACTCCCATTTTCTCCACGCCGCCCTTTAATCCCCCACCACCTACGCGCTTCTATTAACTTTTTTATTTATTTTTTATCTCGATCCTAAAATAAAGCTTGGAAAATCGAAATAATTGCCATATCGGACTAGAACCCATACTTATGACCTTTGAATTACTTAAAAATGCTTAACTTTATAAAACTTCAACTCCTTCTTTTAATCTGACCGTTACTGAACTTGTACAAAATGTTAATATCAGTAAAATACCATCCATAACTGACTCCCGTCCTTTTTGTTGAAGTATCCTCGTTCACAAAAGAAAGAAGGAACAAATTGCAATTCGGATTAGACACAGCAGAGTTATGGTCCATAATTATTTAAAAAAAATACTCTGATTTGTCTGTCGCTCGTCCGTCTTTATTATATGTTACCAAACTCGGCTAAAGTTTTGATATCAGTAAGATTGGATAAGTAACATTATCGCTTATTGATTTTCCTATATATGAACTAGTTTGTCTCACTAGGGCGATGAGGCTTTCATACTCGACAATATTGCTGTTCGAAAACAAGCCACATCAAGACAGTAACTAACACTAGATTTAGACCTATTACTTCTTTATTTGTCATCTGATCTTAACACAACTTTGAGAGGTTGTTTATATCATTAATTATTAAAAGCTCGAATGCGTTTGAAAACTAACCCTATCGGGCAAAAATCAACATCAGAGGTATGGCTGTAATATTTTTAAAAAAAATGAAAACAACTAATTTTCCTTTTTTTCGCCCTAGCACCCATTTTTCTTCCGATATTAACCAACCTCGGTCAGATTGTTGACATTAAGAAAATCTCGGACCAGCTAGATCGGATTACTAACATCAGATTTATGGACCTTGATTTTTTAAAAGATGATATTTTGTGCTCTGTTAATTGTTTTTGCTGCTTCATTTTTCATCTGATCTTTACCCAACCTGTTCAGAATCATGTTAATATCATTAAAATCTTGGACAAGATTGAAGATCAGCCATATCTGACTCCCCCCCCCCCCCACCCCCACTCCCCCACTAAACTCCACCACAGTTGTGTTACTATATCTAAGTCATATACGAAAGAGTGGACAAAATAAAACTAAACATGTCGGACTAAAAACAGCAGGGTAATGACTCCTCAATTATTCAAAAATGCTAAACTTTGCGTTACTTACATTTTAGCTCCTACAGTTTTCATCTGATCTTTACCAAACGTTTTCATATTATAAATATCAATGCAAGCTCTAGTACTTTTGAAAAAAGAACAGTCGTCTATAACACCCTCATCACACCTTATACCTCCACACACATATCCATTTTGTTCTTATATGTTTATTTAATAAAGTTACCTCGGGTTTCGCTGAAAGCTTGAACAAGTTCAATGAACAGTCACATATGATAAAACAGCAGAATTATGGCCTTTGATTGAATGAAATGTGCTAAGGTTTGCTTCTGACCCATCCAGATCACCTACCAACTCTTGCTGCCCCAGCAACGGGTCACGGTCACAAAAGAAAGTGTGGACACATTAAAAAAAACAGTAGACTAGAAATAGCACAGTTTTGACTCTTAAATTAATTAATATATGTTTTTACTTTTATCTATTCAAATAATTAACAATAACGATTTGCCAAAAACTAGTGAATTAGCAAACCTAAACCAAGCAAACCTAAAACAAAGATTGCCTTGTGGTCTTTTCAAGTCTTACGTATAATGGCTATATATTTCCTATACTTGCAATTAAATCGATATATGCAATCTATGACTGCGCTCGCGTAAAATTGAGTAGACCATGGTATAACTGCCGAATATATCATGTATAGCACGGCTGAAATATACCGGCATTTATAGCACGGCTTAGGCTCAAGCCTTCAGGTTTATGAAAATGTTATTATAAGCAAGAACAAAGGAAAACCATTAGAGCTATAGTACAAATATAAATAAAAATAAATAGACTTTGTACCAACCACTTAACAACGGATTCAAATATACAGCCCTAGACACCAACCTCGACACGTCTCGCCCAATAGCAGACGCCTTAGCCCATTAGCCCACTCGGCCACCTAGTCAACCTAAACAGTTTTATTTTGGAAACCGGGTGATACGTAAGGCCTTACTCTTGAACGCGTCGGATATATTCGGGCGTTTCCGTCAAATAACGACAACCATAGCATATATTGATACGATAGAGGATTCACATTACATGATTATAACCTCAGGTACCAATACAAACGTTCACCACAGAAAGAGGTCAAATCAATACTGAAACAATGAATTTAGAATCACCGGTTGATACTTAGTCCTTAATCTAGAACGCGTCGCATATCTTCGGGCGTTTCCGTCAAATAACGACAACCATAGCGTATATTGATACGATACATTACAACCTATTCATTACATGATTATAAACTCAGGTACCTACACAAACAGAATGCCAGATCAATATTGATATTGTATACGTTTACAGCTTTAATAGTTCTTAGTTAGAGGAAATGTAAGTAAGTTTACAGTAAGAAACTAATATTTTATCGCAACATCTGTTCATATCTAAGTGATACTAAGCCCTGAATATCATTTAGCGTGCATCTCGAATTATCGCCTTCTCATGTTCTCAACTATTTCGGTCGTTTCCATTTTAATATATAACTTCAATAAACCACAAGCTCTAACATCCATAAACACCCCACCCCCATCATGCCCCCATCCACTCAAAAAGATAATATCAATCACATCCATATTGTTTACTTGATGTCTGCTGTAGCATATTTTTGTTACAATTCTTACAAGCAAAACCGCAAAAACAAAGAAATTCCGCGCGATCTATGTGAAATTAAAAGTCGTATCATTAAATATTTACAATCACTTTAAACATACAAAATGAGATATAGGGTCCTATAGAAATCACAGCGTCCGAACGCAATGGCATCGTAGGTCCGCACTGTACTGCAAACAAGGACTTGAAAATACAATGAAAGAGACAAAAAACAACAGAAAGGGTGGTGAAGACAGATTTACCGACTTGGAACGGTCAGTAGGCAATAAGGCCTACTGGTTAGCTTGAATCGATTTTATATGCGCACAATCCTCTCTATTATCCTGTCGTCAGTGCCCAAATAGACAAGTAGTGTAAACAAAACTACATCCCATCAAAAGGAATTCTCTAACAATAAAGTCCACATCCAGAGAAACTAACTAAAGAAACACATGCAAAAAAATAAATAAACATCTCAGGATGTATCCAGAATCGTACTGAACAACCATAGTAGTTGCAGCTAAAGAGAAAACCAATCTAGGTTACGACCAGAAAACTCGAGGGACGAAAGCTCATGCACCCACCTCCCTTAGTTGGGGTTTCAGTAGGTACTATCATAGAGTCCCAAGAGGTAGCCCAGTCATCGCACAAGTGAAAAGTGAAGCGTACTGACTGACTGTAGAGGAGTCAATGACTAAACATACAGTGCGCTGTAAAACCAAAGGGTTATATCCTTTTCTGAGGAACTTCCTGATTAAATTTGTAAAGCGGTCAGGAAACCCGTCAGACTCCTTTAACTTTCGAAGTTTATAGACCACATCTCCATAAAATGAGGGTTGTGATATGCCTAGTCGCAGAAGTGTTTTAAGGTTGGTGTTGTACTTTCCCAGCAGGCCCTCGTTGCGGCGGTAGAATTTAGAGAAAGATCTACGTAGTTTGTGATAACGAAAACCCTGCTGAAGAAGTTTACTTGTAATAACTTGATTTCGATCATTGAAGTCTATAACATCATTACACGCTCTAGCAAATCGAATGAGCTGGGAGATATACAACCCGTATGAGGTAGCACGAGGTACATCTCCATCCAGGTGTGGATAGTTAACGATGTTAAAATTGAAATCATCTCTCTTACCATAGATTTTAGTATCAATACAATCATTTGAAATCGAGAGATGAAGATCGAGAAATGCTGCTACTGTATCCGAACTGTTGGCTTTATTCAACGTGAGCTCTGGTGGATAAATGTTAGTAACCATATGAGCAAAGAACGGATTATCACAATGAGTATGTCATCAAGATACCGAGAAGTATAATTAAATGCATCAATAATTTCACCCTGGCTAGCAGGTGACAAACTCAACATAAAATCTCTTTCTTAGCAGTACAAAAACAAATCTGCAACAAGTGGCGCACAGTTAGTACCCATAGAAATACCAACAACCTGGCGGTAAATAGTTTCAGCGTATCTTATAAAGATGTTATAAAGAAGGAAAGATAAGGCTCTACAAACATCAGTACAAGTCCACAAATTATACTTATCAATGGGGGCGTTAGTAAAGAAATCTCTGACATTATTACAAGCTAGAAAAGTTGTACCTTCTCTAGCAAATGTCTTCTGAATTAGCTGAAGCATTTTTTCTTTGTTAAGATAATGTGGTAGTGTAGTATACAGTGTAGAAAAGTCGTAGGTGCATGGAAATGCTTACACCGTAGTTTGTCAAGAAAATTTCCAGAGTTCTTGATAGACCAAAATAGATTGATTCCTGAGTTCTTGAAGGCCTTTCCGCAATATTTTACAATATCTTCTTTAATCGCGGAAAGTCAGGAAGTCAATAGTTTTGATATATTGGTCGTGGTACATGAACTAGAATTAGCGATAAAACGTGCTTTGTAAGGAATTTTGTGAAGTTTGGGTATCCAGTACATTGTAGGGAGCTTCGTCTGCTTACTAATTACAGAAACCTTTATAAAACTGATTTCGGGACATTAAGACATAGATAATTAATTTACAATTATTTGTTTTCCATGATATTGTCTATTAAACTTTTACTTACAGAAACGTTTCTTTTACTTACGGGTTAACATAGTAATGGGTTTGTATTTGTTTTCTTTACAACGAACGTGTCTTTCTGTTCGTGTATATCCAGCAAATGAATTTCTTTTCTCTTTTTTTTTTCTTTTTTTTTTTTGTTTAAAAAAAAAAGTCTTCATTCAGACATCAAGAAAGTACAAAATCCAATCCATATCATCCTTTTATCATTTAAGTGCTTTGACACAAATACCTATTAATTTGCGTGACGTCTATATGAAAAGCAAGAATTTCTTTTTTTAGTTTTTAGTTTGTCGAAATCGTAGACAGAGAATCCGTTCCATCCTTCAGATGTAATGTATATGAGGCTACGTGAGTCGCCGTAAACTAAATCGTTGATATTGTTAACCGTTTCATACCAGGTACAGGTAAAGTATATCAGGACAAGTGAGGAAAATGACGATCAGTTCAATACTTTTATATAAGCGAGCGAGGGAGTACAAAAACGTAACCGGAAAGTCTAAATAACGTTTAACGAAAGAGTATACGTGTATTTCCAACAGTCGCAAATAAATATCAACGTGTTATTAAGTTCCGAGGCACCAGCAATCTATGAAAAGATCACCATGGCAAAATGTGCCACAGCAGCATTTTAAAATGTTGAGAAATCCTAATTAAGGCAAATGTTTGTGTTGCATACGTTAGTATTTAATTTGCTTATATCAATTTTACATGTCGAGCTGATAGTGCACGCATTGTTAACACATGTATGGCGTCATTCTAAATATACTATCATGTTATTGTTGACTTCATCGAAACAGATAACTCCGACCTTGGTCGTAATTTATTACAAAGATAAAGATCGCGTTGCAATAATCTGCATTGATATGAACTTGAGTCAGTGGTTGGTGGAGGATGTAGGAGATCGGAAGGTGTATCAAAGTATAAAACTATTTTTTTGTATTTGTCCACACTTTTTTAATGACCAAGATAACTGCATAAAATAAATATAAACTAGAACAAAGTCGATGGGGGCGGGTGAGTGGGGAGGCGGGTGTCAACGCATATAACCGCACGTTTTAATATGTGCATTTCAAGGAGGGTAAATATGTATATAACCTAAAGGTTGCCAAAGTTATACAACTCTAGAGGGACCCCTTTACATAGGGGACAAACCCCATTTTATATATGTTGTTGCTCGAGCCCCTAAATGACCATACCAAATTAGAATCAAATACATTCACATTTAGACAAGATATGCAGTTGTGTGTATTTTTGACCCAATAAACCCCAGAGCCGGAGCCATTAACTACGCATCATTAACAAAGAAATACATCACTTGAACTTGATATCGCAAAGGGTATAGAATAAGTCACAAGGCCAAAACTCCGCAATAGTACAAATTGAGCTCTTGTAGAGGGGCCCCTTGATGCAGGAGTTCAAAACCCATTTCATATATTTGTGCCTCAAGCCTCTAAAATACCAAACCATATTAAAAATGTAACCATTCACATTTGGGAAAGATATGCATTTATTTTTTGTGTGGGGTATGAACGTAGGTTATGAAAGTTAATACTCGGACCATGTAATGAGTAAAAGATTTGACCATCTGCTTAATTGCAGAAAAATGCCTAGCGGTACTCAGTTGTTTTACAGAACTAAAAACCGCTTTATAAAATAGTCTTGTATTGTATTACTTTGTAAATGTTATAGTTTCAGGTGGAATATCGCAACTGTAAGCATGCCATTCAAAATGTCTGCATATTAACGTGACACTTAGGGAGAAAAAAAGACGTTATCTTTGAAATTGCACCCCTGTATGATTACAGCCATTGACAAAGACACGTTTCTTCGATAGTTCCAGTAAACATGGTAAAGAACATTATATTACTGACATTTGTTTGTTTGTTTTATTTTGCCAACATTTTAAAAATAGCTATAAATGTTTAATAATAGTATGAATACTTTAATTACTAAATGACCAATTATACCTTCAAATGCCTTTCTACCTTCTTATAAGTATTTAATAAAATAAATTCATTTCCATAAACGATATGACATTTCTGATACGGTTTTTAGTTAACTACATTTGCACATTTGTTCGAAGGATGCATTTAATCAAATACATTCATTTCCATAAACGATATGACATTTATGATACGATTTTTAGTTAATTACATTTGTACATTTGTTCGAAGCATGTACATTTAATATTTAATATAACATATTCACAAGACAATATCCAATCTAAAAATGAGAAAAAATGGTCCTATAAAAACCACAGCAGTCACACGCAATGACACCGTATGTCCGCACTGCACCATAAACCTAAATATGACCATATTTAAAAGAAATATAAAAAGATCGGACAGGGAAAGTAGCATTCAAGGAGGACAGTCAACCACAAAACACAGAAACAAACATGGAAACAGACAAACAAGAAGGCAAAAGTAATAATAAAAGTAAACGACATCACAAACACAAAAGGGTTGACAATAGGGCTACCGCCTTGGAACGGTCAGTAGCAAAGTAGGCCACTGGGGGTTTAAACCGGTTCTAGGGTGCACCAAACCTCACACTTACCCTACTGTCATCCCATTAAAATAGGACAGTGTAAATAAAGAAATCCCCGCCAAGATCTAATCTCTAACCAACAAGGCAGCATCAATAGGCAATATAAGTAAAACACAAATATGCTCGTGTAAATATAATACAAAAACAATAGCCTAGAAAGCCACTATGAAGGTACTCAATGACTTGGCAGAAGTCAGAGCAGTAAGAGAATAAACCATTAAGGGCACGACAAGAAAGATCATGGACAAACATCAAACGCCACCGTCCCAATGGGCTTTAGGTAGGTGTCATCATAGGGTCCACAGCCTTACCGGTCATCGGACATTTAAAGACGAAAGCATAGTGGCGAACTGTAAAAGGGTCCACCACCAAGCATGCAGTATGTTGCAAAATGATAGGGTCATAACCTCTTTTGATAAACTTTTTAACAAGTTTAACAAAGATAGTATGAAAGTGATCATGACCAAGAATCTTAAAAAGTTTATAAATCACATCACCATAGAAGTCAATGAAAAGGACAATACTTAACATGAGTTGGTAGAATTGAAACGGTAAGTAGGCAATAAGGCATACAGGTTAGCTTAAATCACTTGTATGTGTACACAACCTCGCTATTATTCTGTCTTCCACGCCCAAATTGACTAAAACAAGTGTAAATAAAAGTAAATTCCATCAAAAGGAAATGCCTAACAATAAAGTCTACATACAGAGAAATTATCAAACAATACTCTTACATGTTGTAAAGATATATAAAAAACAAAATTAGAAAAAGCTCTGGATGTATCCAAAATTGTACAACCAAAGCAGCCAAAGAAAACCAATCTAGGGCACGACCAAAAACACGTTAGGACGAAGGTTCATGCATCTACCTCCTTTTTTACCGTTTTTCAGCAAGTGCAATCATAGAGACCCAAAGGGTTGTCCAGTCATCGCTGAAGGGAAGTGCGAATCGTAGTGAATGATTGTAGAGGGGTCATAGTGCGTTGCAATACTGAAGGGTCTTATCCTTTTCTGACGAATTTCCTAATTAATTGTGTAATGTGGTCATGAAACCCATCAGATCCTTTTAACTTCCGAAGTTTATAGATCACATCTCCTTAACATAAAACATCAGTTCTACCGTAATGAATAAGGTTGCACGTCTAATTTTAGTCAATTATATTGAGTATCAAACCCAAAGCAGCCTGTTAAATGTATCTGTTTCAATTAATTCGTAACAATGTGAATTTGAACCTGAACAATATTAGCATATTAATATATGTATTTTAGTATTTAGGATTATTCATGCTTCGTTTCCTTAAAGACGGAAAATCTGCAATGAATGGGTCAAATGTTTATGTTTTTTTTTATATTATTTCATACCAATTTTAAAAACTTTACATCTTTAAAAGGACTTATGTGTTTTATCAGCACTTTTCATGTTTTCATATAAAGGGAAGGTAACTTTCAACAAAGATCTAACGCTTTAAAAGAAAACTGAACGTTTAACAAACTATGGGGAAAAAAACAATACTTATCACACAACTTTTCTAAAAAATATTTAAAATAAGAAAATTAATTACGTGAGTAATTAGAATTTTGTAATATATATATATATTTCGCGTTTGCACAATTTCAAATCCAATATCTAAAATGTGATATTGTAACGTAGTTCACCTTACACAAAATCAATTTTAAATTGCATTTATATAAGGTAGTCAAGTTTCACAAAAGCTCCATGATCATGTTCACTTATATTTGCATTACTTTTAATAAAACCCAGACTTTGCATCCATAATGGAGAGGGTTTATGATACGAAACCTGTGTTTCTTGCATACCGGATAAGGTTATCCGTTTTTTACATGGGTGATGGAAAGCTTGATCTTACATTTGGGGGAAGGTAAAGGTCGCGCGCTGATATAAGCAATGACAGTTGCATGACGTCATTATGTAAATAAACATGCAATGCATTAGTAGTTATAAGAATTGTTTACAGAAAATCCTTGGTAGCTGGCAAACGTGAATGCACGGAATGTAAATAGTATGCCAGAAACAGAATCAATCATGAGAATCCCGTTCAGATAGTGACATACCAACCCTCGGTATAACATAAAACCACGTATACATCGTGTTGGAATTCCCGATCATCACCGGATACCCATGATGGTGCTTATGATATTACTCAGTAAATATCAATCTTTTTTGTACCATAGATCTTATGGTTTTCCTTTGTTCTTGCTTAGGATATAATTTTCATAAACCCGAAGGTGCTATAACTGCTGTTTATTTCAGCCGTGCTATAAATAACATATTCGAGTTATACCATGGTCTACCCAATTTTACATTGTAAAGGGCTTTCTGTTGTGAGATAAATATGTAAAACTACTCATTACCAAAACAGCACTCTTGACATTGGATTTTCCCAATAATAGACAAAGGTGCTTGGCTGCAAGAATCAAACATGGGTCATGCTAATGCCGCGTAATAATGCTATTTCATGATTAGATCCAGCTGTTATTTTTACTGAAAACTGCAACGCCCTAAAACTGCTTGCACACGCGTAGTTGGATAAATGGCTATGGTACAAAACATTTATAGCATATGTTTCTCGTATGCGTTAATACTACACTGCGGCCCTCGAGAAGCAGTACAAATCGCATATACTCGGAAAATTATGCTATAAATATTACTTATAGCAGTGCTTCCGTGTCCAATTGTATGTATAACGGTTGCCATTGTACAGGAGGTTATCCTAAACACAGCCACTTCTAAAACATTATGCAAACGCCTAAAACGTTATCAGTATGCTTAAACAATGGTCAACATGACTTTTAGGTTGATTATACTCCATGTTATATTCATTATAATACTCATCTAACAACCATATGGTGCAATCTTACGAAGTTGGTGTGAAAAAAGAGCGATACAGCTTACAAAAGGTATCGTACACAAAACCTGACACTTGCTTGAACAACTTCTATTAAGTATTAAGTATACGTATTACTTACTGGTCCTTTGATATCATCAAGCCCAATCTTTGTGGTTTTAAAGTAGAATATCGCTTAAGCCGGTGCTAGGAGGCGTGAAGGATGTTGCACCTTAGATTACCTCTCATGAACAGACTGAATAAAACCGAGTCTGCTATTTATATCTCTTGTTTGTATTTGTTCCTTCAAGGGATCCACTTTTCAGTATTTATTATTATGGGGTCTATGTGTCTCAACGGTGGACATATACTCCATGTCCACCGCCATATGCATGCCATCTTCGGCAGGGGCGTAGCTAGCCCTCTATTCATGTGGATTCATAATTGTGCTAGGGGGGTCCGTAAACAATGGTGCAATCTGGTGCATTCTGGGCTTTCTGAGGTGCTTTTGTCAGAATCATATGGATTCAGCAGCGTACTCGCGTATAGGCAGCTACGCGCCTGTTCGGGATGGTTAAAATTTTGTACTATTGATTTTATTAATATTGAGTTCTGCTCAACCCGGAGCTAGAGGGCGTGAGCGGTAGCTAGCATATTTCACTACCGCTCATGAACATTCTCAATCAAACCGAGACTGCAATATTTCGTATGTGTCGTGCTCGGCCGTTTCCAAAGGTCCATTATCATACTCTTTTTTATTCTTTTTCTAAAGCTTGTACTCGAGTTGAGGACTTTAATATTCGTAATCTTTGTAACTAAAAAGCCACTCCATCAGGGCTACCGTTGCTATAAACTTCGTAAAACCTTTGCAAACTTGTATTATCGTAACCTTGATCTTCTTTCCAAATATAAAAGTAATTTAAGACCTCTTCTGCGACAAGGACTATCACAACCTGACTTCTATGGTGACGTGATTTACAAACTTCGTAAGATCCTTGGTCATGATCACTTTCATACTATCTTTGTTAAACTCGTTAAAAGGTTTATCAAAAAGGGTTATGACCCTATCATGTTCAACGCACTGCATGCTTGGTGGTGGACCCATTTACATTTCGCCACTATGCTTTCCTCCTTAATTGTGCGATGAACGGACAGGATGTGGACCCTATGATGACCTAAAGTCCAAAAGGACGTTGACGTTTGATGTTTGTCTGCAATCGTGTCTTGTCGTGCCCTCAATGGTTTGTTTTCTTGTTGCTCTGGCTTCTGCCAAGTCACTGAGTACCTTCATTGTGGCTTTATAGGCTATTGTCTTTTTGTATTTATATATGCACGAGCATATTTGTGTTTTATTTATATTGCTTTTTAATGCTGTCGTGTTGGTTAGAGAATAGTTTATGTCGGGAATGTCTTTATTTACACTGTCCCGTATTATTGGGATGACAGCAGAGTAAGTGTGAGGTTTGATGCACCCTAGAACCTGGTTTAAACCCCCAGCGGCCTTTTTTGCCACTGACCGTTCCAAGGCGGTAGCCCTATTGTCAACCCTTGTGTGTTTGTGACGTCTTATTTTGCCTTTTATTCATTTTTATATATAGTTGTTCTTTGTTTCTGTGTGTGTTTGTGGTTGACTGTCGTCCTCGAATTCTACTTTACCTGTCGATCGTTATATCTATGGTTTTATGCTAAAACACGAGCAAAACTCTGTTAGGCATATTTGCACTTTTATTCCTCAAGGTTGGATTGGTTCGATATATTATTTAAACAATCAACAAACAGAATTGGTGAAAATCCAATTCCATTTCGGTAAATTAGTGTGCAAAATGTGAACACTTGTTTAAATTACCATTAGTTGAAACAATATTCGTTAACCAAATTTAGTGAAAAATATATCATATAATACATGGACAGTATTTGACAACAATGTTTTGGTGACAACTTAATATATATACATCTGCTTATAAAATACACATTCGCCACACAGTTGCTCATTGTCGGCCCAAAATGCGTGTCCCTGCGTAAATCCAGTGATGAATCAACATAAGGCCACTACTTAAATAGCTCCGCCCTACTGTTGATGTCTGAGTACATTCATATCGACAGCTATTATTTTAATAGAGTTGCATGTGCTAGGTTTGCCAGAGGTATATTAGTGGTTTGATTGGTTGAAATGGATAAATGATTGACAAGTTGTGTCATGTTAATTGAAAACAAACCTTTTTATTTATAGAATGAAAGAAAAAGATCGCATATATTTATTCAAAATATCTGGTGAATAACGTTGTCAATGGTATAAGTGTACTATTGCTATTGTTATAGTATTACAGAATATGGAAAGAGTACACATACATAAGAGTATAAGATTTATAAGAGTATAAATCCTTGATCACACAAGCAGATACAGTGCTAGAATATGGGGAGACATATTATATAGTTCCCCGGGTCGTCTCCGATACCTTGGGACAATAGTTTTGACTATTCCAAAAACACCCATGAAATAACTGTTTTATTACCTAATTCTCTATATAATCAGTTATTGCAAATCGGGAATAATTTGAGTTAGATACAGGAAGACAAAATGATAAAAGTTTAATGATTAATGATATTTCATAATCGCTAAATTATGGCTATACCGAGGCAGTTGCACTTAAACACAGGAAATCGCATATAGAAAACAAAGCGGTTGGGAGTTGGGGCGCGATGTGCATGCCACCGGACCTCCATATAAAGAGATTTGCCTCGGTAAAGTGTTAGAGCTGGCTAAAGGCCTGTAAATATTAATTACTGACTCCGAACAAAAATAAATACGTTGAGTCATGACGTCAATAAAGTGTTGATGACGTCGACGTCATCCGCCGAATATAGCTAAAACATTTCGCTTATAATATGCATTAACTTATTTATTAATAGATCACTGAACTGCTGGGTTAGATTATACAGAAATCATTCAGTCAATGTTAATCGTGTAATCACGACGCGATAATTATTCGCGATTTCAGATCGCGCATGAAACAGTAAATTATCAGGAGGGCAACAGTCGAACTGTTTCACCCCTGTGACGTCAATAGCGGGAAACAGTCAGAAGTGTCTAATAACCATTTATATAGAGAGTTATGTAATAAAACATTTATATCAGATCATAATGCTTAAACAAATAATCCACGTTTCTTTGTCCATTCCACATTGGCAACATTTAGATAATGCAAGCACCTAATGTCTAATAAGCGGCAACATTGAAATGTATATTTTGATTTTATTATTGTTAATTATCTGCAATATAGCTAACATTCCGTTTCAATATTAGCCTTTAAAGAAACATTTTGTTACGCAAAGGTATGCGTATTTATGTATTGCTCTTCATAATCAAACGCTGCTGCAAGAATGATGTTATGCCTGTCACATGAACGTATTTGCCATATATTTGTGGGACAAACTTTGGCCTGCTTTGTAGTCATCTTCCTTGTGTTTTATCTTTGTTTATGCCGTTTGGATTGGAAACGATAAATCTTACAAAGTAGATAAAAACATAGAACAGGAAAGTTATCATTCACAGAACTGAAATAAAACATGGATAAATAGAAGAAAAATATGCGACACCACAACCATACACAAGTTGACCACAGAGGTACCGCCTTGGAACGGTCCTTGGCAAAACAATCACTGGTGATGTTAACAAGGTTCTAGGGTGCACCAAACATCACTCTTATCCTAGTAGGAATGATGTAATTAAGGAATCCTCAGCGTCTAATGCAATTATTTTTTCAGTTGTTATTATAAGGGTGAATAACAATGCGTATAAAAAATCTGTGAAGGTTAAACAAAAACAAATGTTGTCAAAAGAAACAACAGGAAATATATCGTCTTGTCATAGGTGATGCTTCTACCAAGGTTGTTGTTGAGTGAGTTCTTGTAGTCCTGGCACGTCGCAACTGTTAAAGATACAGAAAATAAACAAATGAGAATATGGTTTTCTATACAGCAAACATAAAGTGTTAGCATATTGCATTAATAACTAATACAGGCATATTTTTATATCAATGGGTCTTCATACAGAACAAATAATGTGTTAGCATATTGAATTAATAACTATTATATGTATATACGTATCATTTAGGTGAACCGCAAAAGCTATGATGGTCATACCTCGTTTTGCACGACGTTAATCAGCAAACACTATTACATTCGAACAAGAACAATACTTGTATATTTAAAAGAGCAAAAATGGACTTTCATTTAACTAAAGGTAATGTTCGCTTTACAAACACGGAAATAAATACATTACTTTCATTCAAGCTTCTTTGGCTCGATAGCTGAAATTAACACTTACTGCCATGTATCTCAAATGAAATTTACTAAAAACTAGCGTAACGTTGTATATACGAGTATGTTGTAATATATGGACTGAATATATGTAGAGGACAATCTCACAATTACGTTATCAGTACCTGTTTCAATTAGGCGTGTTAAACATTAGGTATAAAAACAAACCACCAAGATGCAAACAGTCATTATTGAAAAACATAAGTATAGAAGACGAACAGGAAATGCAGCTTTCACAGAACACAGTAATCCAAAAAACACGCAAAATGACAAACACGAATGGCAATGTTAACACGAAATACAGGCATATGACGTCATAAACACAAAAATGTTTGACAATAGGGCTACCGTCTTGGAACGGTCAGTGGCAAAAAAAACGGTGGGAGTTTAAACCAGGTTCTAGGGTGCTCCAAACCTCACACTTACCCTCTGTCATCCCACAAAAACCGGACAGTATAAATAAAGTAATCCCCATGTCAATCTCATTACAATCAAATCCTAATTACTCTTTGATATTCTCCGCTATAGAACCTGACGACTCTGCCTTGGAGGTCACGTCAGATCGACCTTTCATCTAGTAATCAATATTCATGAGAAGATTATCTAAAGTTAGCCAATAAAATTGCGCGTTTCAAGTGCAATTCAGATGATGTTCGAGTGATGAACAAACGCAAATCCACATAAAACACATATCGATCAAGATTAAGTAAATAAATTCAAGAAATGCGTCGGAAATGCACTAAATGACATGTTTTACAGCAAGAATACGAAGAAAATCATAGTCAAAACTTTCAGAACTTTATTCTACTGAGATCATTAAATTATAACATTAGGTTTTCTACATATACAATTGACCCGGTAGCAGTCTGTAGCGAGGTAGACAATTAGTACTATACGCCGCGGGTGTAATGTTACTGTGGGTTACGAGTTCAACCCTATGAAGCGGTACTGCTTCGTTTTTTGTTTGTACCGCTATTGAATTCCGTCAAACAACCTTTGTTTTATGCAGCAAATATGCAATAATGGTTGGTGTGTTATGTTTGTCAACGCATTTGTGTGTGTTTTATTAGCTAAAAGTTACGCACATTGTGCCTTTCAATACCGAGCGTAGACTGCTCCATAGCGTTTGACTGAAACGCGACATGCGCAGTGAAGCAGTCTATACCGAACTATTTTGAAGGCTGAAATCTGATTGGCTAATCGTAAGGTCAATCTAAAGTGACTTCCAATACGAAGTTGTCAGATCCTTAGTAGTGTAGAGTATCGTAGGGTATTAAAGTGATTTCAATGAGATTGTCCTCATGTGAAGTATGTTACAGAAATATGCAAATAAAATCAGCGTAATAGACTGTAATGGTGTCAATGGTACCAGCACAAAATAAGAAAATATTTCAGCATTTATCGATTTTCCACGAAAACTAACTAATTTATTTTCAAGTTGAAAATTGAATTATCAGTTAAAACGATGCAGTTGGTCTGTGTATGTCAATAAATTGTAGATATAAAAGTCGAACAAGAAAATGTATTATTCAAAGGTCGGTCAATCAAAAACATGTATCGAGAAAATATTTTCAATGATAAATAAAAGGCAAGGTATATGACATATCACAAACATCGGAACGGTTAGTTGCAAAGAAAGATCGCTAAATAAACCCGGAAAGTGTAAATAAGAATATCCCCGCCAGGTTAGAACCTCTAAAAAACTAGGCAATATAAGCATAACGCTAATAATATAATGTATATAAGAACATACAAACAAAAGCTAAGAATGCCACAAAGCAATTAATCGGTGACTAAGCAAAGGCCAGAGCAACGAAAGAAAAAACCATTAAGGACAAGACAAGAAAAAACATTGGGTATTTCTAAATTCGCATGGTTCCTTGTCAATATATACGGATGTTTTCATTGTTATTTGACCTTCCGTTGGGGAAGTGTTTGCGTGTGTGTTTTGTATTTCAGCTTAAAGAATATTAATGCATTTGTATTTTTTTTCTATAAACGTACGGCAGAATAAAAAATACTTTTGTTACCGCTAACATGTGTAAAGAAATTAGGATAGGTCAGTGTTTCCTGTTCTATGTTGTTACATATTCTTAGAATATCCTAACGTGTACGGTGCGTCTTGAATATCCCATTACAAGCTGTAGGGTAGGAACATAATTAAAAATCGGTCGGTTAGCGGAAACGCAAGAATGTTATGGATTTTTTTCTGGTCCAAGGAAAATATTATTTATCTTTAGCTTACCTGTAGGACAATGATATGCAATTAAAGAACTGCTCAGTTGTATCTGAATTACATTATGCATGACACATGCGGCTCCATCTCCACATTTTTCCCTTACCACGTCGCTCAGGCACTGCATGGCAGTAGTGTACTTCCTGAAAAGGAATAATAATTAATAATAAACGATTTATAAGGTATTACCTAATTATTATAACCTTTAAATAATATTATGTCCTAGACATAATAAAGTCTGGTAGATTTGAACTTGTGTTCAACATTTATTGATGTTTATTTTCGAAATAGTTTAACCAATCAACTACGGTAACACGTAGTTTAAGTCCTGTGTCTTATCGGGAGTTATGATTGGTCCGTGATGTACAGGTTGTGTGATTACATACAAGTACATATTACATAAAAACAACTATAATTGTCAAATCTTTAAACGTTCATAACTCACTTGACTAACACCGCCAATGTGCATGTTTCGGGTTTTAAAACAGAACGTTTTATATGATATTAATTATGTTCATTCACGAAATTAACTATGAATATCCATGTGTTGTTTAACCTAAAAGTTAATCAGACAAAATATATTCATTGTGTGTATTTTCCAATTTCAATTGTTCTACAGGTAATTTTATCAAACTGGGTAGAGTCAAAATTTACAGTTACTATTTGTAAGCAATACACATGAAATCAAACCGTCGATTCTTTAACTGTTAGTTGTTTTAATTATCAATAATAATAATAATAATTGTTAAAGGTAATATTGAAAAAATAGTGTTTAAGCTGTCCCTCTTTAAGTCTAAGTAAAACTTGTGACGTCTGAATTGGGGCCAAGTTTAAAAACATGCAACCATTTGAACACTCTTGGAAGAGGATCATTAAGTTATTCTACATGTACATTATTCAAACAAGAAAAATGTCCTATATAAATCACAGCTACCAAACGCAATGACACCGTAGGTCTGTACTGACCACAGACCAAGAGCAAATAAAATGAACAATGAAACGGTTAATAGACAACACAGCTAGTGGTGAAGACCGACTTTGAATGGTCATTATGTAATAAACATTTTTAAATCATGTTTTACATACGAGCACGTTTGAGTCGAAATTCCAGCTTGTCCTATGTTTCCGCTTTGCATCTGCGACCCTCCAGAAGAACTCAACAATGACATACATTTTGACATGCTACTAAATGCCGTCTGCCCAGTCCAGCACGATCCGTAACGTAATATATCTGCAATATTAGACTACTCTTAGTAGTGACGATGCGGTGAGTTAACATTGTAATGATGTCAGGAAATAAGTATGTAGGGTAGTATACATCAGTATGAAACATGATTTATACGAACTACTTAAAAACAATATTATTTTCCTTAGATTTTATTCGAATAAAATGCTGTTTTTTCAGATATGGTCATTTTCATTTTGTTTAAGTACAGTGACAGCACTAAGTATACCAAAATACGTTCGATATGGACTAAAGCTGAAACAGTTTCGATTTTTAAATAATCATATTTATAAACTATACAGATGCTTATTGTTTGGCAACATGCATATATGTCTCTTTCATCCACCTGCTCCATTGTCCAACGAATTGTTGTGAAACTTTTAGGAGCGTTCCAAAATGCATTGGAGATATGCATTTTAGTGGCGGGCCATTCGTATGATAGCTCTTACTAGTAACGTTACAGTAGTGTTCTCTTTCCAGATTTCAGATTGTTAACATTTGGTATGACAGGCCGTTTAATTATTCCAACCTTCAGAAGTATTGCATTGTATCAGACTTCACACGAGTTGCAAATGCATTGTTATGTTTTGAATGTTTCACACACATATTTCAAGCGTTACTTGAGGAAGAGCTAGAGGAAAAAGTTGCAATGCAATATACCATATACTATGTACCAATCAGGGCAATAACGAAAAATAAAATACTACGTTACCGCAAAACTGAGACGAAGTATTTTATATAGATTATGGCTGATAACTTTAAACAGAAATACAACAATTTGACCAAGTTTTATCAATATCACATTAACCGAAATGACGATCGTGCTCAAATGACAAAGTATATGTTTCATAGGGCGGAAAAATAAATAATAAACTCATTAAAACCTTGCGTCTTTACTTATCTATTTATTTTCCCTTTTAAGTAACATAACACAGGTGACCCTGTTATAATATATCCTATAGCAATGACATGATGTACACTCATACCTTTACTAATATAATTATGTACGTACACACGACAAAGCTATGCTTCGGCGCATTTGCCGTTTAGACACCGAGGAGTAAAGTTATATACTTTACTGGATTGTTATTTCACATAATAAATATATTATTCATATATTTACAGGTATGTAACATATGTATTATTGTTCATAGTTTTGAGAGAACATGTAATTAGTATTTTGTAATATTGGTTGTTAAGAGACAAAATACGTAATCTAATTCAGCAATGTGTATGTGTGTGTTTGATGTTTCAATGTTTACCTTTGAACATAAATCATCGTTGTCATTATATTATATACATTATCTTTATTGAGAATGTAATTTGAAACTTCCAATTAAATGACATTTCATTTAATATAGGGCATAAGAATCGACATTTTCTCACTTGCAAGTTGAGCTCCCAGTGGGATTTGAACCCGCAGCGGTGAGAGGTGAAGGTTTACAACGCAACGTCGTTAACCATTCGGCCACGGAGACGCTCAACATGTTAGTAGAACAGACAAGTCCTGCCAGTAGAGCTTAACATCGAAACGAATATGTGATGATGTTCTAGGGTTAGGAAACATAATACATGTTCAAACGTCCACTTGTCATTTTAAAACACATTCTAGCTACGTAAAGAAAGAAATATAAAAAGATCGGACATGGAAAGTAGCATTCAAAGAGGTTATTCAACCACAAAACACAGATACAAACACGCAAACAGACAAACAAGAAGGCAAAAGTAATATTAAATGCAAACGACATCACAAACACAAAAGGGTTGACAATACGGCTACCGCCTTGGAACGGTCAGTGTCAAAGCAGGCCACTGGGGGTTTAAACCGGTTCTAGGGTGCACCAAACCTCACACTTACCCTATTGTCATCCCATTAAAACAAGACAGCGTAAATAAGAAAGAACCCCACCGAAGCATTGTGGTGTAGTGGTTATAGCGTCTGCCTTGCATTCGGGAGGTCGTGGGTTCGAAAAAAAAGACTTTAAAAATGGAGTAGTCACTTGTAACCCTTGCCTGACGAGCAAATAATGGGTAGTGCTACGACTGATTGACCAGTGTCAGAATAATGAGACTGGGTGGGTGGGGTATCATGTCTACTACGGCGTGGTATTCCAGTGTGGCAGCACTATAAAGAAACCATTGAGTTCGCTGCTTCAAGTAGACATATCATCACATCACACAACAACACAAAGATAAAAGTCCAGACATTGTGACTATAATCGTCGGTTAGGACGCCTGTCGTAGGTGGAGGGACTATTATCCTTAGAAATACACACACACAAAGAAATCCCCGCCATAATCTAATCTCTAACCGACAAGGCAGCAGCAATAGGCAATATAAGTAAAACACAAATATGCTCGTGTAAATATAATACAAAAAAAACAATAGCCTAGAAAGCAACAATGAAGGTACTCAATGACTTGACAGAAGCCAGAGCAACAAGAGAATAAACCATTAAGGGCACGACAAGAACTTTGGCATATAAGATATGTTCCATATAAAGTATGATTACCATCGTATCCGTCTACACACATGTATTGATGCGCATATATTATGCTTTTATATGTCAGTATGACTAAGTCGGTGGTATTATCACACTCCGCATCTTTAGGATTGTAACACTTTGTAAACTGTGGCATTACACTGAAATATATAAATGTAGACAATGGTAGATGCAAATACAACGATACAAATAAAACAATGAAAAATGCATTAAATAATAAAGGCAAATTGCATGTTTTGCCTTCTCGTTTGTCTGTTTGCATGTTTGTTTTTGTGTTTTGTGTTTGACTGTCGTCCTTGTAGGCTGCTTTCCCTGTCCGATATTTTTATCTTTCTTTAGGCATTTACGGCACAATATATATGACGTACATTTGGTTTAATTGTAATAAGTAAGTGAGAATGTCAACTCCAGTTAAGATCTTTTTCTATTTATTTATGTATTTGTTGTATCCTCACGGGTCTTATGACCCACTGGAATTATCTGAATAAACACATAATATAATATCTAAAGCGTATTATTTTCATATCACACCTTAAATCACGCCCTGGACTCTGCAAAAGCTCTCGGGCTGATGTAGCGTATTACAATTGATATAGGGTGTGACTATTTATTATTCTCTATTTATATCCATATTCTGGCGTGAATTTGTTATACTGTTTCCAGATTATGACGCTTTACGATCAACTATTAGTATTGTAGTACCTCACGTTTACACTCCTGTATAAAATGCATAAACCCTGGAGTGAAACAGTTTATATTATTACCTTACTCTCTATATAAATTTCTGACTGTTTCCCGCTATTGACGCACAGGGGTATAACAATTCCATTGTTGCCCTCCTGACATTGAAGTGTTTCATAGCGATCTGAAGGCGCAGTGGAATTCGTGAAGAATTATCCCATTGGGATAACACAATTAACATCGACTGAATGATTTCTGTATAATCTAACCCAGCAGTTAAATAATATATGTATTATATTTTAAATAAGTTAATAAGTTTTATATACGAACTTTTTCAACCTTATTCGGCGGATGACGTCGACGTCGTCACCACTTTATCGTCATGACTCAACGTCACAGTAAGTTGTTTTTTGTTTTTTGCGAGTTAGAAATAATATTTACAGGCCTTTAGCCAACCCGAAAATGTAATCGAGGCAAATCCCTTTATATGGAGGTCCGGTGGCATGCACATCGCGCCCCAACTCCCACCCGCTTTATTTTCTGCATGTGATTTCCTGTGTTTAAGTGCATTTTCTATTCGAAGTACGACGGTTTGTTTTCAATGATTGATTATTTTTTCGATACTCAAGTTGTTTATACGTAAAGTATTCTTCCTCGGTAACTTCCTCGGTATGCCTCAGTGTAGCCAAAGACCTGATTTAGCGATTATGAAATATAATTAAATCATTAAACGTTTATTATTTGGTTTCCCTATGGCTAACTCAAAATAATCCCGATTTGCAATAATCTGATTGTATAGAGAATTACGTAATAAAACAGTTATTTCATAGGTGTTTTTGGAAAAGTCAAAACTATTGTCCCTCGGTATCGGGCATGACCTGGGGAACTGTTTCCATCAGCCTAGCGGCATCGGGCAACCGTTTCCCAGGTCGTCCCCGATACCTCGGGGCAATAGTTTTGACTGTTCCCAAAACACCCATGAAATAACTGTATAATTTTCCCCGATTATGATGATGAGTGTTCAAACAAGGGGACAGTCCTCAGTTTCGCATAAATAAACATACGGTAAATCATAGAGAAAACACTTAAGCATTATTTAGGTCAATGTATGGTATTATTAATACTTATAAAGTGCATGTTTGCCTATAATCAGTTTTGAGTACTTATAACTTTATTTTGATGTATGTCAAAGCTGCTTTTTAAGTGTTTTATAGAGGCTATAAATAGAAATACGAAACTATCTCACACTTTCAAAAACTACCTAAGGTGATTTTGCATCACATGTAACACAATTTGGATTAGTCTTAAAAAAGCAGGCGAAGGTATGGACAATTTAGCATTTCCAGGTGTGTGCAGCTATGACCATTATATTACAGCTAGTGCATAACTATATTTATACTGATGGTTAATAAAAAACGCACCAGTAGATTATATGAGTATTAACCCTGACCTTACGATATTCTAGCAAGATAACGTCACTTGTAACTCATCTAAGTTTGGCCTAGCATTATCTTGCTGGAATAGCGTGACGTCGGAATGATTTCCAAGAAATGGTAAAACGGTTGGTCATAACCGGTATTAAAATGTGTGACTTGTTTTCTATCCATGGGATTTTAATTGAACACTATACACCATGTTAAGGAATTCTGAGCCAATCAATGTTTGTTTATTAATATCCTTCAATTCCAAAATATGCACTTATTATAATAAAGTACGTAAGCAATAAAAGTTAACATCCATATAATCTACTGGTGCGTTTTCATTAACAACCTGTATATATTGAGTTTTCCTATGCTGAATAGTAAATGTGCATTTGATTGTTTTTTGTTGAAATGAAATGTAATAACGAACGGTTTAACAAGAGTATTCTGGTTGTTGCCGACCATGACTTGATGCTTATGAAAATATTTAAAAAAAAAATGACATTTAAATTCTCTCAAAAAGTTTTTATTTGATATAATACGAACATATAGAATCAAAGTCGTCAGTTTTATCCTGAGTTTGACAATATCCCCTTTTTTCATTCCGATCTTTTCGAGATCGCTGTTTTTTCTACTTTAATTTCGAATAGGTGGTTCCACTACTCCAGCCTTAAAGGCTATAAGTTTTGTATAATCACGATTAAGATATGTTGTCTGCCTTTTGGTATTTTGACTTTTACTTGTGATACGCAAGGTTGATAACCTCTGTTCCCAATTATATTCTCTTTAGTTTATTTCGCCCATTGTTTTTATTCTTTTATTCACTGACTGCAAAGCATTTTGTAAGAAACTGGGACCATACGCCACTGGCCATGATCTGCTATGAAAATATCACATTGAAGGTTCTATGTTAACCATATGAATACCATTTTCGGGATGGTTAAAATCTTCTTACTATTAACAGTTTAAATATTCTCCTCAACTCGGAGCTAGAGGGCGTGAGCGGTAGTACATATTTCTCACTACCGTTCATAAACAGTCTCAATCAAACCGAGACTGTAATATGTTTTATGTTTATCGTGCTCCGCGATTTCTAAATTTCCACTGCATACCTTTAACCCCTCACTGCGACGAACTATTTACAACTGTCTCAATGTGATTGTGACGTGTTTTCCTTAGGCACAAACATTTGTTTATTGTTGAAGTGGAATGTGATGAAACAAGGATTTATAGTTTTTATATTGTAATTTATATCATATTGACCATACATTTGTTACTTAAATCTAAACTGGTTAAGAAAACCATTTTTTTCTAATAAAACATAACTGTCAACGTTCGGAAAAATAATGTACATATTGGATTCGCCTCTGTCGATAAAAGGTTGGCAATATCCACTGTCATCCTCACGCGGATGCAATATGTATGTTATATCGTGAGATTAGCAGTATTTTCTTTCTGTTTTTCTGAGGTTGTCATACATAACTACCCAATATTCTACCAAAAGTTACAAATATAATAAACATACTTCAAAAAAAGTGTTTTGTATGTTCATGCGTGCGTGCGTAGGCGGTCATACCTCCATGTGTGCGTGTGTGAATGCGTGGCCTACAAACCTGCATAAAACGGTAAGCTGCTCCTTCGACAGAAACTTATTTTCAGCAGAATTCGAATTCGAAGTCCTTCCATCGAATACCGCAACACACTTAGCCAATGCAGCCGGATTACAACAATACACCGAATCTGAGAATTATGACATATTGACTCATTACAAAAATATAACTAGATTTAAAGGCCGTATTTGTTGATATGCTTGGATACATATTTATTATTGCCATCTTACATCAAGATCTGAATACATGTTTTTGTCTTGCTCGAAGTAAGTTGATCAAGATCGGTTCAACACTTAAGAGATCACAAATTAATTGAATGTTATTAAAATCAAAAATATCGATCGAAAAACTACACCTGTATATTGGACCGTGTGTGTAGTCCGTTTTATATGACGCTTGTGAAGAACATGTTTGTTAACACTGTGTAATGGTGTAGATTGCTTCTGCGTTTCCTTGTAATTGGTGTGAATTAGTATGCGTATGTTTGGTTGACTCTGTTCTGTGAAACTTACATTTCCTGTTCAGCTTTTATACCTATTATTGTAACAATACAAGTAAAATCATCTGTAATGACTACGAATACACAATGGAGAAGAGAAATACGCATACAAAAACATTTTAATTTGTATTTCAAACTATGTATTCACTTCTTATTTATCTGGAATTGGTTAATAAAACCCTTTTATGTTTATTAGCGCATGTGTACAATATGCGTAATGCGTTAACGTCTAATATTATCAACAAACTCTTCAGTAAATCCGTATTCTAGAAAGTTGGCAGGAAATTTGACATTTAAGATTTGATATACATATGGCTAGAATGTCTATCCGAAGCAAATTTTTCAGCTTTAAAAATACTAGGTCACCAACTTGGTTTTTGATATATCTTACGAAGGGTATATTAACAGTATCCCATGTTTGGGAAAGTACAAACTAAATTATGAAAAAAATAAATAAAAAAATTAGTAACTAAATATTCAAATCGAATTTCATTAATTTTATTCAAGCTCAAAAAAAAACATCATATTATTATTCTATATATATAAGAAAAAATGTGCATGATATAACATTATGTGGAAATAAAGGGGAATATTAGTGTATTGTCTTGCAGGTCCTAGGAAAATAATCGCAGATTTTGGAGGGAAATGGGACATTTGGAGTAACAAAATGTTTCCTATGAACAACACAAACTTTGTGATACTGTCGCTTCATTCTCATGATTTACATATCTCTTTTGAAAATGGCGAAATAATTAGTAAAATCTATGGCAAAATAGATGATTTTAATTTTATTATTGTTATTTATTCCCACTTAGATTGGGATGTTTCCCGAGCTACTTCCTATGTGTCCTTTGTTTCTCAAAATATTCGTTTTTCTAGGGCTAGTAGCCGAGTTGAGGACTTGAATTTCGTTAGATTTGTAAAAGATACTCCAGCAGGTCTACCGTTACCATAAATTTCACTTTGCACACTTTTATTATCGTAATAAATATATATAGTAATATAAGACCTGTTCTGCGACAAGGGCTATCCCAACCTGCCTTCTAAGGTGATATGTTTTACAATCAGATGATGAAGTTCCGAAGGGAATACAGAGAATAATAAATGGGATTTTCATATCACACCCTATATCAGGCCTGAGACACCATATCAGCCCTAGAGCTTTAGCTCGAGGGCTGATATGGGTCGAAGGCATAAGATAGTGTGTGCTCTAAAAATAAACATTTTTATTCTATTTATCATATAATTCATCAATGAATTTGATGAACTGTCAAATTCCACTAACTTACTACGTTGTTTTCCATGAAGAAAGCAATAATGTTGTTAATAGATGTAGTCCCATTCTGATGTGTTCACGTCTGTCGCGTAAGTGTAGATCTACACGACATATTTGATTTAAAATGAATGTCATTGAATTTGAAATTGTCTAATTAAGAAAATGAATGGTCATAAGTGGTTATTTCATCCAGATATGGATCAATGTCATTGAATTTATTATAAATTTGTTAAACTCTCTTTATGGTCCGTGTATTATGACTTATTTATTTTACTTCTATATATCTATCCTCTCTTTTATTTCATCTTCTTAGCATTACTAGTGAATACATACTGAAAAGGTGATCCCTTGAAAGCAAGACACACAAACAAGAGAGAAAGGTTGCAGACTCGGTTTTATTGAGTCTGTTTATGAGAGGAAATTATAAGATGCAACACCTCTCACGCCTCATAGCACCGGCTTAAGCGAAATTCTACGTTAAAGCAACCCAGAATGGGCTTGCTAATCCCAAAGGACCAGTAAATAATAACACTAATGATTTGCAGTCGGGGCGACATTGTACGACCGCCACACAGCACTATACAAACGCTAAGCCATTTCCGTTGAGTTAATGTCAAAGTTCAACGTACAAATGTAGATGTAGATGTATAGCCAATAATCTGGCGCAAAAATTGGATGGAATGCAGATGCAGACGACAAACCATATACAGATCGTATACAATGGTAACCATTCGGTAATTTCCATATCAATCCGCAGAAAGAGTATTGAAGAACATTCGGTTATTTCCGTGATATGACATTTTTTCCCTTTATTTCACGCGTGTGATAAAGCTTTATTGCCCGGCAACTACTTCCTGATTGATATGACTAGCTAGGTCTGTATCGTATCGTATATTCCAAAACAACGTATTTATAAGTAAGTGATAAATATTTATATATATAGAGAGAAATTTTTGTGAACTACCGAGAACAGACAACCTTCGGAAGAACTACGGCAGGGCGCCTAGCTATGACGAGATACACAGACATCAATGCCAAGTTTTGCTGCATCAAACATTAGAAGAAAATATCTGAACTTTTATCCATAAATGTTTTTATGTGTTGGCTTTTATCCATAAATGTTTTTATGTGTTGGACAAACTAAGACATCCTGAACGTTTTATAGCAAACTATTGAGGCTAACGGTTATTTGAGATTTCTTAACGTTCTTCTGTCTCAGCAACAAGGCGTTTACATGGGGAAAGCCACATAAAAAAAGCAATTTGGATGTAAAATATTTATTTCTCTACCGATTTTCAAAAATAAGGCAGTTGTATTTACCACTAAATATACCAGTTCTAACGACATATAATTTATTTTTAAAATTGCTCATGTTGAAAACTCGTTGGCTAAAACAAGCGTCCGAACGATAGGAGTAAACACTAGTGACCACTAGGTGTGATATATGTGTCTCTGAATTTATAAGGTTTTATTTCTATTATATTATCTAATGTTACGCTGTTATGTAAAGGAACCGTGAAACCGTTTCAATACCAACACTCTGAAGTCGAAATGATGACTAAATCATAGAGGTTTAACCATTTGAAGTTTTTTGCACAAACTCAATGTTTGGGCACCGAACCACACAAAGGTCAACCACAACACGCGTGAGTCCGTGTGAAACCAAACTTGCGGGTAAATGTAGCAAACTTACAGACATTTCAAAGATTAAAAACAACTTGTGTGATCGCAACGAATGTTTAACTTACGTGTTAACAGGATGAGGAATGCCACGAACGAGTACCAAGACATCTTGAAAAACATCCTTTTTTTTATTTGTTAAATTAAGAGAATGCTGTTGTTCTTTCAAATGTTCTTTCTTAATAAGGGTTACGTCGTCGTCAGACCGATTATAATGCTGGTAGCGCGATAACCTTTGAGCTCCTATCGGTCGGTATCTTGCTGATTAGATCAAGTGTTTTCATGATTATAACATCAGACCAGAAACTGTTATCAGTTTAAATATTCATAGAAACTATTACAGTAAAGCGATATGTTATTCACATTAATATACAATACTGAAATATTAAATTTATATCAGTTGCACTCATATAACTCTTTTTATTTAAATAAGTTTCAAAAAACAATTGGTGAACTCTTTAATACCTTACCCTCAATTTCCATTTTACTTCAATGCTTTTTAAACTAAAACTTCCAGTGCATTTTAATTTTAATTATACACCTTTAAATCGTATTAAAAGCCTTTGACTAGGCCGATAACAACTAATGTTCAGGTTAATACTTGTTTGTCTAACACGTAGGAAACTGCACATAGGCTTCATACCATGCAAGATATAAACGTAAACAGTAATCAATTGGACATATGTCTAGGGCCCTATTTGCATCGACAAGGCAACCTATTGCGATTTTGAACTTGATCTCGTCTGTCGGAAATTTAAGATGTGTTAACCAGTCAATCTCATACAATTGGAGGCCTATCTTCCGTACATGTAAACAATCGTGAGAGAATGTGGTTATCTGGGATTCCCGCTTTATGTATTTCCTACTTTTGAGAGCGGCTCCACATAACCTACATATTATGCTTATTATTGTTATACTACACAATTCAGTTGTCATGGTAAAAAGAACAACACATCAGAAGGGGTATTGCATCCTACCAAACTGCCGCCTACAGTACAGGGCCCGATCCAGCAGATGTGGTACTGCTCCCCCTCCATCCTCCCGCCAACCCCCAAAGGCAGTACATCAGGATTGATATTTGATAAACAAATAAACTAAATTAGCCATAAACCACCAAAAGAAATAAAACTGTGATCATATAAAAAACAACCAGTAGAAGGTACATGTATTTCCTAACAGTTACGCGCCAGGAATAGCTATTTTAATCATGGCGGTAAAATAAATCTAATTATTATATAACCTATAAATAGACGCGTTTTCATTGGCTAAAAAGTAATTTTTTAGAAAAAATATCTAGCGATATTGACCTGTTTTTTTGATATTGTCCTGTTTTATATAATTGTTTTTTTGATATTGACCTGTTTTATATAATTGTAAATTGAGGGTTATATAATAAAACAGTTATGGACTTTTCAGCTGTTATACATGATGTTGATATGTACCAAAAAATCATTATTGACCTCGGCTATCGCCTCGGTCAATAATGATTTTTTTGGTGCATATCACATCATGTATAACAGCTGAAAAGTCCATAATTGTATAATGTATTACAAAGCGAGCGTCATGTGTAGATATCGATTAGTTGCTCCGCGCGACGGCTATGTATAACTTTGTAATTTCTGTAGGACTAAGACATTGTACTGTAAGTTATAATTATTAAATATTGCACTTTATTATAAGAAACTGTTAATGTTCCATCTATATCTTTGAACCATTTCACGTATTAAATTTGTAATTAAATATTTTTTTATTTTTTTAAATAAATTTCGCCACAAAGCCTGATCTACTCTCATTCAAATTGTAGATAAATCCAGTCTTCATCAATTACACTGAGAAACACAGTGGACAGTTATAATTTAATTATTACAATTAACCGTTAGCAATACTATATAATACCATGGACGTATAACGTTCTCCATGATACTACTCTTGGGGGGAAGTATTTTTCTTGTTGTAAAAACGAATAGGTGATATCACTGATTCGAATAGGTGATATCACTGATTCCAAACAAAAGGGTGACATCACCTATTCGAATTAGTTATATCACTAATTCAAATAGATGATATCACCCATTCAGTAGGTGATATCACCCTTTCGTTTTGAATCAGTGATATCACTTATTCGAATGAGTGATATCACTGATTTCACTGATTCGAACAGGTGATATCAATCATTTTGAATCAGTGATATCACCTATTCGAATGAGTGATATCACTGATTTGAAATAGAGTTTAATTAACATTGTTGAAGTGATACGGGAAATAATTCCCGTGTGAGAAAGATTCTTGTGATATAGAAACGAGTGCGTTTTCGCACGAGTTTCTATATCGCAAGAATATTTCTCACGAGTGAATTATTTTTCGTATCACGACAACAATGTTAATTAAACTATATAGTATATATTCTGTGATGAATTTCTTTCCAATCGTCTTTTGACACAAGTATTCCTTCTTCTGTCACTCCTTTGGCGACAACGCGGAGTAATATTATGACGTCAATTCGTGACGTAATATCGTGACGTCTATCGTTTAGTTCATAACATTTGGCTACTGTGCTATCTTGCGCACTAGGCGAGATAGCACAGTAGAGGAAGGGATATGTTATAGATTTTCTCAAACTAGGAAATTTCTATAATTCATCACAGAATATATAATATTAGGTGATATATCACTCATTTTGTGATATCACATATTCGAATGAGTGATCTCACTCATTCAAACAGATGATATCACTGAATTGTATTAATAAGCAATACGGCGCCTCATATATCAACAGCTTGGGAGATAACCCTTACAACTATTATCAAAAGAGCGTTGATTCAATCTGCCATTGTAAATACGTCAATACAATTCGTGGGACGCTCCCTGATAGGTCAACAACTGAGGGAAGAATTGTGCAGGTGTTAAATATGCCAAATTACATAATACTGTGTGTTTTTTATGCGATAATGATGTTATTTGATTACAATATTTTATTTAAGACTGAATAAAATAATTCCAGCGGGTTTATATTGTTCAAGATCAATAGCTGGAGGTCGGAATTTGAAGATCATCAACACCAAGGGAGAGCCGTAGGCCCGCTGCTTCGATGTATTTCAAGCACAACATAAACCTGCCGGAAAAATGTATTTCTTAACTGATGTGGATTGTTATGTATTTAATACACTCACACACACGAAGAAACTCTACAGCTTTATCCTGCTTTTAACAACTGCATGTGTTTGTATGAACGTAACCTTGTTTTAAACTATACTCTTTGTTTTGAAAGTTTTCTGACGTTTAAATTCTTTAAAATGACGTCCGAACGGTTGAAGGACGTGACGTCAGAAGTCTTGATGGGAGTTTTACAAGCTCCTCAATAACCATTCAGCATTGAGTATTTTAATAAAACTATGTCAGATTGTATTTAGTGTTTGTTTCTCCTACGCCAGCACAGACTATAAACAAAAAACTACTATAGTTAAGGCCTACATACCAAGGAATCTCAATGACCTTTATCATTATGATTTTGTCAAACTTTCATTGGCGTAGCTCTGCATAGGCCCTGTAGGCCCGGGCCTACGCCTAATTTTCAGAAATAGAAAAATTAAAAAATCAAAAAATGCAATAAAAATCGGGGGTGGGGGAGGCTGTATAGGCGGCGTAGTTACCAGAAAATATTATTTTCATATGTATTTGTTTAGTTATCTTTGCCCTTCTTAAAGTCTAAAATATACGTCAGCATGCACCTAATGCATTCTAACATAAAAAAAAATGGGGTGGAGGGGGTGTGTGGGGTGGGGGACATGTCCCCGGACCCCACTAGCATAATAACTTTAACTGCGGGCCTAGGCCGTCAAAAAGGCTAAGCTACGCCCCTGACTTTAGTACATAAATAGAATAGTTCATGGCGGAGATTTCTTTATTTACACTGTCCCATTTTAATGGGATGACAGTATGGTAAATTTGAGGTTTGTTGCACCCTAGAACCTAGTTTAAACCCCAGAGGTCTTTCTTGCCACTGACCGTTCCAATGCGGTTGCCTTATTGTCAACCCTTTTTTGGTTTGTGACGTCATATGCCTTTATTCCTTATTAACATTGTCATTCGTGTTTGGCGTTTTGCGTGTTTTCGGGTTTACTGTGTTCTGTGAAAACTGCATTTCCTGTTCAACTGTATACTTATTTTTATATAATATTACAAATCACTACTAAAGTAGAATGTTGAATATTAACAGCTGTACAATTATGTTTATTGTAGTGCATCATCGGTTGTATACATTTTAAAAGCTTGTTTCATCGTCTTACGCGCTTTTTATTCCATACTCTATCGATAATACAGGCACTGATTAAATAAAGTCGCTTATTCAATACTTTAAACAACCTTGATATGCATGTACCTTCTTATATAATCTATAAGCAGATGTGTGTCATCTTCGTCGCAAAGTTCAAGTTAGATTGCAAATTGTTTGTTTTGTGATAACTTGTTTGATCATGACGATATCAGTGTACTTTACAAGGACATTATGCCATTTACCGGGAATCTAAATCCTCACACCCTTTTTCCTGTTAATGTTTACTCCAGTTAAACTTTGATGTTAAATCACTCACGTCTCTTTGCAACGCAAATATGTTTTATAGATCACCTGAGCCAAAGGCTCAAGGTGATCTATTGGGATCACTCTTCGTCCGTCGTCGTCGTCGTCCGTCCGTCCGTCGTCCGTCGTTAACTTCTGTTTCAAACGACTCCTCCTCAGAAACTGTTTGGCTAATTTTAACCAAACTTCACATGGATGATCCTTATATGAATGCTTTTTAGATTTCTTAAAATCAGGTTGCGCTACTTCTAAGATGGCCGCCACTACCATATATAATCGAAACCTTAAAAAATCTTCTTCAACAGGACCGCTAGACAGATTTCAACAGTTTTTTCTTTTAAAATGAACGCCAACACCTAGATTATCAAGTTTGTTCAAATAAAGCCCCCGGGGTCAAAAATGGCCGTGCCCCGGGGGTCCAAAGTTTGTATATTGAGATTTTGCATGTTTTTCATATAGACATATAGGAAAAAACTTTAAGATATGTTCTTCTCTGAAACCACAAGGCACAGAGCCCTCATGTATTAATTGTAACATCAGCTTATGGTTCTCTACTAAGTTTGTTCAAATGGTGACTCTGGGGTCAAATTTGTCCCCGCCCCTTGGGACACAGTTTTACATAGACTTATATAGGAAATTCTTTTTAAAAATCTTTTTCTCGGAAACTACAAGAGCCAGAGGTTTGATATTTTGCATTTACTATTAGCTTATGGTCCTTCACCAAGTTTGTTCAAATGTTTACCCTCGGGTCACATTGGCCCCGCCCCAAGGGTCACATGTTTTACATGGACATGTAAAGGAAAAACTTAAAAAATCTCCTTGTCTGAAAATGCAAGAGCCAGAGGTTTAATATTTATCATTTGCTATAAGCTTAAGGTCCTCTAGCAATTTTGTTCAAATGGTGACCCAGGGGTCACATTTGGCCCCACCCCGGTGGTCACAGTTTTACATAGGCTAGGCTTGTATATGGGAAAAACTGAAAAGATCTTCTTCTCTGGAACCACATGCACAGAGCTCTCACGTATTACATGTAGCATCAGCTTATGGTCCTCTACTAAGTTTGTACAAATGGTGACCCTGTGGTCAAATTTGTCCCCGCCCGAGGGTCACAGTTTTACATAGACTTATATAGGATTGTTTTTAAAAAATCTTATTCTCTGAAACTGCAAGAGCCAGAGGTTTAATATTTTGCAATTGCTATAAGCTTATGGTCATCTACCAGTTTTGTCCAAATGTTGACCCTGGGGTCGGATCTGGCCCCGCCCCGGGGGTCACAGTTTTACATATGCTTGTATAGGGACAAACTGAAAAAAAATCTTCTTCTCTGGAACTGCAAGAGCCAGAGGTTTAATAAAGCTTATGGTCCTCTTCCAAGTGTGTTCACATGGTGACCCTCGGGTTACATTTGACCCCGCCCCAAGGGTCACATGTTTCACATAGACAAGTATAGGGAAAGAAATAAAAAATCTTGTTCTCTGAAACTGCAAGAGCCAGTGGTTTGATATTTTGCATTTGGCCCCACCCTGGGGGTCACAGTTTTACATAGGCTTGTATAGGGAAAAACTGAAAAAGTATCTTCTTCTCTGGAACCACATGGCACAGAGCTCTCATGTAGCATCAACTTATGGTCCTCTATTAAGTTTGTTCAAATGGTGACCCTGGGTCAAATTTGTCCCCGCCCCGTGGGTCACAGTTTTACATAGACTGATATAGGAAATTATTTTTAAAAATCTTTTTCTCGAAAACTACAAGAGCCAGATGTTTGGTATTTTGCATTTACTATAAGCTTATGGTCCTTTACCAAGTTTGTTCAAATGGTTACCTCGGGTCACATTGGCCCCGCTCCAAGGGTCACATGTTTTACATAGACATGTAAAGGGAAAAACTTAAAAAATCTCCTTGTCTGAAACTGCAAAGGCCAGAAGTTTAATATTTTGCATTTGCTATAAGCTTATGGTCCTCTAACAATTTTGTTCGAATGGTGAACATTTGGTCCCACCCCGGGGGTCACTGTTATACATAGGCTTGTATATAGGAAAAACAGAACAAATCTTCTTCTGTGGAATCATATGGCACAGAGCTATCATGTATTACATGTAGCATCAGCTTATGGCCCTCCACTAAGTTTATTCAAATGGTGACCCTGGGGTCAGATTTGTCCCCACCCGAGGGTCACAGTTTTACATAGACTTATATAGGTAATCCTTTTTAAAAATCTTATTCTCGGAAACTACAAGAGCCAGAGGTTTGATATTTTACATTTACTATAAGCTTACGGACCTTTACCAAGTTTGTTCAAATGGTGACCCTGTCGTCACAGTTTGCCTCGCCCCAAGGGTCACATGTTTGACATAGACATGTATAGGGAAAACTTAAAAAATCTTCTTCTCTGAAACTGCAAGAGCCAGAGGTTTAATATTTTGCATTTGCTATAAGCTTATAGTCCTCTACCAATTTTGTTCAAGTGGTGACCCTGGGGTCATATTTAGCCTCGCCCCGGGGGTCACAGTTTTACATATGCTTGTATAGGGAAAAATGGAATAAATCTTCTTCTCTGGAACTGCAAGAGGCAGAGGTTTAATATTTTGCATTTGCTATAAGCTTATGGTCCTCTACCAAGTTTGTTCAAATGGTAACCGTGTGGGGTCACATTTGGCCCCCCACCCAAGGGGTCATGTTTTACATAGACTTGTATAGGGAAAAACTTAAAAAATCTTCTTCTCTGAATGCACAAAGCTCTGATACATTACATTTAGCCCTCGGGTCACATTTGGCCCTGCCCAAGGTGTTACACTCTAGCACCTTCATTTTGTATTTGATATTTACCAAACTTTGTCAGTGTATTTATATCAATGTTGTTATGCACAACAGAGCCCACATTTCTTGAACAATCTTAACCAAAATTGCACTGATTGTATATGACCATAAGATTTCGAAGAAGTTTGACAATGTGCCAGTACTCAGGTGATCGATTTAAGGCCATCTTGGCCCTCTTGTTTTGTTTTCTGGTAGAGATGTATATTGTAGAAAACGTTGTTCCTGACAACATATTCATTCAACTGCTTCGGAATTGTTCGTTATAAATAAGTGTGATTGGATCTTATACTAAAAAGACTACAGCTTAACATTTGGTAAATGTTATATACAAAATACAGAGATGTCTATTTTAACTCTGATTTTTGAAAATTGCATTTAGAATTATTAAAAAAATCCATAATTGTGTATTATTTAGTTTGTTAAAACTCGTTATTTAAAACTCATTCCCCTATACATATATCCGCAAATATTGTAGTCAAGGTTATAAACTTTCCGTAAGTCTCGCACAATCACTTAAAGCACATACTGAAGTACATGCTGTTGTAAATTACCCTGGTCAAAATATATAACGACAAAGAAAATGAACATGACTCCTCTTTCTTAAATAAGAAAAATGGTCCTAAAGAAATCTCAGCACCCGTAGGTCCGCACAGTATCACAAAGACCAAATTAAATATACAGTTAAAAGGACAATACAGATCACAAAGAGTGGTGAAGACAGGATTACGGTCAGTATGCTATATGGCTTAGTGGTTAGCTTAAATCGAGTTTATGTGTTAATTTTTAAATATAGTATATCAGAAAAAAAATGTTTGTTTTTTTAGAATATCCACATAGTAGTTCTGATTGATAAAACCGATAACAATAAACTAAATGAGCCTTACACTACAAAAAACAAATTACACCAATAATATGAACTAAAAGACTCGTAGACGGTATTTCCTAACTTTGGTTACGCTTCTGGTAAGCTATATTTTAACTGACGGTAAATATCGCAGTGTATTAATTGCAACCAAGAAACATGGGTAGGTATCGCCGATGTGTTCCGCGGGACAGCTATTTGTAACATGGGGATATCAATATTGCCTGATAAGGCTTCTCGTTATTTCCAATCATTAATTATGTCGCTGTATTATTTGAGACTGTAAATATTTCGTCTTTATCTCTGAACCACTTCACATTTAACGTTAGTCATATTTCATAAGTGGTTTTGTTTTATACAAATGTAAGCTCAAGGACTGATGTACCCCTTTTAATAATGTATAATTTGTTAGACAAGCGTGTTAATCACGTTGTCAAGTCGTCAATCTTTCTGGCACACATAACGTTATATTGAAAGCAAATAGTCTCAGCTCATTCGATTTGCTAGAGCGTGTGATGTTATAGACTTCAATGATCGAAATCAAGTTATTACAAGTAAACTTCTTCAGCAGGGTTTTCGTTATCACAAACTACGTAGATCATTCTCTAAATTTTACCGCCGCAACGAGGGCCTGCTGGAAAAGTACTACACCAACCTTAAAACACTTCTGCGACTAGGCATATCACAACCCTCATTTTATGGAAATGTGGTCTATAAACTTCGAAAGTTAAAGGGGTCCGACGGGTTTCCTGACCGCTTTACAAATTTAATCAGGAGTTCGTCAGAAAAGGATATAACCCTTTGGTATACAGCGCAGTGCATGTTTAGTGATTGACCTCTCTACAGTCAGTCATTACGCTTCACTTTTCACTTATGCGATGACTGGACTACCTCCTGGGACTCTATGATTGTACCTACTGAAACCCCAACTAAGGGAGGTGGGTGCATGAGCTTTCGTCCCTCGGGTTTTTTGGTCGTACCCTAAATTGGTTTTCTCTTTAGCTGCAACTACTATGGATGTTCAGTACGATTCTGGATACATTCTGAGATGTTTATTATTTTGTATGTGTTTCTTTAGTCAGTTTCTCTGGATGTGGACTTTATTTTTAGAGAATTCCGTTTGATGGGATGTAGTTTTATTTACACTGTCTTGTCTATTTGGGCGCTGAAGACAGGATAATAGCGAGGATTGTGCGCATATAAAATCGATTCAAATTAACGAGTAGGCATTGTTGCCTACTTACTGACCATTCCAAGATGGTAACCCTTTCTTCACCACCCTTTCTGTTGTTTTTTGTCTCTTTCGTTGTATTATCAAGTCCTTGTTTTCAGTACAGTGCGGACCTACCTATAGGACCCTATATCTCATTTTTGGTGCCGCTGGTGAAACAATCAGTCAACTGCAAAATGGTTAAGCAAACGAAACCAATAGACATTTATTCATTTATAGTTTATTATGATGAATATAAAATAAAGTATGATAATGGACCTTTGGAAATGGCCGAGCACGACACATACGAAATATTGCAGTCTCGGTTTGATGAGACTGTTCATGAGCGGTAGTGAACTATGCTAGCTACCGCTCACGCCCCAAGCCCCGGGTTGAGCAAAACTCAATATTCATAAAATCAATAGTACACAATTTTAACCATCCCGAAGATGGCATAAGTTATGAACAAATGTCGAACACAAAATATAGTATTTAATAAACGCAATCAATCAAACACACGTATTGAAAACAAACAATAAGTACATGTGCACATAAGTATTTGGAATTAAAATACAGAACACCGAAACTAGATGTAAAAAGTCGAATAGGAATCAGCATACAAGGACCACAGCCAATCAAAGCCACTTATAGTTCAACGAACAATTACAAGAATAAATAAGCGGCAAGGGTAATGTATCACATAAACTAGCTGACAACAGGTTTACCTCATGGGGTGCCATTTTTGTGCATGTTCACACTTAGATGTGCCTTTAAAATAGTAGGTTTTATACGAGTTCATAAACTCGTGCGTTCAAATGCAAATTGCGGTAATACATATACTGTTAATCGTTCAATGCTATCTACGTCATCAATCATATCAATATATGTTCAGGTACGTCCAAATGTTAATTATGGCCAATTATGTTTAGAATAGTTGCAGTTATTGCGAGCAAGGTCGCCTTCTCGGTCTGGCTAGCAATTAGCAACGTTTAACTATAGCAATGTACAGACGCAAACGTCTTACAATAAATCATATTTTATAATTAAAAGTACTTGCAGCCATTAATAATGAACGATAGCCTTCTATGAACTACAACTTTAAATTATATCTATAAAAGAAACAAACAAAATAATTATTAGTGAAACAAATGTTAGTGTATTGGAATAAACTGTCCGTTTTCATATGTTTTACAGGATATTAATCAGCTTCGATTTTCAAGAGTGTAATGAATTGCAATTTTTAACAATGGATATGACATGTTTTCCTTTAACAGTTACATTTACAATAAGTATACAAAAACAGAACTCACTTACACAACAGTAAGATACGGTTGACACTTGTAAAAACTCGAAGTACAATTTTTTGTTTTCATATGCTAAGGATATCTCGAGAATTGCATATACTGCGCACGTATTTCCACGTAATATTCCCAAGTTGTTTTCTAAAAAAGGTGTTACAGCTAGTTCGAAAAAGGACAAAACTGTGATGTTGTAGATCACACTACTCTTCTTAACACGAAATACATAAATGCTGAATTTCCGCTTTGAACAACTGAACCATTTATGTACTGTAGTTAATGTAAAGAGATTGCAAAATGTTACATCCTAAGTTTGCTCACCTATTTGAGCCACACGCGTATTCTATCGATATTGCGTTATTTTAGTCCTTTTTTCAGGAAGGAAATGTCTAATGTAGCCATGTACCATTCAATTAAAAACAGTATCTTATGCATACAATATATAGCGGACATTTCTGAGTTGCGTTTCTCTTTTTCTTTTAGTATACAATTTAAACTTGCCAAAACAATTCGAACCGATTTAACATGCCTTACTAGGTTGTATTTCACCTTTGAGATTTGTTAAAAAAATGACAATCAGCACTGCTTTTCCTGATTTTGTTTATGCCGGTTCTCGTTCCTGCCACCACTGAAATGTTTAAAAGGTATAGTAAAACGTATTTCATTGTGTTTCATTTTCAGTTCAGACTTCGGTACTTTTTAAAAAAATAACATTGTTTAATAAATTACCAATGTCAAACTTCAACGCAAAACACAACAACTTGTGACATGGTTGGATTCAATTGCTAACACACGTACCAATCAGGCATACTAATTTAATTATTATAATGCATTTGGTTGTCAAAATCCGAAAAACGGTCGGCATTCTGTCATTGATGTTTTTCAAATAAAAAATGATATTCTTAGTTTTACAGGTAGTGTGCCAATTTATGTTCAAATTTCATGTTTCTCTACTCTAACAAAAGACTCGTTTTAGCGGGATTGTTTCAAATTGACACATGGCTACCTTTGCTTAGTCAGAATAAGTATTGATGACATTAGCAGCTATTTTACTTCACCTGACTATACGTTTTTAATTGTTACTAGAACTGTTCACTTCTTGAGCGATGTCAGTAAATCATTTGTGTAGTATAATAAATTTAAATCACAGTAGTGTGCAGCTAGGTATCACAAAGTGTTTAATACAGTTGAACACAGCGAGTGATATGAAACCTTCAATTTATAGTCATTTCTGAACACCACCTTTCTAATGTGCATCTGTATCTGTAGTAAGTCGAAGTAAGACACCAATACTGGCTTAACAGCTTCGGGAGAGTGCGCGTGTTACTTAGTCGTAGGAACGGTGCGCGTGTTACTTAGTCGTAGGAACTCAAGACAGCTGACTTAAAACTCTCTACTGTTTTTGCACTAATGACACTGTCGTTTAGGTGGTTCCAATGTACCACGTTTTAGATGAAAAATGAATGTATATACTGATCACTATGCGAGTTCAAAATCTGAAAGCACTTATAATTGTTATTTACTCGTCTTTCGACAATGTTACTGCTTATATAATCGTTATATTGCTTAGCCTTTATATGCCCTTTAGCTTCCTGCGGGATTAGAAAGTCAGACTTGTGATTTTACTGTATCTGGTAGGTAAGGAAAAATAGGGGTCCCAATGTAAATAGTATTTATACCCGATTACATGAGTAGAGGTATGTCTCTTTAATTATGTATTCAATTAGGTAGAGCTATGTAAAGAAAACAGCGGCGTAATGCTAGTTTTGAGCGAATAGTAGTCATTTACAAAGTAAACATATGTAGCCTTAAACATGTATGCTTTTCATGAAGATTTACGATTTCTTTAAATGTTTGATATATGTTGATAAGACTATGGATTTAAGTGTGTTCCCGGTAATTATACCGCAAGCGGGGAGCAAATGGATTTGGCCGCAGGTCATTTGTATTTACATGTAACAACCGTGTTTCTTCCCTTTACGAATCGCGGATATACAGTCTGACTGATTTATTTTCTAATTTCGTTTGATAAAGGTAATTGTGCTTTAAATTTGGCAAATTGGACCAGTTTTAAAGCAATGTGTTATATTTCATGACCAAATAGCAACACTTTTCTCGCACAAGCTATTGATTTTCTTTTAATGTAAACAAACTGATAATATCATAGATTTTGTCAGCAGACCATAACTGCATTATATATTTAGCGCTTACATTGGTGTACATTATCAACAGTATCAGATGCAATACAGCAGCTGATAGTAATCTAGTGCGCTTGTGTTTGTCGGCTATTTGTTTCTGTGGAATCCTGTAGTGGATCTTTAAAACAGGAAACAATGAAGGTAAACATTTTGAATAATGGTTCGAAGAGAAAAAATCAAAATGGTGTCCAAGATAGCCACCAAATACAGAAAATATGAAACATCAGTGCATTTGGTGTGCTAAATTTGATAAATTACTGCAGTAGTTTGTATCCACATGCAAGAAATATGTAAATAGACATTTGTGTCATGCCTGATTGAAGACAATTAAAAACAAACAATGAACTTGAAATAAGAGGTTATTTTCGGAGTCTTTCTGGTATCTTTGTAACAATAGGGACTTCATGACATTTGTATTATCTCATTGTTTTACTAAAACACCAAGGCCAGAGTTATCTTATAAAACTGTATTATACATGTTTCTCTATCGCCTATAACTTTCAACATTTAGCAGAGTAAAGTTCAATATTGATCCAATTTTATTTCCAATATAAATGTAAAAATCGAACAGGAACAGCAGCATTCAAGGACGACAGTCAACTACAAACACACAGAGAAACAAAGAACACATTTAAAGATGAATAAAAGGCCAAATAAGACATCACAAACACAAAAGGGTTGCAATAGGGTTACCGCCTTGGAACAGTAAGTGGGAAAAAAGGCCGCTGGGGGTTTAAACCATGTTCTTTAGGGAGAACCAAACCTCACACTTACCCTACTGTCAACCCAATAAAACTGGACAGTGTAAATAAAGAAATCCCCGCCATGAACTATTCCCTAACCAACAAGGCAGCATTAATAGGCAATTTAAGTAAAACACAAAGATGCTCTTGTATATATAAATACAAAATAACAATAGCCTAGAAAGACACACAGAATGTACTCAGTGACTTGGCAGAAGCCAGAGCAACAAAATAATAAACCATTGAGGGCCGACAAGACAAGATTGCAGACAAACGTCAAACGTCACCGTCCTTTTGGGCTTTAGGTAGACGTGATCATAAGGTCCACAGCCTGTCCGTTCATCGCACAATTACAGAGTAAAGCATAGTGGCGAACTGTAAATGGGTCCACCACCAAGCATGCAGTGCGTTGCAAAATGATAGGGTCATAACCTCTTTTGATAAACCATTTAACAAGTTTAACAAAGATAGTATTAACGTGATCATGACCAAGAATCTTACGAAGTTTGTAATCACGTCACCGTAGAAGTCAGGTTGTGATAGTCCTTGTCGCAGAAGAGTTCTTACATTACTTTTATATTTGAAAAAAAAGATCAGGGTTACGATAATACAATTTTGCAAAGGTTTTACGAAGTTTATGGTAACGGTAACCCTGATGGAGTAGCTTTTTAGTTGTACATACATTATTAATATTAAATTCCTCAACTCGAGTACAAGCTCTAGAAAAACGAATAAGTTGATAATAGACCCCATAAGAAGTTCCTCGGGGAACATCGCCATCTAAATGGGGATAATTAACAATATCAAAATTAAAATCATCTGTCTTGTCGTATATTTTGCTAATTATTTCACCATTTTCAATGGAGAGATGTAAATCAAGAAAAGAAGCGTTAATATCAGAAATATTAGCTTTGTTAAGTTGAAGTTCTTTAGGATATATATTATTAACCATAGTAGAAGAGAACTGGTTGTCAATGTTTAATATGTCATCCAGATACCGAGAGGTGTCATTAAAGGCTTCAATAACATCTTCCAGTGTATCTGGTGAAAGACTCAACATAAAATTATTTCATAGCAATATAAAAACAAATCAAGAGGTGCACAGTTCGTACCATAGGGATACCAACAATTTGTCTATAAACGGTCGTTTCATACCTGACGAAAATAGTATCTAATAGGAAGATGAGTGCTTCACTAACAAGTTTATTACCATTTAACAAAAAATAAGTAGATCTGAATATCTTCACTGGCCATACCTTTAGTGTTTGGAGGTGATTAGGCTATAAACCCAGATCCGTTTTAGAGATATATACAATAAATTGTGTTGTTAGACTGTTGCTTTCGACTCCGTCGGATATGGGAGTGTAGCGTGGGTCTCCGTATGAGACACGGATATTTGATTTAGCTTTCGACTCTGTCGGTTGTGTCAGAGTGTAGCTTGAGAATGTGTAGTAGTCAGTGCAGCTAGAGTCTCTGTATGAGACAGTTATCGTGGATCCTGCTATTTAAGAGGACCACGGACCAGTATGTTTAATTGGAATACGGCACCTTAGGTTAATGTGTAGGGCCGTATGTAATATTGGTTTAGTGAACTCGTGCGAGCGAGCTGAGTGTTTGTTCATTTTATTGTACTTATATAATGTGACAATATAATCATCATTTAAATCAGAAGGACTTGAACAATTACCACTATACGATCATGACAATTAGCATTATACGATCAAGGACACTATACTAAGTCCCGAGGTGTTTCATCTTTATAAATTGTCATATTGTGTTTCCACCTATGTTTGTTGAAAGTGACGATGACTTAGTTATATATGACCAACCTAAACAAACGTTGAAATATGCTTGCAGTATCAAATCATATACTTTATGTACAGAGATGAAAGAGGCGAACACTACTTTAAATTATGAATGCTCAAGCATTGCACGGTACATGCACACTCAGTACGCTGATAACAAACTTGAAGAGCTATTGAGTTACCAGAATGACAAATTACTATCGATAAACGAATTAAAGTAATTAACCCGCCAAATAACAGAAAAAGTATACTACAAAACCGTTTATCAAAACTCTAATACGGTGTTTAGGTCATATAATAATGTATATGTACCGATTAAAGGTATAGGATTGTTCACGGGTTCTTTAAATACTCTTGATTAAATACGTGTAAAATGAATTATGAGTTGGTAACTCCTAATTCAACGCTGCAGTTTTGGAGTTTGGCCTGGCTCATTAAAGCCGTTTATTTTGTGTCTATAGAGTTTCCATTCTCAAAATATGTAAGTTATAGGATCTTAAACGAGTTCCCATTTCATATAATAGATATGAAACGAATTATGATTTTTTTTAATTTTAACCAGCCTGTTGAGTTAAAATTAAAAATAATTCATAACGAGTTTTATAACTCTTATATGGGATGGGAACGAGTTCAAGATCCTTTTTGTCATATAACATTGCAATCAAATAAGTAAAAAATAATTCCGATGGACATAAAACCGCCACGACCTCAGACACGTTTTAGCGCCAAAACGTCATAAAATCAGGCAGAACGTTATGTGACGTCGCAACATCACGTCACACAGAACGTTGAGTATCAAATAGTTCGTGTTTTAAACTTTACAAAAGGCGTTTTACGACGACTTTTAACAAAATTGCACACTGATTTGTATAACTTTCATTAGTTAGTATAAGCTGTGGTAAATACTAAGTTTATGACCTAGATCTAGATGACTTTATAATAAATAAAATAGTTTCAGTCAATAAAACCTGCGTAGTGTTACAGATTTAACTGAACCAATCAATTTGACAAAATCGTTCCAGGTTGTGTCATACAACAGAATATTACATGGGTGTTCGACACTACTAACAAGGGACGTTATGTGATAAATATATATATATATATTTCTCGTCATCAGTAGGTTTAGAAATGGTGTACACATGTTGTAAAAACAGCTATCATGTTGGCGGGATAGCTGTTTTAATTGCTTCCTTTACTTTCTGTTTGTTACATGATTTAGAACAAATGATATTGTACATGGATGTAATTGTTTGCCGAATACATATTTTGCAATCCCAAAGTGTAGAACTTTTAGTCGTATCTTTAAATGCTATTTATTATTTCTTATAATAGTTTCAAGCTTTTATAGACAGCACGCATACATACGAATTTCTGTAAATTAGGTTTGCCACACAAATGCATTCCAGCCAATAGACATTTTGTTTAGACATTAAAGCCCTCTCTCTAGTTTAATGAGGTCAGTCAGCTGAATTTGGCACAAATCATTGGTAGCCATACTGTGATTACTGGTTATAAATATATTACGCAAAGTTTACTAAGCACCATACCACTAATTTTCTTCTTCGCAATTCACCACAAATATCTAGCGAAACAGTATTTGTTAGAGTGAAATGCAAACTTACATAAGAAAATTGCTTCCTAATCTTTTCTTTTTTTTGACAGTAAACTAAATTACACTTAAATTAATCGTAAAAAAATAAATGGGGAAACCAGCCACCTTCAAATGTCGAATTGAAATATTGGTGGTTAGCAAACTTCGAGTACTATATGAGTCTGATACTACAGATTTATTTTGATATCATGTATGATTTGAAAGTTATTGATAATTACAAACGTATGGCTAACATGCAAACATGTCGTATGTCGTAGGTTACACATGGACATATTTTGTCAAAAACAGTAATAAGAAATACATAGTGCACACCTATGTTAATTTTCTGCTCATGTTACTTGAGCTCTCAGCGTTTGCTGAATTCTGGGAGTTGTTTGAGTTCTCTCGTTCTTGAGTTGTTGAGTTCTGGGACTTCCGGGAGTTCTCAGTTTCCCGAGTTGCCGAGTTCTAGGAATTCTGTGATTTCTCAGGTTTGTGAGTTGCTGAGTTCTGGAAATGTCTCATGAGCTTGAGTGTATGGGTTCTGGCATGGTACAACTATGGACGATAAAAAAACGTTTTATTTCAATCTTGAAAATCTGTGGATTATAAATTTAGCTTACACTATTACATGTTATAAGACGTACTTTTCTTGCATACTGGATATGGTTATCCGCGTTTTACAAGGGAGATGGAAAGCCTGATCTTACACATGGGAAAGATAACAGTCACGCGCTAATAACAACAATGACAGTTGCATGACGTCATTGTGTAAACAAACATGCAAAACGTTAGTAGTTGGCAACATATACATGATATGCAAGAAAAAGAATCAATCATGGGTACCCGATTCAGATAGGGAAATTCCAGCCCTCTGTATAATTGTTCTAACCGGAACCTCGGCAGAGCCTCCGTTTCAATAAAAACAATTAAACTCCCGATCTTCACTGGTACCCATGAAAGATTCTTATACTCTTTTTCGATCTAATGTATATTGAAAGATACGGTAATACGTATTTGCATATTAAAGTTGTAAACCTTATACTTTAACTTGTACTTACTCAGAACATGAATGGGTTACCGTAACGGGTGAGGTAGCTCCGATTCGGTAAACATCCAAAATGTCGATTGATGTTCGAACTGGATCTACGCCACCCGCGACTAAAAAGCCACATATCGATGCGTTAAATATCACAGTTCTTACAGGTAAAATCGATAAATGCTGCTTTCGAAACTATTTCATGAAAGGCAATGTTTCCCAAAAGCGGGATTATAATTATGAACCTTACGCTTTTATTCTGATGATGGCCACTACTGCATCACTATTTGTTGAATGTTTATAGCATTTCTAACACACAATAGTCATAATCCAATAACGTGCATACGTAAACCTATTATACTAAACACTAATTACCCGATACAATTTTGTTGAGACGAACTCCTAGTTTCAATTTAATATCATATAGTTTAACATCAGACATGTCAGACATCGTTACTTTAAATGTGCGACATGATGGGAAATATGCCGATAACATTTGAGGTGTTTTGATGTTATTTTTCATCAATAAAATAAATGGAAATAAATATACCATGTTCTCATAAAGCCACTCTAGTTCAGTTATGAGAAAGCTTGTCTTACCAGAAGGAACCAATAGAGATAGCGTTGTATTTTCTTCTTTTAAAAACGTATAATGCTTACCGTTCAAATTGTAGCAAGAATGCCTCAATTCGCCATGAGAGGGGTAAAAAACAAACGCTCTCAAAGAGGTGTGCGGTTTAACTATGGAATATACAGCTTTAAATCTGTTTTTTTTTTAAAAAACAAACAAAAGAAAAACACTACAAAGAAGGATAAAAATATCGGACAGGGAAAGCAGCATTCAAGGACGACAGTCAACCACAAAACACAAAAACAAACACGCAAACAGACAAACGAAAAGGCAAAAGTAATAAAAAAAATGCAAACGACATCACAAACACAAAAGGGCTGACAATAGGGCTACCGCCTTGGAACGGTCAGTGGCAAAGTAGGCCACTGGGGGTTTAAACCGGTTCTAGGGTGCACCAAACCTCACACTTACCCTACTGTCAACCAATTAAAACAGGACAGTATTTCGCACTTATTAAAGGTTTTGGCTATGGTAATTTTCATTTACTCCAATGCATCCCTATGAATATTTTTACTAGAAGACTCTTTCTTAAGTTTTCATCTCTATGATGTAAGGGCTTTGAACATATATCCCAGTTCCGTTAATGTAAACATCCGTTCAGTGTAAATATAGAATGATATCCTATTTGCAGGACAATCCGGCAATTCACTTATTGGCCCCCTGAGTCCTATGTCCATCTAAGTATTCAGTACAAAGGCGGCTCCATCTCCGCAACTGACTCTAGCTACGTTACTAGGGCATTGTATTAAGTGGTATACATCCTGAAAATTTATCATTGATTCAAGTGCGGTATAGGGTATATTAAACGTGGTACATCGTTGTTGTTTTTTTAAGAATCTCAAATTAAACAAATGTTCATGATAAACATATCGTATCGATCAGAATATGGTTCTGGCACGATATATACGAGTGCGCTAATACATGTATATATTCTGGATATAAATTAGTTTGAATTCTAACACATTTTCCGAAAATCCGGCAATCCGATTGGTTGAGTTTCAAACATTTGCGACTATTAACTATTGCGTACCCCGTCGCAAATTCAATCATGATACGCTAAACCGTCAAAACGTGACGTATTTCACTAATTTAATTGTATTTCAATGCGTTTATGAATAAAACCATCAATAACAAAAACATGCGTTAGAAACGGGTCAACCAGTCTTAACCATTTTTATTTGCGACAGTATATCAACCGTTTAAATGTGCGACTATCAATCGACTGACATAACGTCGTAAAATGCGAAATGTCAATACGGTTACGTATATTTAACCTCTCGTTAACACACCTGTATCAAATGCCTACGCATCGGCGTGAAACTGTTTATCTGTTACCCGATTATGATGCTAATCTGTCAACACGTTGTACTGTCTCATGATTGTGACGTCACAGGAGGGTTATAAAGAGGTTTAGAGATAGGTATTTTTTTACATATTTTAGGTCATTTTTCCCCATTTTATATACATGTATAGGTATTTCTATATTTCTGCGCAAAATAAATTATGAAATGTTTAAATGCCATTATTTAATTATGTTATGTTACATATACACATACACTTCTCAAAACTGCTAACTACACCGCTACGTTTTGGGTTATATATATCGATGGGTTGAATGTTTTTCAATAAAATAAAAAGGAAATACCAATTCAATCATTTGTACATCATTTCATTTTATTTTTTTCATGGGCAATGCTAGAACTAAACCACAATAAGCAATTACAAACGACCCATGTAAACACTAAAGTCACACTTTTCATTTCTTGTTCATAAAAGTGTGACTTAAGTGTTTACATGGGTCGTTTGTAATTGCTTATTGTGGTTTAGTTCTAGCATTGCCCATGAAAAAAATAAAATGAAATGATGTAAAAATGATTGAATTGGTATTTCCTTTTTGTTTTATTGAAAAACATTCAACCCATCGATATATATAACCCAAAACGTGAGCGGTGTAGTTAGCAGTTTTGAGAAGTGTACATACACATAAATATGAAACTATGAAGTATTTTCTACATTATATACAACTTTACCACACGACCTAATTAAAGACAAGCTTATTGCTCTCATTCAAAATACTTTTGCTAGGGAAAATACTACTTTTTTGGGATGTAACAATATTAAAACGTTATTAACTAACGGCAGTTTGGACCATTACACTATGTGGACTTGCCATGAAATTTGTCAGGTATGGAACTACCGTTTATAGACAAAGTGTTGGTATCCCTATGGGTACGAACTGTGCATCTCTTGTCGCTGAATTGTTTTTATATTGCTATGAAAGAGATTTCATGTTGAGTCTGTCACCAGATAACCAGGCAGATACTATTGAAGCCTCTAATGACACCTCTTGGTATCTGGATGACATATTGAACATTGACAACCCTTTATTTTCTACTATGGTTAATAATATATATCCTAAATAACTTCAACTTAACAAAGTAATATTCTGATATTAATGCTTCTTTTCTCGATTTACATCTCTCTATTAAAAATGCTGAAATAATTAGCAAAATCTATGACAATAGAGATGATTTTAATTTTAATATTGCTAATTATCCACATTTAGATGGGGATGTTCCTCGAGCAACTTCATATGGAGTCTATGTGTCTCAACTTATTCGTTTTTCTAGAGCTTGTACTCGCGTTGAGGACTTAATATTCGTAATCTCTATATAACTAAAAAGCTACTCCATCAGGGCTACCGTTACCATAAACTTCGTAAAATCTTCGCAAAATTGTATTATCGTAACCCTGATCTTCTTTCCAAATATGATGATTGTGCTAAATAGGTTGTCACATCGAAAACCCTAATGGACACACCTTATTGTTCTAATTACAAAAGGACATACATGTCCGTTTAGTTCAATGAATTGAAAGTTGTTATTCTGTATGATACGTTAGTAGTGCCTCATATTATTTACATCATTTACCATAGAGACATATTTGCTACATATACAAACACAATTGTATTTACGCTTTAAAGCATCATATGAATAAATAGTAAAGACCATACATAAAAAACTATGCCGAGACATGTAGTTTTACAGACTAAACTATTTCATTAATAATAATTAAACCGTGCGGAACACGAGTTAAGTACATTTGTAAAAAAATATTGTGTTTATCTTTAGGATGGTTAAACAATTCGTTAAATTATCATTTTAAAAATGGCGTTCTGCTCTACCCGGGGAGAGAGGTCATGAACGGTAGCAAACATTTTTCGTTACCGTTTATTAGCAGTCTCAACCAAACCTATACTGCAACAGCTTTTGTATTTATCGTTTTTGGCGATTTCCAAATTGTTCTATCTATACCTTTTTTTATTCGTATTTGAGTTGAAGCCTATACTTCCTTTAAATCGCCTCCAGTCCCTTTAAAGTAGAATACCACTTAAATCGATGCTAGGGGACAAATGTTTGTTAATGAGATTTGATGCACCCTGAAACCCTAACCCCCTCAGCGGCCTTATTTGCCACTTACCATTCCAAGGCGGCAGGCTATTGTCAGTTCGTTTGTGTTTGTGCATTTTATTCATCTTTTGTTTTTGTTTCTGTGTGTGTTTGTGGTTGACGTCCTTGAATGCTGCTTTTCCTGTTCGATGTTTATATATACTTTTGCGTCTTATATGACCTTTCTTTAACAGATTGCAAATGCGAGTCTGCTAATTACCTCATTTGTTTGTATTCCGTCCATACCTTTCCGTGATCCTTGCAATGGATGCTTTAAACATAGAGCAAAGTATTGAACACCACTAACTGAAAGCTACCGCCTTCGCATTGTCTGTTGCAAAAATGTCGTTGGTGATTTAGACCAGGTTCTAGGTTGCACCAATCCTCACGTTTTCCTTATTTCATCTCAGTTAAACGGGACAATGTAAACAAAATAATCTCGTCAGGCTATATCCGCTAACAAACTAGGCAGAATATACGATATAAGTAAAACACAAAGAGGATCAGATATGCATGAATATAAAAAAGTTTCATTTGTGTAGCCCCTTCATAAGTATGATGTCAATCATCACAGTCATTTGGCACCAGAAACAAATAGCAACACATTGAACAATTTAGGTGTATATTTCTACTCGTTCATTGGTAACAAAAATGGAAACAAATCATTGGATTACTACTGTAAATAAAACCACAACACAGCTTAACTTTAAGAGTAACTAAATTCAAAACATATCACATGTTTCATGTATTATCTGATTAGTAACTACTAATCAGATAATACATGAAACATGTGATATATTTGAAAACTGTAGGTTCCTCTTCTATACATGAACTATTCAACATATTAAAAGCTGTATATATGTTATTCAAACAAGAATGATATTTTTAAATGATCATGTATGATCCTATCAACATGTTTGAATACTGATTATTATTTTACAAATATTAGCTTAACATTTTAACTTTAAGACAGTTTAACTTTAAGACAGCTTAACTTAAGAGAAACTAAATTCAAATCATAACACATGTTTCAAATAGTATCTGATCAGTAGATGCGAGAATATTAAATTGATATATTTGAAAACTGTATACCTCTGCTATACATGAACTATTCAACATACTAAAAGCTGTATATATTGTATTCAAACAAGTATGATCTGTTCAAATGATCGTATATGATATTATGAACATGTTTGAATTCCGATAATATTTTACAAATATTCGTGCATCGTCGGATACCCACGAACGAAATTACGTTATACTGATGAATGGAGTTTAACGTAATTTATTTGCATCTCGCACAAAATTCTATTTATCTCATTGGTTGAGTGTGGTCACGTGTTGACCACTTTTTTTCTATAGTGGGTCAGATTTCATAGAGGGTCACTAAAGCGATATGGACTACAATTCCGATTGTTCAGAGTTGAACTCATTTGCAAATAGTACTTTCAGGCGTTAGCAACAAACACAATAAGTTTTATAAGGTTTTGAAACTGTACCGGTCGTGACGTCAACGTTTGACGTCATGACGCCAAATTGTGCGAACGTCTCATTGACGTTGACGCTCCTATAAAATGGTTAAATATCGGTGTTTGCTTGGTAAATCAGTTATTGGGATTGTTACTGACCCCCTACAGAAATATGTGGGGTCATTCAGATATATAAGGGGACTCGGCTATAGCCTCGCCTCCTATAAATCTTACTGGCCCCATATCTTTCTGAAGGGAGTCAGTAACAAACCCAATAACTAACTAGATGTAGTCGATGGTGAGCCATCGCAGGTCCCCGTCTTTTTGAAATGCAAATCAGAGATCTCTCCTAGCTCTATTTTCCGACATTGCATCAAAATTTCTCAAAAGTATCATGCACATCCCTGGCAATATGCCAATCAACCCCTAAAGTTTGTATCTGCCATACATCATGATAAACAATACCATAGCGCCATCGCAATTTTGAATTTTTAGTGTATTTGTTATTTTGACCCCTGGGGCGGGCACCTTAGGGCGGAGTCAAAAATAATGTTGCTCTTGCATGTTGTCATGATGAGGGAAGTCATACAACACTAAATTTGGTTGTATTCCGTCTAGTGGTTAATTAGTTGAACTTTTAGTGTGTTTGACCTTTTGACCCCTGGGGCGGGCCCCCTTGGGGCGGAGTCAAAAATAATGTCGTTACGATGTGGTGAAGTACTACACAAAGTTTGGTTGAATTTATAAGACATAATAAAATAAGATTTGACGCCACCCCACTCCGATAACATTCGCCCAAGCCCCGGTCGCACATCAGAGGTTGAAATAAAAATCCATTTGATATGTTGTGTATCTTATATAGATGGGTATAAATACCAATTTGTATGTAAAAATAATAAAAAATAATAGTGTAGTTGAATTTTTAGTGTATTTGACCTTTTGACACTGGGGCGGGCACCTTGGGGCGGAGTCAAATATAATGTTGCTCTTTCACGTTTTCATGATGTAGGGAAGTCAATCACTTTTGTTGAATTCCGCCTAGTGGTTTAGGAGGAGTAACGCAACATTACACACGGACGTACGGACGTATGTACGGACAGGAATACATGATCTCCACTTTTTCTTGAAAACATGTGGGGATAAAATCGCCCGTGGGTATCCGAAGATGATATTAGTGACAAAGGCAAAGTCATTCATCAAAGTCATCACGAACAGATTCGCATTTCGATCAGTATAAAGTATGTTTACAGACTGCCGACTAGCAAAACATATTGATGGTTGCATTTCTGTTTCTTCTGAGTGATGAGTGATGAATAAAATACTAAATATTACACATTGCAAATTAATGAAAACATGTCGTAGGTTACATCCGAACAAGTGTGGTCAAAAGTAACACCATGCAAAGAGTCGGGAAGTCGTACAGGATCTTTCCACTGGAGCTACCTGCCTTTAGTGAGTTCTTGTAATCTTGGCAAGTTGCACCTGTAAAAGTTACAATCATATATCAAACGAGCTATAAACTGTCTAAATGGGTTGGCATATACCAGAACATTTAATAGGACAGTACGCTAAGAGTAACAGGAACATATTTATTTTAAGTAATTAAGCATATACAGTTATATACGTACTCGTAAATCGAAAAAAAATAATAATATTATACCAACCGCACTGTTTCTTGGTTCGGCGACCATACCGGACCCTTACTCTTATTCATCTTAACAAACATTTTATAAACTATATATGATTGGTCATTCTTGCTATGCTGTAAATGATTTAAATATATAAAACTACATTTGTTTCCAAATTGGATTTCCCAGTTCCATTTTCGTTATATCTCCTTTAATATTAATGTAAACTAAATTTAATACTACTTAATTAAAATATGTTTTCTTTAAGTTATTAGATAACATTAAAATATGAGACATTACTTGAAGTGCAATGCGATGTCTGCAATATACTTCTAAGTGATATTTCCATCACATTATACATGACACAGGCTGCTCGATCTCCACATGTGGCTCTCACTGCGTCAGCCGGGCAGTGTATGCTAGATGTGTACATCCTGAATTATAAATATACATGTATATACCACCGATTAGGGTTGATCATTAGTAAAGGTAGATCATATTTGGGTAGCAGTATCAGGAAACATGCGTTTTTCATAGTGTTCTGCTGTATGACAACACTGACAGTGATTTGTTATATAGTATCTTCCGCTGTAGCAGGCAACTGGAACAAGTTATATATACCATAAACACAAGGTTTATATAGAAATATGGAAACGTTAATTGTTATATAAACCAAAATAAAACAAACATTCTAAAATGACCGGAAGTTGTTTTATTGTGCAAACAGTCATTGGTAAATTATTTGAATGGATGGAAAGTTTCTGCTTGCCTCAACGAGTGTGTTAATTTAGTTGATCTAGTAGTCTGTGTAATCTGTTTACTAACATGTATAGCACAGTAGTAGCCATAACTTGCTTTATATGTTTGTTTCTCGTTTGGAAATCTTGAAATTACAAGTTAAAATTCAATATAATTATGTTAAAATTGAGAAAATATGTGTATAACATTTACTTTAATATGATGTTTAAACAAAGTATATATTATATGAAATTGCAAATACATGTGCTTGTTTTTTCCGTTTTTTTTAAGTTTACACCTTTACATACAATTCCTTACAACTGTCGTTCTTTTCATGTATGTTAACTTCTTGTGTCCAGGTTATGTTATTGCACATATTAACATTCATTGATGTATTGTTTACTTACGAGCACATACGGTTTTTCAAATCGGTCCCCATATCTCCAGCTGGTCCTAAAAACGCCATCATATCATCTGTACATCGTGATATCCCGGCATCAACTTCCGATCGAGACATACACGACCGGTACTGCATTATATCTGCAAACAAGATATAAACATCGAACAGGAAAAGCAGCATTTAAAGACGACAGTCAACCACAAACACACACAGAAACAAAGAACAAATTTAAAGATGATTAAAAGGCCAAATAAGACATCACAAACACAAAAGGGTTGACAATAGGGCTAACGCCTTGGAACGGTCAATGGCAAAATATCAGTCTTAGATAAAATATTTATGTTGATTTAGGAGAGTCATTATGTTTACCAAATGTGAGGGTAGCTGCATCCTAAACTATCTCCAATGAACATGTTGGCAATGTTTGTGTTGCTAAATTATAAATATCATAAACGTAACTTTATATATGGTGTATATTGATATATACATTTAATTTAAAAAAGGGTACACGATCAGAAAACATGAATCAATAAGCGCCTTAAAGCATCCTATGAAATAAAATAAATGACTTATATTCAACATAAAGTAGCCAGTTGCTCTAGTTTTCCACCCAGTCTAATGTTTCACGGGGTGCACGAGTGCATATGTAAGTTGGATATGAAAGTTAAACCATTTGTATAGCTTTAGTTTTATTTAGACTGAAACCAATAATTCTTCCAGGTGGCAAATAAAAAGGCATAACGAAATGGTACAGTCGCTAGTTGATCATGTGTTTGAGCTGGACTCAGCGATAGCAGAGACACACGAAGCGTTAGTTGACGGTGCTGTGTTCTGATCCATAAGCAACGCATGCAGATAAGGACAGGTAAAGTATGCATTACATTAAAGAGTGGTGGACGTTTTGGGCGATAGTGATATTGTTGACCTTTGCACCTGTTGAATTTAATGTCTATTTAGCTAGATTGTTCATTTCAGCTAGGAAAAGCAACGATGATAAATATTCACCATTAACAAGAAATGTTTTGTCTTCATGTTCGTCTTGTTATAACAGTTGATTCTCTAGAGTGTGTGATTTCAGCCAAGTCATTGAGTACTTCGTTTGTTCCTATTGTTCGGGGCGCTTGTTTCAGCCAAAGGGTTTTCTGCAGTGGCTTGAGCAATTTAATAAATAATACGTATATCATTTATATATCATTCGAACTGGTATATTTAGTGGTAAACATTAAACACCTTAGTTTTCAAAATCGGTTGATAAATAAATGTTTAACAGCAAAATAATTGTTTAATGGAGATTTTCCAATGCAAATGCCTTGTTGGTGGGACAGTAGAAAATTAAGAAATTTCAAATAACTTTAGTTAGCCTTCATATTTTGATATAAAACTTTCGCTCATGAAATTTGTATTTCTCAACCGTTTTCAAAAAGTAATGTATTTATATTTACCACTAAACATGTCTGTTTCAGTGATATACAATTCTTTAGGTACAAATATTGTCTGAAAAGTAAAAAAAAGACATTGGCTGAAACAAGCGCCACGAACAAAAGACGGTTTACCCTGTCCTGTATAATTGGGATCCCAATATGGTAATTGTGAGGTTCGGTACACCTTAGAAAATGGTTTAAACCGACAGCGGCACATTTGACCGTTATAAGACGGTCCAAAGACCATCTTGTCAACCGTTTATGTATGCGATGTCCCATGTTTTGCTTCTTTGCAACCTTGTTATTGTTGATTGTTTTAAATGTGTGCTTTAAGTGGATTGCGTTTTGTGAATGCTGCATTCGTGTTCGTCTTTTGTATCTACTTGTAAATGTAGATATAAAAATCGAACGGGAAAAGTAGCATACAAGGACGACAGTCAACCACAAACACACACATAAACAAAGAATCTTTTTAAAGATGAATAAAATGTCAAATAAGACATCACAAACACAAAAGGGTTGACAATACCGCCTTGGAACGGTCAGCCGCAGAAAAGGCCGCTGGGGGTTTAAACCAGGTTCTAGGGTGCACCAAACCTCACACTTAACCTACTGTCATCCCAATAAACTGGAACAGTGTAAATAAAGAAATCCCCGTCATGAACTATTCTCTAAACAACAAAGCAGCATTAATAGGCCATATAAATAAAACACAAAGATGCTCGTGTATATATTACTACAAAACAAGTTGATGATATTGCTGTTTGTTTCAAATTTGTTAAAGCTCTAAGCACATATATATATCACGTGCTAATGTGGTGACATAGATTATATAAAAGTATTACCATCGTATCCGTCTACACAAATATACTGATATAATGCTAGTAGGTTCCCATATATAAAACTAACAGCCGTGGCCTGAGCAACATCCCCACAAGTAGCTTTGTTTGCACACTCTTTCATTTGAGGCAAAACACTGAAATACATTTACATTCAAATTCATACCAATTGTAAATCAATTATGTGAGTATCCATTTCCGTTGGAATACACAATCTACAACATTACATAATATATTAAACCATAAGGCAGTTGTTGGCTTTAATTTGAAACGTTTAACGGAAGTTTATTATGTTAAAATTAGAACTTAACACCTAAAGTTAAATTTTAACATTTATTGATTCTGGAAAATGAATGTCACGTAAAGCACGTTCATGACACCATTTTCTCCGTTGTAAGTTTCGCTAAACTTGCGCCACTGGGTTAATTAGGTGTGTCATTAGGCAGAACATTTTATCGCATCTATCTCAATCGGAGTCTCCCTTCCGAGCGCGTTAACAAACAATCATTAGTATTGAATCATGAGGGGATACTAGATCTCCATATTAGATACACCGCATGTTTACAGACTCATAGCCAATACATTATAGCATACATTCACAGTCAACGTAAAATCTTTCGAAACAATCACTTTCATTTGGCTTGTGTGTTTGTGATGTTTTATCTTTGCCTTTTGTAGTTGTTCTTTGTTTCTGTGTGTGTTTGTGGTTAACTGTCGTCCTTGAATGCTGCTTTTCCTGTTCAATTTTTATATCTACTTTTGAATATAATGTTAATACATAAACAAAGTATACAATAGCAAAATTATGCTACTGCGTTACATCGAATGTGAAGTTATGGTGAAACGCATTACGGGTTTTTTACGACAGTAATCCACACAATTAAAAACTTCACGAGACTGTGAACAGAATTGTAGAATGAATGTAAATAAATACCCTTGGAAGCAACAAACACAAACAAGAGAGTAAATAGCAGACTCGGTTTCAGTGAAGATAAATATAGCTAACCGTAATTTTGAAGACCCAATATCGGGCCTCTGATAATGCGGTATACAACTTGCACTTGTATCCAATCAGAACCGACCTACTATTTTCTTCTTCCCGAGTCAACGCCTAATTAACCATTGTTGTCTAAAAGCGGATTCTTTAATCGTATGTTTATAAACATACAATTATACAAAGGTGCAAAAATAATTATGAAAAAAGGTTATAAAATATTCCTCTAACATCTTCTTCGCTAAAAATGACTGTTAAACGTCAACCTGGACGGATTTAATATATTACTCAAAATAAAAGAGTGCATCATAATCTCGTGAACATTCATCATAGAAAACATGTCATCATCCGACGTGTCGTCTAAATCTGACCCAAATGATATCGTCTAAGGAACGTATTAAGTAAAAAAGGTATGGTTTTACCGACTTCTCCGGCTAAACAAATGTACTTGCAAAGGTTTATCAACAGTTATCTCAGCCTGCCGATCAGGATTTCATCGAAGGTCATGGCCGTGCTATGAATAGTACTGCACGTACGCCACTTAATATGCATGAAGATGATTCTCTCAACAGCGGGGTTATCGGCAAAGACGATAACCTCTCACAACACGAGCCATACTATATAAATCAATAAATACAAAATTATTAAATACCAAATGTCTGAAGTGCCTCGTTATTGTCCATAAAGCCGTTAGCTACTGCTTGTTAGGAAATCGACGTTTATTACCGATCCAACTAGGGGTGTATTCAGAATCAGATGTTTGTGAAAGTCACTTAAAGCTATAGAAAACCATTTTGTTTGCGTATGTATAAAGTATAAAAAGTGAGCAAACGAATTTTATAATAATTATTGAAAAGAATAACAATAAAAATTAGACAGGATGCGTTAAAAACATTGTTTTTATACAATAGGGTAAGTGTGAGGTTTGGTTCACCCTAGAACCTGGTTAAAAACTCCAGCAGCCTTTTTGCCACTGACCGTTCCAAGGCGGTAGCCCTACTGTCAACCCTTTATGTGTTTGTGACGTCATTTGTCTTTATTATTAGTATTGCCATTCTTGATTGTCTTTCTGCGTGTTTTGGGATTGACTGTGTTCTGTGAAAGTTGCCTTTCCTGTTCGATTTTTGTACTTACTTGTAGATGTTTATAAAATACACATTTGTATTTTAATCGTTTTCCCTATTTTAAATGCAACGTTAAATCAAACCCATACCCGATACAAAACATACGTTTTTATTAACGGTCACGGTGTCATTCTTATACAAATGTTCAAGTAATATAAATTTTAAAAAATCTGTTACAAACCTGTTGCATATTGTCGTAACCTGCTCTTCCGAAAGTAGTGTTGGTTTATCAAAACTACTCGGCTTTGTGATATTCAGTTGCGGGACTATAGCTGTACATTTAGACAACGCTATTGGGTCACAACAGTACGCCGAATCTGATAAATATGAAATATTTTACATATTACTATATACATGGTGCGAAAACATCGTAATGAATACTTTCTAAAACACTTGACAACGAGGGATGTTGATAAAATATATGTATTTTAAAGATATTTAATGATCTAATTGATTTTAAGAATTGCTTACCAATTTCCAATTACTATTTTATTTAAATATAAAAGTTTAAAAAACACCAATTTGAACAAAACCGGGTTAACTCATATCGCTTAATCTTAGTTGTTCCTTTCCAATAGAAAAGAATAACCATGACACTTGGAATTTTCAGATTCCTCAGTTTAAACATTCACAATCGTATTTTGATTGTTAAAATAAAAAGCCGTACGTAAGTTCCTCATTTCTGAGTATGGCTTATTTGACTGTAAAATTAGAAATGCATATCGGTTTTAATTTATGAAATACAAATGGAAATGAAATGTGTTTGCATATTTAAGTGCCTCATAATTTACTACTATTTTCCACTGAAGTTCGAAATAGGGAACAACTTTATAAAGTTCATAAACATTTCTTAATAAATAGACTTTCTCCTTAAACCAACTCGTGTTTTAATTTACTCTCATTCTTTTATAGTGTGTGCCCAGTACAACCATAATTTCGTCAGTGGCTTTACATGAGTATGTAAAAGCATTATATAAAACTACTCCAGCAGTAATCATATGAAAAAATCCTGTAATTTTTGTTTGAACACAGCTCGTATTACACGAAACAATAACAAAGCAGTAATAATCTTCACGTTCATTCGTATTCTCTCGTTCATGCAATGCTCTTCATTCAATCTTCAGATTTCTATTTTAAGAATATGCTTTACATCATGCATTTTTATGCATTGTTGTAGCATGGTCGGTGACATATCCTTTGACGAATGCAACGCATTAAATCGTTTAATTAAGGATAACTAAAGGGGCGTGGCTTTACCGTACTACAAATACCAGATAGAGGAATTCAGAGTATGGACGTCACAGTGTTACTAAGTACACCATGCTTCAAGTAATAGATAGAGTCTGGTCTCAGCGAGTTGGCTTATTTAAACATCGATATGGGCGTAGCACATCGAAGTCTTTACATAACCAACGAGCTGAGACAGACACTATCTGTTTTGTAGTATGGCGTATTTAGTAACACTGTGACGTCAGCGTGACATCCGTACTCTAAATTCCTCTATCTGGTAGTTGCCGTAGCCACGTCTCTTTAGTTACCCTAAATAAAACGATTTAATGCTTCGCATTCATCACAGGAAATGTCACCGACCATGCTACAAAAAAAGATAGAGTCTGTCTCAGCTCGTTGGTTATTTAAACACCTCCATGGGCTACTCCCATCTCGATGTTTAAATAAGCCATCTCGCTGAGACCAGAATCTATCTATTACTTGTAGGATATAACTATACATCTGGTGAGATAAAAAAATAAATTAAAAAAGAAGAAGTAAATAGGGTATATAGTGTTTATTTGAAACCATCATCATGACGATCTAATAGAATAATCCATTACCTTTTCAAAAAAGGTCAAGTGATCAAAACATTTACCTTATTACAAAGTATTTGTACATAACTATCCCCAGAGTTGATATTATTGTTAAAAACGTCATAACTGATATTTGCATTTAATTCATTCTAATAGGTTTCCACATGATCCGAATTCAAGGATAAAATCATATCTAAAGCATAATGTATTCTAAAAACTTTTTGTTAACACTTACGTATTAAAACGGCTAGTATTGGCAACCAAAACATCTTTAAAAACATATCAATATGTTTGCGTGTCTCCTTTTGACCGCGAACGTATCGTTTCCTTTAAAGTCAATGCTGTAAATGATTTCTCTTCTCGGTGGTTTTATCTTGAGAAGACTAGTTGAAACCGATTAATCGAGGCATTTAGATAGTACAAAGTCCAATCCAGTTCAACATATATATTATCATTTAAGTACTTTGAAGATGGCGACACACTGATAATTGTAAATGTGCATGACTGTCAGGGTTAGAGTCATATCATATTGCATGTCCACTGCGAAGCTAATGCATCGTTAAAACGATATTAAATTCACATCGCGTTGCATACGGCCTACCACTTTAAAGCTACATACATCTGAACCGCATGGATGTCCTCTCTATCGGAGTCATATCGGGTGGGAAACGTTATCTTCAAGTTCATATCATCTCCTTCTAAGGTTGATGTTTCAATATAACCTAATAGAATGTGTTGAAGGTGAAGGGTGGTATATATAGATGACACAGATGTTGCGTAAGATACTTAGATGGCAATAAAGGTTTCGTAACTAAGGTCTGAATCCTGGGTGCAGTGGTTAAGTTCAACAGGCCAAATTCACCAAAACAAACATGTTATATACATATCTTTGCATTATTATTGTTTCCATGTAACCTGAACCCTAGTCCATTTGGAGGTATTCATATGTGACAATGTGGTTGTCTAGGATGTGCACATGACAATAACGTGCGCATATTTGCGATGCCCCCATTGTCTAGATGTTCTTAGGTTTGAGAACACATTTCATTTGTTATTCTTTCATTATTACATTCTACTGATTACAACAAATTATGGTAGTAAAATTGTGAATTTAACTATTGTTTCAATCCTCTTTCTTTCTGTTAGTCATGAATATCCTGTATTTTTTTCTGAATAAAATCTTTAAATCAAAATAGGTAGTTCTGCTAATTGAACAATTTCTTCATAAATGATGTCTGTCTGCCTGTCTGTCTGTCTGTCTCTCTCTCTCTCTCTCTCTCTCTCTCTCATACAACGTTGACTTATTGTCTATTGACTACAGATTAATCTGTGTTGTGTTTTTGCAGTCGTTTAGGACACATTAACGATTATACTTTTCCACGAAATTAAATCGCTCAAGTGATTATCTTAATGATATGTACTCGATTTAGATCAACTGAAAATAAAATACTCAACTGCGTTGTTAACAAATGTTATTAAGTACCGTTAACCTGGTCCGGTCCGTGTTCGTGACATGTTTAGTTCATATCTTCTGCAGCTGTCGAATATGAAATAGTTAGTTTTTGTAGATCATCAAAACATGATAAAAGAAAGTTTTCTTGATTTTTTCAATTTAATTATTTATTGAAGAGTTAGGTATTATGTAGGAATCCAAAAGGTAACCCGGATCAAAAGGTAGCCCTTGACCCAATGGTTAGCCCTTTCCGCCTAATAGGTAACCACCGACATGCCCAAAAGGTTAACATGCCGATTTAAAAATTGAATAGGAATAATTATTATTGACGCTTGTTGTCCAAAAGGTAGCCCCCTATCAATTTATCATGGAATAAAAATAGGTAAAAAAGTCGAACAGGAAATGCAGCTTTCACAGAAGACAGTAAATCCAAAAACACGCACAAAGACAAACAATAACGAATAAAGGCTTATGACGTTACAAACAGAATCAAAGTGTTGAAAGCACATATGGCTGGGGGCCTTTCGTACAATAGTTTAGGAGAACAGCCTGTTTACTGGTAGTTTCGTTGTCAAAAATGTGTGGTAGGTGAGAAGCTGATTTCTCCGCCAGGAATCGAACCTGGGTCTCTCTTCCCGAAGGAAAAGCATGCTATCTTACACCACAGAGTTTGTATCAGCAGCCCAAACCAAACCAACTTTTATTTACATTTAGATTTATTATTTTATATAAGTAATGAATGACAAGCTACTGACTGCAACATAATCAGGGTAACCGATCCATTGGCATCTTGTTTTTCTGCTTATTTTCTTTTTTATTCTACTTACCTCTTCAGTACGTTGAATTTATTTAAAAAATAAAACAAAGTTTATCAATATGTACAACTCAGTAAGTGTGCTGATTTATCCACAAGGATTCGAACCTGGGTCTCTCTTCCCGAAGGAAAAGGATGTTGCCTTACACCACAGAGATTTTTCAGCAGCACAAACAAAGAGTTGAAATATAAAAACAGATCCACAAACATTTATTAATTAAATTTATTTACAAACCACCCACACCACAAGTGGTTTTCTTCTGATTAATGCATCAACTTATTTAATAAGTGGTGAAGAGCAGTAAAACACAATATTTTATTTACAGCATAACGACACTTAACACATATGTAAAACATGGTAAAAGCTTGTTAGAGACAACATGATGACATGATTACAACATGATGTCGAATGACCTGGGTACGAAAGTAATAGTTTTTCAAGGCCTCGTTTTTTATTAAAAACACTTTTTTAAGCTCGACGCGACACGGAAATTTCCGCTATATATTGTATGTATAATATGCTGCCCGAATCGAATGGTACATGGCTACGTAAGATCTTTCCTTTCGGAAAAAGACTAAAACAGCACGTAACATAGCAAATAGTATTCCTGCAAAGTTTCATTATTGACAGATTACACGTTTGGCTCAAGCATGTGAGCAAATTTAGGACGCAAAAGTTTGCAAACTCTTTACGTTAAATACAGTACTGAACTGGCTCAATTTTTCAAAGAGGAATCTCAACATTTATGAATTTCTTGTTACAACGTGTACTGTCATTAACTCGTCTACAACATCACAGTTGTGCCCTTTTTCTAACTAACTGCAACTTTTATTTTACAAAACATCTTGGGATTTCCTACAAATATATATGGAATTAAGTGTGCAGTATATACAATCTATAGCGGAAACTTTTGTGTCGAGTTTCTTTTTCCTTTCAGTAAATAAATACAAAAAAAAGGAGCCTAGAAAGCCACAAAGAAGGTACTCAATGACTTGGCAGAAGCCAGAACAGCAAAAGAATAAACCATTAAGAGCACGACAAGACACGATTGCAGACAAACATCAAACGTCACCTTTTTGGCTATAGGTAGACGTCATCATAGGGTCCACAGCCTATCCGTTCATCGCACAATTAAAGAGGAAAGCATAGTGGCGAACTGTAAATTGGCCCACCACTAAGCATGCAGTACGTTGCAAAATGATAGGGTCATAACCTCTTTTGATGAACCTTTTCACAACTTTAACAAAGATAGTATGAACGTGATCATGACCAAGGATCTTACACAGTTTGTAAATCACATCACCATAGACGTCAGGTTGTGATAGTCCCTGTCGCAGAAGAGTTTTTATATACTTTTATATTTGAAAAGAAGATCAGGGTTACGATAATAAACATTTGGGAAGGTTTTGCGACGTTTGTAGTAACGGTAGGATGGAGTTGCTTTTTGGTTATACAAAGATTACGAATAGTAAAGTCCACAACTCGAGTACAAGCTCTAGATAAACGAATATATGGAGACGCATAGACCCCATAATAAGTTGCTAGGTGAACATCCCCATCTAAATGGGAATAATTAACAATATCATAATTAAAATCATCTCTCTTGTCATAGATTTTGCTAATTATTTCACCATTTTCAATAAAGAGATGTATATCGAGAAAAGAAGCGTTAATATAAGAAATATTAGCTTTGTTAAGTTGAAGTTCTTTAGGCTATACATTATTAACCATGGTAGAAAAGAAAGGGTTGTCAATTTCAATATGTCATCCAGATACAGAGAGGTGTCATTAAAAGCTTCAATAAATCTGCCTGGGTATCTGGTGAAAGACTACATATGACATCTCTTTCATAGCAATATAAAAACAAATCTGCGTCAAAGGGTGCACAGTTCGTACCCATAGGGATACCAACAATGTTTCTATAAACGCTAGTTCCAAACCTGACGAAAATATTATCTAATAAAAAATAAGTGAGTCACAAACTTCATGGCAAGTCCACATAGTGTAATTGTCCCAACTGCCGTTAGTAAATAACGCTTTAATATTGTTACAGGCCATACTCCCGAGTTCCTGAGATAAAACATTGACGTAATGGAGTCGTCCATCAATAATTATATTATTAGCTGCTTTATCAGTAGGAACTAAAACAACCTTATTATGCATTTCCTGGATTCACGATTTTAAATTTCGAAATGAAAACCTAGGTCTAGGGGGAAGTAGGGACGGGTTAGACGTATAGTAGTTAATACGGGTATATATGATGTTAAAAATAGTATTTTTCCATTATAAAGGGAGTTAGGGTCAGCAAGTTATCTACGACACCATTTAATACTAAATTCATCAATGGATTGGGCGATTAAAATCAATCACAGAAGTCAGTCTATACTTCGGACCTTTAGAAAACAAATGCCGATACGTTTACCTATAATATAAAAATTGCTAGTAATGACCGGCCAAAGCATAGTAAAATATATAAGTTCTATACTCGCATTCCGTAGGAGTGTTATTTATTTATATCAAGGTCAGACACTATTTTGTTGTAGTTAAAAATCATATTTTTAATTGTTTTTTGTACTTATAACAAATTATAGGATTTTCTGAATTTTTGAAATATTTAGGAATAGATTCAACAACACGATTATCTCGAAAATATACTTGGTATATCAATACAATCAATGCCCTTATTAAGATAAAGAATTGTTAGCAAATGTCTGACGTGATATAGCCTTGAATTATGGAAGCAGTGTTATACAACGGATCTGTTCGAATGAACATTTTGTCTGCTTCCTCGTCAATCAGCTTAAGTGAAGAAATGGATAGAGAGGTGAGACAAGAAAGAATCGAGTGTTTTCCAGACTGTTTAAAAATAGTATGTAAATCGGCGACTGACCACCAATAAGCCCAAGATATTTCTTCATTTTCATTCACTTTAATTTTTCAGTGTTTATTGACATTCACACTAGCGTTTGTTTAGTGCTGATTTTTTGGCCGTAAAAAGTCGCCCTGCCTACAAATTAGTAGTGTTAATATCTACTGATCCTTTGGGATCATCAATGGGCGTGAGAGGTGTTGCATCTTATAATTACCTCTCATTAACAGACTCAATAAAACCGAGTCTACTTTTGTCTCTTGTTTGTGTTTGTTGCTTCCAAGGGATCACCTATTCAGTATTTATTATGTGTGCATACTTGCGCGCAGCATCATTGCTTTTCTAACCACACCATTGCTGGTGAAGGATATAGTTTCCCATCGAAACTATGAAGGTCTCTGTAAATAATTAGCAGATTAAACTTATTATGTACTGGATCCTAAAACTTTACAAACATCCGCAGGAAGCACGTTTTATCGCACTTTCTAGTTTATGTACTAATACTATTCTACTACTAATGTGTCAAAACCAGTTCCATGCCTCTACTATAGGCACCGATGACTTATCCACTCTATACACCACTCTACCACATAACCTGACCAAAGATAAATTGATTCTGATTATAGAGAAGACATTAGCTATAAAATGGACTACATTTCTTGCTTTAATTATGTTAGGGGCTTTTTTTAAACGTCCCTTATTATTATTATAGCATAAGGACTTGCGCTGATTGTAGAGCGTTATCGTTTCTTTAATATAACATCTTTATTATATACGGTAAAGCCGTTTACCGCCAGGGTTCTATAAGTGCACCATATTTGTTTTATACCGTTATGAAAGAGATTGTATGTTGAGTTTGTCACCTGCTAGTCAGAGAGACATTATATGCATCTCGGTATACTGATGACTCAATATTGATAAATCCGTTCCATGCTCATAGGGTCACTAATATTTATCCACCAGAGCTCACGTTGACTAAAGCCAATAGTTCGGATACCAGAGCAGCATTGCTCGATCTTCATCTCTCGATTTCAAATGATTACATATATACTAAATACTATGATAAGAGAGATGACGTCAACTTTGACATCGCTGACTTACCACATTTCGGTGGGAAAGTACCTCGTGCTACATCATACTGGGTTTATTTCTCCTAGCTAATTCATCTTGCTAAGTCATGTAACGATGTTGCGGATATCAAGTATCGAACTCAACTTCTTCATCAATGTTTTTGTTATCATAAACTAGGTAAATTTGTCTCAAAGTTTTATTGCCACAATTAAAACCTCCTGGAGAAGTACAACATCAACATAAAAAAAAATTTGTGACAAGGAATATCACAACTTTTATTCTCTGGAGATGTGATCTACCTTCTGAAATTAAAGGTGTTTCGGATATATATATTATTTTTTTTACAATAACATTTGCGTGTATCGTTTCCTAATTTCTCTGTATGTGGAATATATTGTTAGAGAGTTCCTGTATATGGGATATACTTTTATTTACACTGTTTTGTCAATTTCAGCACTGAAGACAGGATAATGGCGAGGATGTGTACACTTAAATTCGATTTAAGCTAACCAGTGGGTCATATTATCGGTAACCCTGACTTCACCACTCTTTATGTTGTGTTGTGTCCTTTTCAGTGCGGATCTACGGCGCCATTGGGTTTGGGTGCTGTGATTTTTATAGGAACATTTTTCTCATGTTTGGGAGGGAACTATTGAAACCTTCCTCGACATTAGTTGGGACGGCCCTCTACTTGCAACGGCCTATAGCATGCCGTTTGCATAATAATAATAATAATAATAATAACAAGAACATACGTTTTCACTGCGAAACTAGGTTCTCAGAGTTGAGAACCTACGTTGTTAGCATCAAATGAACAAAACGCAACGATAATATAAACTCTGTTTTAAATGATGGAATATACAGCTGGACTGCCAGACAGACAACAACATGACAACCACAGTTGCACTGTTCAGGTATAAACACCTAAATATGAACCAACATTCAGAAAGAGAACAACATTTATCAAACGCGAAAACTAACCATTTGCATTATAAAACACCAATTGCACACTTGCAAATATACAGACAGACAGACGGACGGACGCATAGACACGGACGGTGGCGAGTGGGCGTGCAGACAGACAGACAGACCAACAGACAGACGTACGTGCGGACGAACATACAGACACATAAGCATAATTATGCACGTTTTGCACGAACCTTAAATGTAAGAAGTACCGAGGAAGAAATATCAGGGACTTAATAAATAACAAATCCCTGAAGGTCTCACTACACAGTTAGCTCACTTGAAACCCGACGATACTTCTTATGCCTTAAAAGTACTAAAGCGTTCTTCGTTTTAAATATTTGCAATATTTGCTTACAGATAACTTCATTGCTTTTTCAGGTGAAATGGACACAGTCTGAAATTGAATCTGCAGCTGTTGGACAACACTGCCACCTAAAATAACAAAGAACAAAATAGCAAGAACAACAGAGATTTTTTCAAAAATCGGGAAATGTGTTTCTGTGTAGGCATATTTATACTTCATTTAGAATACAATTTCGCCTGTTAAAAGTGTAAATTATAGCAGCTAGAACTTTTCTCCTGTCGATAGTATCACACTTTCAACTTGTTTTTGGAACTATTTGCATTCAAGAAGTATGTCTATGGTGAATATCACTCGAATACCGCCCATAACTTGCTTATGCCCTAAATTTGAATGTTGAAGTTTTAATCTGAGTGATTTATGGTAAATTTTCTCGAGGTAGGGGCGAACGAGCTGGGGGTAGAGCGAACGTCAAGGAGGTAGAGCGGACGCCTGTTTAGTTCCACAAGCAACATACTTTGACAATGTCGATTCGAACGCAGTTGCGTCATGAACAGATGCTTTTTTGCAGATTTTATTACCTTTTCTTCACCAAAAACGCATTTAGCAGTGGAATAGGTGTCACTGTATGTGCTTGTGTCACCAACTTACTTTGGAAATGAGCTCCTTACCATCGTTCAAAGTTAGGTTATTTATGTTTGATGATCTAATAACCGATACATTTCTGACACATTCACGTCCCCGATGATCATTTCAGGTCCAGTTTTGCATCAAACCTGAACAAAATTGATCAAAGTTGATATTGATCTTTGTTTTCCTAATATTTGTACATTTTTTTTGAGATACCTTTTAAGATTGGGTAAAATTAGGTAGAATTATCAAATAAACACATGTCTCAACTACATCCAGTATCACTGGAAAATCCTATCTTTGTTTCAGGTTATACCAAATTAATCCATTGGTCATCAATATTTCTTCATGATATTTTTTTTAGAAAATGTTCACCGCCCTCACCATCAAACAATCGGTCATTGCATAAGTACACAACCATATACATGTAAATAAATCAGCCACATATACGTGCACATATATTATGTATGTAACCTTAAACATGTAACAGAGAAACATGCTTATCTGCGTGTAATTTATGTATAACAGTGAAAACGGACTACACTTACTTCTGTTCTAAAACATAACAGTTAGTGAACAGTGAATACACGTGTATTCGTTTAAGTTTAAACATATTTATTTTACATCGATTACGAAACAAGTTAGTGCAACTTAGATTAATCACTCTCGATGGCTTCCTGGGTAGAACCAGTACTAAGCAATGTGGATTAATTATCTTGCTCAATGATAAATAACGTGGCCGCGGAGAGGATCGAACCCACGACATCTCGATTCTGAGTTCGGCGCTCTACCACTGGACCACGCACTCCACATTCGTTGATCGCGTATATGCAAATGGAGTTCTTTTTAAAGGGAAGCAACTGCATAAATGATACGCAGGGGAAACAATGTCTTTGAACGGTTTCAAACCTAATTCGAAAGTTGAAATTAGAATAGGGATTTTCGGCATATATCTTTATCTGCAAGGAAAGTCCAGCCATCCAGACAGGTTAATAGCGTAACTTTTAAAGATCTGAAGGAGCTCATTTCCAAAGAAAGTTTGTGCCGCATACACGTATACAATGACACCTAATCCACTGCTAAATGCATACGTTTTGGGTGAAGAAACAGAAATAAATAAAGTAAATTTTCATGAAGCAACTGCGTCCGAATCGACATTGTCAAAGTATGTCGTTTGTGGAATTAAACAGGCTTCCGCTCCATCTCCTTGACGTTCGCACTACCAACGGCTCGTTCTCTCCTCTTAATTTAAAACTTCACCATTCACATTAAGTTCATAAGCAACTTATGGCGGTATTCGAGTAATTTGCACCATCGAGATACTTCCTGGATGCAAACAGGTTCCAAAAACAAGTTAAAAGTGTGATTCGTGGAGAAACCTGCACCAACTATCGACAGGAGAAAAGTTATAGCTGCTACAGTTTACATTTTTAAAAGGCGAAATTGTATTCTACATGAAGTATAAGTATGCCTACACGGAAACACATTCCCCGATTTTTGAAAAAATCTCGGTTGTTCTTGCTAAAAGAAATAAAAGTAGATCATACTCATGTTTGTTGATGAAAAACCACGCTTTCTCTCCTTCTCGGAAGTGGCTTTCGCTCGATTTGCATTGTTCTCCTTTTGGCTGTGGAGCGAATGTTTACCAGACGTGATGTACATTTACTCACTCACTGGCCAGTGTAATTGCTAAAGACCATTGTGTTACGGTATATGGTTTTGGCTGAGTGTGTTGAGAGAAAATCAGTATTGTAGTCTGTGGTTAGCTGGCTGTCAGAGAGTGAACACCTGATTTGTAAAGAGCTTCTATTTATCAAGAAATAGATTGATTTTGGTTATTTTAAATTAGCAATACTTTTGCTGATACATAGGCGACAGGATCATGGACTTTTGGGGTCGGTCGATAGAGAACGACAAAGCAGTCGGTTAACGCGATGCGGACAAGTACGGTGAGTACAGTAGATAAAGGGTTCACCCATCCTAAAAGTCCTAAGATTCCGGCCTTTGAGAATGGAAGAGATGGACAGTTATTTGAGACGTTTCGAGAGATATGCAGCCGCCCAACACTGGAAGCCGGAGGCGTGGGAAACCAACTTGAATGCATTACTCAAAGTTAAGGCGTCGGACGTGCACTTATGCCAGCAGATCAGGAACTCGATTATGAGGCGCTTAAGACGGCGCTACTGAAAAGTTATGATTTAACAGAGGACGGGTTTAAAACTAAATTTAGATCCACTAAACCAGAAATTGGTGACAACTTTATCTAATTTTCTGTAAAGAGATTAAGTAGTTATTTTCAAAGATGGATAGAAATGGCAAAAATTGAGAAATACGATATAATGCTTCGGGATCAGTCTTTACATACATGTAGTAAGGAGTTAAATATGTTGTACTAAAAAGGACCCTGAAGTCCATAGCGGAGATGTGAGGTCTGGCAGACAAGTATAGAGAAGCCAGATTTACATGTAAAACGAGTCTTATGGAAGGTAAGAGTGTGAAACATACTTACCGAGATAAAGATCAACCGAAGAAACCAGAGGTAGAAAGGAAAATTGGGCACTCCTAGACTAATTATCCGAATTCTCAAAAGAAATGTTACAGGTGTGGAAACTTGGACACATTGCAGCAGAATGTCCTCCGCGAGGTAGAGTAGGGGCTGTAGGTACAAAAGAGAGAACAACAAGTGTATCACCCAGGAGACGAATGAGGTTTGAAGGCTTATCTGAAACCCATAGAAACAGGAGAGCAGTAAGAACAGAGAAACTGCACCCACGGTTTGTGGTGCATGGTCATTGTTCAAGAGTTCGTTGTTGGTCAATACAGTGAGTAGTGACGTACCGAGGACGGTAAGGGCGGCCAGTGTCAGCAGTGTCAGTATGCCAGTGCAAGAAGTTGGGTTAGGTGGTGAGTTTCAAACTATTATATTTGTAGATGGCACTAAGGTAAACGCACCGGTGACTGAGATTAAAATAGATACGCCATACCTTAGAGGTATAGTCAAAGTATGGTGCTTAGAAGACCCACTGTATAACCTTAGTATTGGGAACGTACAGGGAGCACGATATCCAGGAAATCCGGATCAAGTATGGGAGGTAGTGGCAGAGGTCGAGACGAGGAAGCAAGCCAAAAACAAGTGTAAGCCTTATGCGAAATTGAAAGTGTCGGAAATCGTCATAGACGAAATTTACCTTAAAGAGATTCAAACAGCCCAACAAGAGGATATAACACTGGCTAATATAAGGTGGCTGGTAGAGAGTGGTGTAAACTTATCAGACAATGGTAAGACGAGATATTTTAGTAAAAATGGCATACTATATCGAGAGTTTAAGTCACTAGCCATAGACCAGGGCAATGTATATGTTCAGGTAGTAGTTCCCAAGAAATATTAAAACATTGTTATGAAACTGTCGCGTGAACCCATAATGACAGGGTATTTGGATACGAGAAAAACAGTATTGAGAGTGTTGTTGAGTTCTGTTGGCCAGGTGTGCAAGATGACGCGAAACGATATTGCCAGTCTTGAGTAATTTGCCAAATTCCAAATGGTAAAGAAATATAAAAAGATCGGACAGGGAAAGTAGCATTCAAGGAGGACAGTCAACCACAAAACACAGAAACAAACACGCAAACAGACAAACAAGAAGGCAAAAGTAATAATAAAAGCAAACGACATCACAAATACAAAAGGGTTGACAATAGGGCTACAGCCTTGGAACGGTCATTGGCAAAGTAGGCCACTGGGGGTTTAAACCGGTTCTAGGGTGCACCAAACCTCACACTTACCCTACTGCATCCCATTAAAACAGGACAGTGTAAATAAAGAAATCCCCGCCATGATCTAATCTCTAACCAACAAGTCAGCATCAATAGGCAATATAAGTAAAAACAAATATGCTCGTGTAAATATATTACAAAAAAGAAATAGCCTAGAAAGACGCAATGAACGTACTCAATGACTTGGCAGAAGCCAGAGCAACAAGAGAATAAACCACTAAGGGCAGGACAAGAAAGAGCATAGACAAACATCAAACGCCACCGTCCCAATGGGCTTTAGGTAGGCGTCATCATAGGGTCTACAGCCTGTCTGGTCATCGTACAATTTAAGAGGAAAGCATAGTTTCAGCTATGATATTGTTCATTTACTCCCATGCATCCCTATACATAGTTTAGAAGACTCTTTCCAAGTTTTTATCTCTATGATGTAAGTGATTTGAACACTTCTATTCTATTCCAGTCCTATTTCCATCAAAGTATGCATGACATAGTCGGCTCCATCTCCGCAATTTCCTCTAGCTACGTTACTAGGGCACTATATGAGGTTGGTATACATCCTGAAAATGTATCATTGATTCAAATACGGTATCTGGTATATAAGACGTGGTACATAGATGGTTTTTTTCAAGAATCTAAAATTAAACAAATGTTCATGATAAACACGTATCGATCAAAATATGGTACTGGCAAGATATATACGAGTGCGCTAATACATGTAAATATTCTGGATATAAATTAGTTTGATTTCTAACGTACTTTCCGAAAATCCTGCAATCCGATTGGTTGACATTGAAACAGTTGCGACTATTAACTAGTGCATACCCCGTCGCCAATTCAATCATGATACGTTAAACCGTCATACACGTGACGTCTGTCACTCATTTAATTTGTTGTCAATGCGTATGGGACTAAAGGTATCAACAACAACGAAATGCGATAGAAACGGCTTAACCAGTCCTAATATATTGATTTGCGACATTATGTCAGCCGTTTAAATAAGGCGACCATCAAATGACTGACATAACGTCGCAAAATTCAAAATGTCAATACAGTTAATCGTATATTTAACTTCACGTTTACACTCCTGTATAAAATGCATACACCTTGCCGTGAAACAGTTCATCTTTTTCCCGATTATGATGCTAAGCGGTCAACAAAGTATACCGTCTCGTGATTTGACGTCACAGGAGGGTTATAAATAGGTTTATATATAGGTTCTCTATGTTCAATAGTGTCAGTGCAATGCAATTATTGATTATTTAAATTGAATGTGAAAAATAATGTTGTAAATATATTACTGTGTTTTGTTGACCATGAAGTGTTACTTAAATCAAGAATTGTTTGGGTTTTTTTTTTCTTAATTATAAAATTAATTGAAGAATTGTTCATGGGTATCCGGAGAAGATCGGGGTTTCCAAAACGAGGTATAAGTTGTTGTTTTTTGTTCACATGTTTTGTTTTATCGGAACTGAGGCTCATGCATATCATTTACATTATGCGCATTGACATTTATTTAGTCAATGATTTTATGCAAATGTCATTGTTGATATCAGCGTGTCACATTTATCTTCCCCCATGTGTAAAATCAGGCTTTTCATCTCCCATGTAAAACACGGATAACCATATCCGGTACGCAAGAAAATAAATGTTGACAGTAGGGTTAGTTTGAGCTTTGGTGCACCCTAGAACCTGGTTTAACCCCCAGCGGTCTATTTTGGCACCGACCGTTCCAAGGCGGTAGCCCTATTGTCAACCCTTTTTGTGATTGTGACGTCATATGCCTTTATTCTTGGTTAACATTGCCATTCATGTTTGTCCTTTTGCATGTTTTTGGTTTTTCTGTGTTCTGTGCAGATGGGAAGCTGAGTGGTTATTTAGCTCCGCCGTCTACTTATCATAGCAACACACGTAAACGGAAAGTAGTACGTCATTTTCCGTCAACTTAAAAAAAAAAGTGAATCGGCCGCCATTTTCTTATTTTTAAAACGCGTAATCTGGAAGATTGTAACAAGTTTACATGATTTAAATTTCAGTTCCCCTTTAAGTTTCGTCATCTTCAGCTGTATTGAATTTTAGATGCTTTACTGCGCGAGAAAATGCGAGATTCACCCATTTAAAATTTTGAAGCGAGGGGAAATAACTCGTAAGAGATGCCATTGTTAAAATGCGTTTAAAAATGGTAACACTTGTGTTCTTTACTACTGAAATACAAGGAGATACTAAAAATATGTTGTCTAAGCTTACATAGTACATGACGTGTACTACATGTTACGAACATCATGGTATTTCTTTATCAAAATAAAACGCTAAAACGATAAAATTTTCGACTCGGCACTGTCGGTCAAAATATATAACGAGCGTCTACAGGTGCGTATTCGGTATTCGGTGAAGGGGCTCACACTAAAGTCTGAAAAGTAGTCTGTAGCCTATATTTAAAAAGGTTGACTGCTGTTCAACTTCTCGGTTTGCATTTTGATGGCCAATCTGGAATTATGGAACTCAACTGGCCACCTGCTCACAGATACCGGTTTAAAAAAAAAAGAAAAAAAGAAGTCATATTCTATAAAATATATTTAATAGAATATGCCTTTTTTTTTTTTAAACCGGTATCTGTGCACCCGCTGGCGTGTTAATGTTTTTTATTTATTTATTTTTTATTGGCGAGCATCACCATATGCAGCCAATTTAACATCAAAATACTAAAACAAAGCTGCAGTCCAATTTATTTGGTTATCCCTCACTGGCCCCTCCTGCCCGTCACCACCACCATCACCCATCCCACCCATAAACAAATAAAAAGGCGGATCTGGTCAGGGTAGGTGTCTCATTGGAATCTGGGAAACCGCCCTACTCCTACCGTTGCTTATTAAACATGCTCGGAGAATAGACTTCGATATATAAACTTCGGATAGGAGGATTTATGTCCCCTTACGATGGACGAGGCTAATTGGAAATGACGAACACACTGAGGAAACTCTGTGGCGCCGTTGTCTTGAACCCGGATCCTGTGCTTTTAAGTGCACCGCACTGTCCACTACACCGACACTTGACAAAACAAATATAACGGCTTAATATGTCAAACTAGTATAGACGTGGAAATATCGTTTCCAGACTGTAATTAGTGGGAAGCGGTCAATAAGTCGACCTTGAACTAGAAGTGTGTTCCATCATCCATTAACACTTGCTTCGCCTGCTGACAGTGCTGTTTGCTTATTTCCAAGGTTAGGTTGCAGGTTAGGCTGATAAATAGGGCATAACTCTGTCAAAATGAAAGTCAGAGGTATTGCACATGTGTTACAACATTCCTTGATATGAAGATGTGTGTGAAGTTTCATGAACATAATTAAAATACTTTTCAATTGATGGCCAAGGTTAGGTTGCAGGTTAAAGCATGACGGACGGACGACGACGGACAAAGTGATCGATAAGTGTCTGCCATCCTTAGTAGTTGACACAAAAATAAGTGTTCAGTTCTCATACAAATAAGAAAAATTAACCGCGTTTCTGATTTGGCCTAATTAAATTAATATATTTCCTGGAGGTTAGAATCTTGCGATCAAAGTATAGTCATTTTTTTTGGTTAAATCTACGTCTTTCAGGGTTGCATTGGTATTTGAAGAACGAAGGGCATCTGGAAACCAAATGATGTGTCTCTGAAATGAACAAAACAAGTTGTTCAAAAGGATGGTGGTGAAAAATATATAAGGCATATGATATATGCATGGAATTTCACATGAATCGACAGAGTGTCCTGTTATTTTAAAGGGAATTTAACTTGGGCTGTCGTATATACCGTATTTCCTCTAACAGTAGCTCCCGGGCGCTATGGAAAGTGCGAAGGGGGGCGCTACTATTACGATACAAATTTTCAATATATTTCACCTCCATTCCCCGACTGTTTCCTTATAGAATTACTGTACGGCGATCTTTTACTGTTACACCGGCATTGACTAAACCTAAACCTGACAATGTACTGAGTATAAATAATAATAAAAGATGAACTAAATAGTAAATTGAAAGGAACGAGATCAATAAAAGTGGTAATTTGTATTGATGATGATAGCGCTTTAAGGTTTATATCATAGACCATACTGGTGTCGAAGGTAAAAAACTAGATTTAGATTTACTTTTGCAACTCATGCTGATTGACTCTCTTCTTTCGAACTTGACACAATCTCTATACTTCTTCTTTTTTTCCTTTTTTCTTCACTAGTTCCTAGTTTTTCTTTCTCACTACCTTTTCTCTATTCATGATATTATGTGCAAGTTATGTATATTTACCTATGTAATTGTCTAACTTTGTGTGTATACTATTTTGTCGGGAAGGGCATTAACTAATGTTGTAAGAACTTGTAGCCCAACCCTTTTGCGATTATATATTGGCAATAAAATATGTTTAAATTAAGGTAAAAAACTCCCGTAATCAAATCCATTAGCGGTAAAAACAGTGTGTGTTTTTTAGGAACTTTTAATTTAATCAAATCCATTAGCGGTAAAAACAGTGTGTGTTTTTAGGTACTTTTAATTTTTGAAGGCGGTAAGGTTTCTTAAAACAGGTGGGGCGATTCTATTAGGGAAGGCGCTTCTAATAGAGGAAATACGGTATTAATATATAGGTAAATTGACATCACAGAGAAATGTGAACGTTTTACCATCAACTTGTATGGGTTTTGTGTGATAAATAGAATCTCACAAAATCATCTATTAATTTTTAAACTCTTCAGCAAACATTATTTGCAAACATTATTTGAAGCTCGACAAGCCGCGCATTGTATATTTTTGCCAACTCGTTTAATAAATCCGCACTCGGTCATGGAAGATCAGCTATTATATCTGCCGAGAAATAAATATTTAATCATTATTCTCCCATCACTGCTAAAATCAACAAAATATTTTAAAGTATATAATTTGTTTATGTCATATATAGAATGAAATATTACATTTTCATATCGTGCCCGGCCTTCGCCCATATATAAGCTATCGGGCAGATATTGGCATCTCGGGGCAATACAGGACGAGATATGGATTGAATGTTGTTCATCGGCTCATCAGCACAGTATAGGTTATTTAGAGCCGCCCCAGAGAGAGAGGAGAAGGATACATAGGAATCAGGAAACCGTGCCCTACTCTTATTATCAAATAGATTCCTATTGTTCCTTAACGTGCTCGGAGGATAGACCAATACACGGGACCGCCCGGTTTACGTCCCCATCCGAATTGAATTGAATTTAATTAGGGTTTTAAGGCGCACCAACACATGAAAAGGTTATATGGCGCCTAACAGGCATGAGCATGCCAGGCTCATCTTCCATGTACATCGAGATAAAATATGGAAAATGGGCCTAGAACCTTCTCACCCTGAACTGCAGAGTTGCTGCAAATTCTATCGTAGAAACTCCATTTACGCTGGAGCCACGTTATTGTTTTTCTGCCACTGCTCTTTTGATTCGAGCGAGATAGCACCTGAAACAATGCAGGGATCATGATCAAGACCCGCCGCAGGGTTCTGGAAATACGGTTGCCCGACGCCCCGGGCAAGTTGATTTTGGGTGCGGGCAAGTGACCTTCGCAAATATGGTTGCCCGCCACTTGCCCGACGGACATTTCCATTCCAGAACAAATCAAGTGGCAAACTAGCCATATCAGAATTTTATTTTGATAACTGAGTAAAACTGGCCGCTGTTTTTCGCTGCTAGCGATTGTTAATAAGATCAAACAACTTTCGGTACAATCAACAATCTCGCCCCAGGCAGCTTAATTTGTGGCATTATTTCAATAAACAACTAATTAACCCACACGCGCATTTCACACCGTTTCACAATTTATCCTGACACGACCGTCAGACGTGTGTCCATCGGCCAATGAAATCGCGCCAATTATGTCGGTGACCTTCCAACCATAAACATAGCTACTTCCAAATAAACTCTGAACGTCAATTGGACCTTCTACCAATCAAATCAGAAAACTCTTTCTTAATTTGCAAATTTAATGTGTCAAAATAATGATTGACAGACCCACGAGACGTTATGTTTTTGTTTAGATAATTTTGCCGAAGATTTTTTCGTAACGAAAATACATTTCTTTTACTCGAAGCACTCGTTTATCAATGCGCTTTTATGAGGTATTTGGTGTTTTTCATTGATATAGTCTGTAATTAAACGTATACGGAAGTGCATACTACACAAATAAGTTGCATAACTTAGCGATATGCGCATGTCATGGGTTTTCGCGATTTCGGAACAATCACGAAACCTTTTTCACGAGTTCTGAACTTTCGCTGTTACTGCTACTACTTCTTAAACAATTCCTAGGGAACCCTAGTAAGGGAACCCCTATTCATGCCTCTTGCTTTCATCTAATTCCCTTTAGTTAAAATATAAAGCCGTAGAAACATTACCATGGTTGCAGAAATTGGGGGCCAAGTGACTATTTTTCATAACGTTTTTGTCTTGTTTCTTTGCTTGTCGCACATTTAAAGGAATACAATAGCTTCTTTTTTTCTGTCAACTGGTTAATTGTACACACTGTGACATATTAAAAGTTCCATACACTAGCTGCCAAGCATTTTTTTTGGATGGTCATCAAAAATGATGGGGTTGTGTGTGTGGTAATTGGTCGGGTGGGAGGGCGGAATAAAATGAGTTTGTATACTGTCTCATCATTTTATAATTTAAGTAACACAAATATGTAATAGACACAAAAGAAGAAAATGCAACCATTTTATTTTTTTATATGAATAAATACAATGTATTAACTAATTCATAAAATACATTCTCCCTTCCTTTTCTAAGTATAATGGTCAAAATTATGCGGCGGTACGTCCCGTTTAACACAAATAATGGTACAGCGCCAATTTTTGGGGCAATTAAGTGTTCTTAAATGTGGGGCAAGTGACATTATGGCCAGGACAAGTGACTATTGAAAATCCACTTGCCCTGGGCAAGTGGATTTTCAAAATATTTCCAGAACCCTTCCGAAGGTCTGACCTTTAATGAACATGAACAAAAAATGATAAAATGAACATGAATTTTGGGGGGGGGGGGGGGGATTCTACCCCTCTGCCTATCCCTCCAAAGGGATCTGCAGTGGCCCTATTCTTTGCCCCGTGACCAAACGGGGCCCCCGAGAACCACACGGGGCTGTCCCCTACCGAAGGACGAGGCTAATGGAAAGTGTCTTTCCCAAGAACACATCGACGGAAAGGATGAGATATGAAATGCATGTATATTATTCTTTATAATTATAGTTTAACTGTATAATTTATATATTATTACTAATTGCTGATATTATTGCACCAATCATATATTTAAACCTATGGTAGAATAACAAAGACAAATAACACATCTAAATTTTATTTAATTATATGCAAGCAGTTTTAAAGTGAAATTGATACTGGACTAATAAACTGTGATACTAATGTTCGACAAAATCTTCAAGATTGCCATATGTCCCTTTAAAGTGTCCTATTATTTGTAATTTAACTGGGGCGGTCTTTAATAATATCGCTGTAAACTGACAACACCACAGAGAAACTTTCATGTTGTATCATCGTGTATCCATTGTTTTATGTGATAGAATTTCACAATATCTCAATAAAAAAACAAAAAAGTAAAGAATCCCAATGAGCTGGGACAATTAAACTTATAGATAGACAAAAAAAATATTGTGTTTTTGTAACCTGACCAGACTCCCTTATCACTCCGCTATTTCTTTTAAAGTAGCTATCCCGCCAAATAACTACAAAATTACTCTAGATTACCGTTTATCGAAACTCTATCCAGGTGTTAAGGTCATATAACAATGTATATGTGCCGATTAAAAGTATAGGTTTTTTAATGGGGTTCTTAGAATACCCGTGATTGAATATCCGTAAAGTGATGGTAACTCTTAATTCAACACTCCAGTTTTGGGGTTTGGTCCGGCTGGTTAAAGCCGTTTATACTGTTTATGTAAAGTTTGGATTCTCAAAATATGTAAGTTATATATATACTTTGTCATCAGTAGGTTTAGAAACAGTGTACATAATGTTTATAAAATTTGACTGTTGTTGGAGGGTTGGCAACTTTAATGAGAATAATAAAAAAATCTGTACAAATCGGGTTCTGCCACTCAAATAAATCTAATGTTTCTCAAGCTTATTAAAATCTTCATTTATAAAAACCATGTTAAAGAACCATAGAAATGTATTCCCGATTTTCCCTCTATGGGGCGGCTCGGTTCGAATGTTAACATTTGCTAGTAAGATAGATCGAGTAGCTTGGGTACATTTTTTGAATTCCATTCTCTGAGGTGGCTCAAAATATTGCCATATTATTAGCTTAATTAACCTTTATCACAGGGGTCAAATATATTAAAGTTTATAGCTTTAGCTTACCCAGGGCTAGGCTCAGTCTCAGAGCTGGAACTTGGAGATGCCACTTGACCTGAGGTGGCAACATCTGCAAAGATCCCTGAAAGAAAAATCAACTGTTGTTTTTATACATGGACAGTAGATGTATTAATCCTTTACAGTACTGCTGTAGCTATATGCAAACATTTGGGGTGGGGATGGGGGTGCGGAAACAAGGGTACATAATAAAAATAAATGGAAAAATATTTTTGGAGAACAAAGCAAACTATTGTCTTATATATTGGAACATTGGGTCATATTTTCAGTGAACATAAACCCCATTGGGAGGGTCTCATCATAGAAATAATACATCAGTGCTATATTATTATTAAATTTTAACGGAGACACTTAACATGTAAAACACATTTATGGGTCAGTACCGAGTACTGTACATACTTTTCATCCTTTGTTTTGTTTATGTCTAAATCACCAAAGTTGTCGGTGTCACTTATCGAGGCGAACGTGACATGACTCATGTGGTCTACATGACATGACATTGACTCGGGCTAGTTGACAGTATTTTGAGTAGCTGTTCTACAAGTATTTGTTACATCATTCAACCATAACAATAGTTAACACATGAATAGGTCTGTCTTTTTGCTCATTAAATCCTGGAATTGTGAAGTATTCACTTGCAATTATCCACAGTTTTTTTCAACCGTAAATCAACACAACAAATTACTGCCGACTAGGCCTACAGTACTTAGTATAGTTGCGATTTTTAATAAGCGCCTAGTGCGACTGATTTTTACCGTCAACATGCTAAAGGAAAGGCAGAAAAAGTGTTTAAAGGTTGACATTTTATCCGGGGCAGGAAATAACTATGTCCGGGAGTAGAAAATATTCATGTTTTACGTTTCTGTTATTGATTTTTCAGTCTTGCTTATCTAGCTTGTAGCCGCCATTTTGAATAATGTGTGTTTTGAGTGACAAAAAAGGGTGACCATCTTTCAAAACGGTCTCAAAAAATGGGTAGTCATGAATTTTGCCGAAATTTTCAGGAAAGGTAGTAGAGGTACTGATCTATCATTCCTGTAAAATTTAAGCCAAATTGGTGACTAACCATTTTTTGTGACCGTTTTGAGAAAACGGCAATTTTGCAGTTTCAAAAAACTCAAAATGTCCGATCTTCACATTTGAACAGCGATTTAGGCTATGCAAAATATGCCAATAGTAGTCAAAACGAATACTGTGGGGATGTTTCACGTATACACTTACTTTATTCATTGTCTGTGTTGTTTTTGCATTAAAAATGGCTTAAGCTAAGGATTTTTAAAAGACAACTGCAATTTCCGCGTAACTGCACGTGAGTGCAAATTGGGACTACTTCGTGTCAAAACACTTGAAATTCAAAAGTGAGTTATGCGGTGTGTGCGCGTGAAAAGCTTCAGCTGCTGCTGCACTGGTGAAAGCTGCATTACCTGTTCGACTTTTTGCATCCAAGTGATGGCGGGAGAGGATATTGGCAACCTTCGGTAAAATAGTGCTTCTCCTCTGTTGGCAGTATTGTCTTAAAATTGACAATATACAACTATCTAATTCCTTAGTATTCAATAACTAGAATTATATATCAATTTAAAACGCTTATATTGTATCTTATATTATAATATGTATTTCATTTTAATTATAAATAATCTAGATTATCGGGTCGACATTATATAGATAGCGCAAACTAGTGAGGGTGACAGTTTATATTATATACACTGGTCAAAATTGCTAACCGGTCATTTTATTATTTGGAATATTATATCAAATATTGTATATTTTGAGTTGATATTTCATACAAATAAATATGAGCAGCAAACAAAACGATCAATACATTTTGTAACTTCAAAATCCGCACTTCCGGTCTCGTGGCTTATTTTGGACCGAAATCGCATTATTATCCCGTGCTGCACGAGGTAAGATTTGAACATGTGTTTGTGTTCTCGGAATTGTTTATCGTTTCAATCCCAAACAAAAACTTACTAAAAATTAAATAAAAAATGCGTCGGATGACAACGGAAGAGCGTGGACGGGCCGTCGGTATGATTATTGCTGGTACTTCGATTCGGCAGGTAAAGGACATTGCGTAATTTGTTCATTTTTATTAATTTATTTAATCGATTTTCAACGTTTTATTTTCTCTTTTTCAAGTCCAGTATTGTGTATTATAATATTCCTCATCCTTCTGGCAGGTTAGTTTATTCAAAAGTTTACTTGTCTGTCCGTCCGTCCGTCCGTCACTTCGTTTGTTCGTTCGTACATGATTCTGTCTAACCATGTTCATTATTTCTGAAAAAGTCGCAAGAATGAGTTGTTTTATATTTATAGGTAGCCAGAACAGTCAACAGACGTTTTTCAACAATTTACGACCTTTGGCTCAAGTGCAATCGCACCGGAAGTGTTGATGACCTTTACCGAAGGCCAAAAAGACGTGTGACAACGCCGCGTCAAGATCGCTACATCCTTGTAACACACCTTCGTAATAGAAGAATAACAGCGACAGATATTGCCAGACGTTTAATAGGCGTCCATAATAGAAACGTGAGTGATCAAAGAGTACGAAATCGACTACGGATCATGGGATTGAGAGCGAGAAGACATTTTGTGGGATTAGTATTGACTGGAAGACACCGGCGAATTCGGCTTCAGTGGGCCAGAAGGTATTTGAGGTTCACCAGAGCAGACTGGGCAAATGTCGCCTTTACAGATGAGTCCAGATTTAATCTTCAGAAGTCTGACGGCAGAGAGCGAATTTATCGACGACATGGGGAACGATATTCGGATAATTGCGTCAACGAAAGATCTCATTTTGGAGGAGGGTCAGTGATGGTTTGGGGAGGTATTAGTTTGCACACTAAAACTGATATGGTGGTTGTTCTAGGAAACCTGAACGCAGACCAATACCAGCAACAAATACTTCGACCAACGCTTATTCCCCATATTCGCGCTAACCGTGGGATGACATTCATGCAAGACAATGCACCTTGTCATACTGCAAGAACTACCCGTCAGCTACTTCAGGGCAACAACATTCGAATAATGGAGTGGCCGCCATGTAGTCCGGATTTAAATCCAATCGAACATGTGTGAGACGAAATCGACCGTCGTGTGCGACAGTTACCAAGGCAACAAAATATTGCTGACCTCACAAGGGACATTGTCAATGTTTGGAATAACATACCTCAGCGTTTTCTACATAACTACATAAATTCCATGCGACAACGCTGTTTAGCTGTTGTACACGCAAACGGCTGTCATACGCGATATTGATTTTTGTAAATTTTGAAATTACTGGTATCTATGAATTTCGATACAATAAACTTCTTTGAAATTCATAAAATACTTTTCTTTACTGATGTGATTACTTATAGAACAATTTTCAATACATTTATTTCCAATTTCACATATATTTTATTTTACTGAGACAAATAAATAAGAAAACAACAAGTGATCGGTTAGCAATTTTGACTAGTGTACATGTAGTATACTATTATAATCGCGGTGAGAAAATATGTATGCTTGTTTGTATCTCCATCTGTCTATAGACAGATGATAGATATCCCTTGAAAAAAAGGTATGTGTTTATGACTATAATATGTTGGCTGATTTGTGCCATGTCGTGTTGTGATGTCGTGTCTTCGCCTCGCCGATAACACGACAGCACAACAAATACCTAAATATGTCGTGTGTCGTGTCGGCGGGGCGAAGGAACGACAAAACGACAAATAAAAGGCTCCAACACGACATATTTAGGTATTTGTCGTGCTGTCGTGTTGTCGTGTCGGCGGAGCGAAGACACGACAACACAGCAGCACGACAAATAGAAGGCGCCAATACGACATTTCCATACCCGCCAACACGACTACTCAACACATAAATATGTCGTGTTGGCGCCCTCTGAATGTCGAGTTGTTGCGTAAATGTGTCGTGGGGTCGTGTCTTTGCCCCGCCGACACGCTAACTCAACGACATGATAACTCGACAATTAAGATATTTGTCGTGCTGTCGTGCTTTCGTGTTATCGTGTATTCGCCCCGACAGCACACCATGGCACAAATCAGCCACCATACTGTGTAGTCTTTTATCAATTTTATCTTTTTCTGTAAACAATCAGTCGGGAAATAATGAGTAAAATTATTCTAAAAAAGTAAATAATGCCAAAAGTTTTAGGTTAATTACGTATTTTCCTACATTTCGCTAAATATCAGTTCTAATCCCGTATCGCGGATCCCCAAGAATCGCAGCCATTTCCCATGGATACATTCCTACATTAGTTTGATAATTATTACAGTCCATATATTGCATCAATAAAAGTAGAATCTATTCCTCTTTCTCTTTTTTTACACACACCATGTTTGCAGTACTAATTTAAAAAACGCTGTGGTTTTTTTCTGATACAACAATGCCTATTAATATCATCGTGTCCATTTTGTATTTTCTCCATAAATTGTGCATGGAAAGAAAATATTTCCCTCCATTCATCGTTTTAAAACCTCGAGAAAAAAAATACCATCTTTCTGTGTCATACTTAAATATACTAGCGTTGGTTCATATATAATTTTTTTTAGAAAGAAAGCAACTTGTTTTCACAATATCAATCAAACTTTACATTACAGGTTATATCTCCTGATTGCATTAGGCCAAATCGTCTTTTACCATTTGAATATGGCCGCCAGTATCTTGTTTTCTATTCATGTATAATTCGATTGTTGATTAACGCCTCAGATATTATTATTAATTTGCTTATTTAACTGTACAGGTGTTTTAAGGGCAATAAAGGTGTTACGAACCAGTAGGGATTTCATAATCATCTGAATTTGCTTGTTTTACCATGCATCGGTCTAAGCAAATATACTGAAACTATCTTATTGGAGTTCCGTATGTTCCGTCAATAATCCTGGTCTTAACGTCACCACAGATAGCATCTGTTGGATTATAACACTGCTGGAATGCGGCATAACACTGCAATAGATTAAAGTCGATGACAGTTATAAAACAGTATACAAATAATTGAACTTTTTTGTTAGAGATTTTCTTTTGATGTGATGTATTTTTATTTACACTGTCTTATCAATGTGTGCGCTGATGACAGGGTAATAGCCAGGTTGTGTAATCATAAAACCGATTTAATCTAACGAGGAGACCATATTGCCTTCTGCCCGTTCCAAGTATGTAACCCTGTATTTACCACTCCTTTTGTTGTGTATTGTCCTTTTTAATGTAAATTTAATTCGCTCTTTGTTTGTGGTACGCACTGTACCTATGCGGTGCCATTTAGCGAGGGTGTTGTGGTTTCTATAGGATCACTCTTCCCATTATTATAGTATTGAAGTCAATTACGATTAAAATAAGTTTATAATAAAAATAAATAAAAAGTCGAAGAAGAAATGCATAATTCACAGTCAATAATGAGAATATATTATTCTGGCATTCAAAACCAACAAAATGAGACATATAATTGTTTAAAAATAAGTAACCAACGTTGAAAATCGAGATAAACAGCGCATTAGTCTAAAAAGGAAATATTACCAAAACATTTAACTGGTAAATTGAACGTATACACTCACTTGAAAGTTTCGCGATTATTTTACGTCCAATACATTCCACGCTATTATCTTTCTTTTGATGTTTTCTAATTACTGTTGAAATGTTAAAATATGCTTGTTTTGTCGTGATCTTATCGGTTTATTCTCTTGTTGCTTTGTTTTGTTAGTCATTGAGTATTTGCGTTGTAATTTTCTGGGTTGGTTGTGATTTTATATTTATATATGCATGAGCATATTTGTGTTTTAATTATTGCATATTAATACTTCATAGTTATTCTACTGGATATAGACTGGAGAGGATTTCTTTATTAACACTGTTGAGTTTTATTGTGTAAGTCACATACATGTACTTTGATTCTGTTTATCCTTTTAACTGTTGTTTGTTTGGAATGCGAGTTTTTGGTTGACTGTGTCAATTCCTGCTCCCCTTTTACACATACTTTTAAAGGAGAAACCCGCTTACGCTGGTGATAGAGGGCATGATAGGTAATGACACTTATATAACTTCACATGAACAGGCTTAATAAAACCGGGTCTGCTACATTTCTCTATTGTTTGTGTTTGTTGCGTTTTCAAGAGATCGGATGACATTTTCAGTATATGCGCACTAGAGTTCGTATAGTGGCTATAGAAAAATTATCGACAAGTATCCACTAGCGTTATAAACTACTGACTCGTTTTGTTTTTTCCTGCCAATCTGTGTAGCTTAAAAGTAGAATACCGCTTAAGCCGGTTCAGGGGTATGAACGAGTTATTACACCTATTTTACCTCTCACGAACAGGCTCAATAAAACGAGTCTGCTACAGTAACTGTTCTTGTAGTGCCTAGTGGAGACTGACCAAGACTTCTTCTATTCCAATCTTTGGATCGTTAATACATTATGAATTTAAATCCAAACGCTTAATATGTTTATGGCATGCACGTCTAATGTATAAGGGACTGCTTTTTCTTTTAAATACATTTGTCCTTCTTATTGTGTTATTTTTAAAACCTCGTTATATAAAAAGCAAGAAAGGTAATACAATTCATTCTACAATGTTCGTTTAAGTAGTACTGTTAAAGGGTTAAACATTAGACACGTGCACAATCTCCTTAAAGCTACGCAGTCTCTATATCAATCGATTTCTTCTTTGTATGCGTGTTTTATTGGTAATTTCATGTTCACCAACACATGTCGAAATCGGGTATTTAAGCGAGCAAATATAGCGCAGGAAATCATTTACTGTATAGATATCGACTAGTGCACATCGTACACAGGTAACAGTTATTTGTACAGAGAAAAAATTAGCATTCTTTCGGGGCTCGAACACACGACCTACTGATTTCAATTCAGGTGCCTCTATTCACTGAACTACAACGCTACTCGGCACAATAGTATACTAACTACCATTTATTATGAGGCAAAATAACAAATTTTAACACAATTCAAGATGGATCAATACATATATAGTCCAACTTGCCGCATGTGTAAATTAACATTGCCTGGAGTAATACTATATGTTATCAATATGAAACTAATACTAATACTTTGCTTCAAAACAATTATATCTCGACTTGTTATTTAGCGTTTGATGAGTTTGTATGTGCGCGCTAGTTATTACGTAATGCATTTAGTGTTACAAATGCTACAACATACCAATAAATAGCCGTGGTCTAGTGATTCAGCGTACATCCTACAAAACTTAAAAGTGCAAGGCTGTGGTTTTTTATCACATATATTCTGAAGCCGTATAAGTATCGATGTTACCTGTACTGAGGCTAAATAAAACTGAAAGTTCACGCATCGATTTCTGCTTATATAGCGACTTGTGGGGTGTTTGTCGATTTGAAACTACTTCACACATGACTTATTCATATTTATGAGTTATTATCATTTAAAATAGGGGCTGTGTAGCTTCAAAATAATGGAAACGGGCGCCCCTTAGATTATCTTTAAACCTGTGTGTTGTACTTCGAGGCCATTCACTGTTACTTTGAAGCAGGTTACCACATAATGTAGAGGAGTGTAAGCCTATTTTATACCGTGCTTGTTTCAAAATATTTTGTTCAGTAGTTATTGGCATCACGCTAGCGTTCGTTTAGTGCGTGGTGTATGGCGACCATATAAAACTAGATTAAAGCTACGATTCAGTAATGGTTTTACCGTAAAGCCCCCTTCCATGATGGCTTTAGAGGGACCTGAGTAGATAAGGAGAGGCCAATGATTTCAGTCAAAAGACAAATAATAACCCTGATAGTATGCGTCAGTATGGGGGTCGTGTAAGGGGCTTATGCATTACATCAGGCCGCATGTGGCCTTTGGTATGATAATTATTTATGGACATTTTGACGGCTCGACTTGTTTTTGTTGCTAAAATCAGGAATGTTAGTTTAAAACGGGCGTTTATTGCTAACATATGACAAGGACATACAAGGAATTCAAAACAAGTGTACTTAGATCACAAAACAATGTTACATACAATCTTTTAAGCATCATATGAATAAATAGTAATGACTATACATTAACAATTAGCCGATACATTTAGTGTTCCAGACTAAACTATATCATTAAACATAATTAAACCGTGTGGAACATGACGCCTAGTTAACGTGAGTTCATTTGTACATTCAGCATGTTTAGTATGGAACTGAAACAAATTATTGTGTTTATCTTTAGGATGGCTAAACAGTTCATAGTTTAAACCCCCAGAGGCCTTTTTTTGCCACTGACCGTTCCAAGGAGGTAACCCTATTGTCAACCCGTTTGAGTTTGTGATGTCTTATTTTGCATTTTATTAATCTTTAAATCTGATCTTTTTTCTGTGAGTTTTTGTGGTTGACTGTCGTCCTTGAATGCTACTTTTCCTGCTCAGTTTATATATCTATACGTTTGCGTCCTATATCACCTTTAATTGATGATAGATTAAAACTGAGTCTGCTACTCTTCTCATTTGTTTTTATTTCGTCAATACGCTTCCGTGATCCTTGCAATTGATACTTTAAAACAGAGCACCACAAAGTAGTGTACACCACAAACATAAGCCACGGCCTTTGCATGGTCAGTTGCAAAAACGTCCCTGGGGATTTAAACCAGGTTCCAGGTTGCACCAAACCTCATCTCAGTTAAACGGGACAGTGTAAAAAAAAAGAAATCTCGTCAGCCTATATCCGCTAACAACCTAAGCAGAATTAAAATACGATATAAGTAAAACACAAAGAGGATCAGGTATGCATGAATATAAAAACGTTTCATGTATGTAGCCCCTTTATAATTATGATGTCAATCATCACAGTCATTTGGCACCAGAAACAAATAGAAACACATTGAACATTGTAGGTGTATATTTTTACTCGTGCATTGGTAACAAGAATGGAAACAAATCATTGGATTACTGCTGGAAATAAAACCACAACACAGCTTAACTTTTAGAGTAACTAAATGTTTCATGATCAGTAGTTGCCAGTATATACAATTGATATATTTGAAAACTCTGCTATACATGCACTATTCAACATATTAAAAGCTGTATATATGTTATTCAAACAAGAATGATCTTTTCAAATGATCGTGTATGATACTATCAACGTGTTTGAATGCTGATTATAGTTTACAAATATTAGTTTAACATCTTAACTTTAAGACAGCTTAACTTTAAGAGTAACACATGTTTCATATATTATCTGATCAGTAAGTTGCTAGTATATACAACTGATATATTTGAAAACTGTAGGTTCCTCTGCTATACATGAACTATTCAACATATTACAAGCTGTTTATATGTTATTCAAAACAAGTATGATCTGTTCAAATGATCGAGTATGATTATGAACATGTTTGAATGCCGATTATATTTTACAAATATTAGTGCATCGTCGGATACCCACGAAAGAAATTACGTTATACTCCATTCTACGTTATACTGATGAATGGAGTATAACGTAATTTATCACATAATTTATGGTTTGGGAGTGGAATAACACTATTCTATATTTTCGATAAACCACTAGTTATATAACTATGCAAATAAGCACAGTACGTGCTGTCAAAAAAATCGATAATGACTATAATCCAATTCCCACGGTTTATGTCAGTTTCGCGTGTTAATGCGACAGGCAAAATGCAATAAAAGTCGATATGTTAGTTATGTGATAAATAGAATCTAACATTCGTTCTCATTCGTTATTGAATTTATTAAACGAGTTAGCAAAAATGATTTAATGCTCGGCAAGAGCCTCGCATTATATCCTTTTGCTAACTCGTTTAATAAATTCAATAATGAATTACTACTCATGTAAGATCCTCTATTTACTGCACCTCGCACAAAATACTAGGTATCTGATTGGTTGAGTGTGGTCACGTGTTGACCCCGTATTTTCTATAGTGGGTCAGTGGCTTTCATAGAGGGTCACTAAAACAATATGGACTACAATTACGATTCAGAGTTTAAATCATTTGCAAATAGTTCTTTAAGGCGTTAATAACAACATAATAAGTAAATTAATACTGTTTTAAACTGTACCGGTCGTGACGTCAACGTCATGACGTCAAATTGCGCGAACGCCTCAATGACGTTGACGCTCCTTTAAAATGGTTAAATGTCGGTGTTTGCCTTAAAAAAGGTGCTCGATACAATAAATCAGTTATTGGGATTGTTACTTACCCCTAAATTATTATGTGGGGACATTCAGATATAAGGGGACTCGGCTATTGCCTCGCTCCCTATAAATCTTACTGACCCCACATATTTCTGTATGGGGTCAGTAACAAACCCAATAACTAATAATCGCCCGTGGGTATCCGAGGATGATATTAGTGACAAAGGCAAAGTCATGCATAAAAGTCATCACGAACAGATTCGCATTTCTATCAGTATAAAGTATATTTACAGACTGCCGACTAGCAAAACATATTGGTGGTTGCATTTTTTTTCTGGGTGAGTGATGAATAATGTACTAAATAATACACATTGCAAATCATGAAAACATGTCGTAGGTTACAACCGAACAAGTGTGGTCAAAAGTAACAACATACAAAGAGTCGAGAAGTCATACAAGATCTTTCCACTGGAGCTACCTGCCTTTAGTGAGTTCTTGTAATCTTGGCAAGTTGCAGCTGTAAAAGATACAATCATATATCAAACGAGATATAAACTGTCTAAATGGGTTGGCATACACCAGAACATTTAACAGGACAGTATTTTAAGAGTAACAGGAACATATTTATTTTAAGTAATTAAGCAAATACAGTTATACGTAACTCGTAAATCGAAAAAAAAAAAAATATTATACCAACCGCACTGTTTCTAAGTTCGGCGACCATACCGGAACCTTACTCTTATTCATATTAACAAATATTTTAAAACTATAAGACTGGTCATTCTTGCTATGCTGTACATGATTTGAATGTGTAAATCGAAATTTTTTCCAAACTGGATTTTCCAGTTCCATTTTCGTTATCGCTCCTTTAATATTAATGCAAACTTAATTTAAAACTACTTAAATAAAATATGTTTTCTTTAAGTTTTTAGATAACATTAAAATATGAAACATTACTTGAAGTGCAATTCGATGTCTGTAGTATATTTCTAAGTGGTATTTCCATCATATTATACATGACACAGGCGGCTCGATCTCCACATGTGGCTCTCACTGCGTCAGCCGGGCAGTGTATGCCTGAGGTATACATCCTGAATTGTAAATATACATGTATATGTCACTGATTAGGGTTGACCATTAGTAAAGGTAGATCATATTTGGGTAGCAGTATCGGGAAACGTGCGTTTTTCACAGGGTTCTGCTGTATGACAACAATGGCAGTGATTTGTTATATAGTATCTTCCTCTGTAACATGCAACTGGAACTAGTTGTATATACCATTAACACTATGTTAATATAGAAATGTGGAAACGTTAACTGTTATATAAACCAAACTAAACCAAAAATAAAACAAACATTCTAAAATGATCGGAAGTTGTTTTATTGTGCAAACAGTCAGTGGTAAATTATATCAATGGGTGAAACGTTTTTGCTTGCCTCAACGAGTGTGTTAATTTAGTTGGTCTAATAGTCTGTGTAATCTGTTTACTAACATGTATAGCACAGTATTAGCCATAACTTGATTTATATGTTTGTTTCCCTTTTAGAAATCTTGAAATTACAAGTTAATTTTCGACTTAAAGTTCAATATAGTTATGTTGAAATTGAGAAAATATGTGTATAACATTTACTTTAATATTATATTTAAACAAAGTATCTTTTATATAAAATTGCAAATACATGTGCTTGTTTTTACCTTTTTATCTAAGTTTACACCTTTACATACAATTCCTTACAACTGTCCTTATTTTCATGTATGTACACTTCTTATGCATTACATGGTCCGAGTCTTAACTTCCATACATCCAACCCCTTCTCCAAGAAGCAAAAACGCGGTTGGTTGGTGTATAAAATAAAACCTTAGATTTGTCGAAAAAAGTTTGCATATTGTAAAATTAAAACATGTAATATGTAATTTTGAACAGTTTATCGCATTTGTTTCAGTAAATATTATAAAATTAAAACATGTAATATGTAATTTTAAACAGTTTATCCCATTTGTTTCAGTAAAAATGTTTTTAAACGTGTTTTACTGACGAAATATTGGTTATCAAATCCTGCTGATATAAATTTTCCCATCGCTTAATGGTCCAGGTTATGTTATTGCACATTTTAACATTTATTGATGTATTGTTTACTTACGAGCACATACGGTTTTGCAATTCGGTTGGCCCCATAACTCCAGCTGGCCCTAAATTTCCAGACATCACTGACGCCATCACATCATCTGTACATCGTGATATCCCGGCTTGAACTTCCGATCGAGATATACACGATCGGAACTGCATTATATCTGCAAAGATCAATCTTAGATAAAGTATTTATGTTGATTTGGGAGGGTCATTATGTTTACCAAATGTGAGAGTTGCTGCACCCTAAGCCATCTCAAATGAACATGTTGAGGTTGAAACACGAATTGGCAATGTTTTTGTTGCTAAATTATAAATAGCATAAATATTACTTTATATGTTGTGTATATTGCTATATACATTTAAACAAAGAAACAAAGAACAATTTTAAAGATGAATAAAGGGCCAAATAAGACATCACAAACACAAATGGGTTGACAATACCACCTTGGAACGGTCAGTTGCAGAAAAGGCCGCTGGGGCTTTAAACCAGGTTCTAGGGTGCACCAAACCTCACACTTACCCTACTGTCATCCCAATAAAACGGGACAGTGCAAATAAAGAAATCCCCGCTATGAACTATTCTCTAACCAACAAGGCAGCATTAATAGGCAATATAAATAAAACACAAAGATGCTCGTGTATATTTAAATACAAAAACAGTTCATGATATTGCGATTTGTTTCAAATTATATAAAGCTCATAAGGACATATAAATGTCAGGTGCTAATGTGGTGACATAAATTATATGAAAGTATTACCATCGTGTCCCTCTACACAAATATACTGATATAATGCTAGTAGGTTCCCATATATGGAACTAACGATAGCGGCCTGAGCATTATTCCCACAGGCAGCTTGCTTTGCACACTCTTTCACTTGAGGCAAAACACTGAAATACATTCATACCAATTGTAAATCAACTATGTGAGTATTCTTTTCCGTTGGCTTACCCAATCTACAACATTACATAGGAGATTAAACAACAAGACAGTTGTTGGATTTACATTTGAAACGCTTAACGGAGATTTATTATGTTACAATTAAAACTTAACACCTAAACTTAAATCTTAACATTTATTGGTTCTGGAGAATGAATGTCACGTAATTGCAGCACGTTCATGACACCATTTGTTCCGTTGTAAGTTTCGCGATGGCCAAGTGATTATAACATGCCCGATTATGAATCCGAAGATCACGGGTGCGAGGTAAACTTGCGCCACTTGGTTAATAAGGTGTGTCATTAGGCAGGACACTTCCCTGGATAGGGTTGTATACTGGGCTGTCCCATCTATCGCAGTTGGAGTCTCACCTCCGAGCGCGTTAAACACACAATCGTTTGTATTGAATCATAAGGAGATACTTAATCTCCATATCAGATACACCGCATGTTTACAGACTCACAGCCAATACATGATATCATACAATCACAATCAACGTAAAAATATTTTCGAAACAATCACTTTCATATGGCTTGTGTGTTTGTGATGTTTTATCTTGCCTTTTGTTCATCTTTATATATAGTTGTTCTTTGTTTCTGTGTGTGTTTGTGGTTAGCTGTCGTCCTTGAATGCTGCTTTTCTTGTTCGATGTGTATATCTACTTTTGGATATAATGTTAATACTTAAACAATGTTTAGCCTACAAAAGCAAAAGTATGCTACTGCGTTACATCGAATGTGGAGTTATGGTGAAACACATTTATTGCGACAGTACTCCACACAGTTAGGACTTTAACGAGATTGTGAACAGAATATTAGAATGAATGTAAATAAAGAGGGTACCGACCCCCTTTTTGTACGCCGGATTCCGACCCATATTAGCCAGTATTCCGTACGCCGGGTTGTGGTACGCCGTACGCCGACATCGCAGTTTTTCATACGCGTACGCCGTATTTTTCTCAAAAAATATTTTTTTCCATCCAAAAAATTAAACTTAAGCTAATTTATGTCTCAGAATGCTGGAAATGCCATTTCAGAGCACCTAGGTTTCAAAATTTTACGGGGGGCCATGCCCCCGGACCCCCCTAGAGAGCTCGGGCCCTCGGACTCGGCCGCTGCGCGGCCACTTATGGTTCAAATATTATTCCAGATGCCAACCCTCTGTTAGGGAGTATTCCAGATGCCATGCCCAAAAAAAGCCAGTACTCCAGATGCCAGTGGAGTGGGGGTGGGGGTGGGGGGGGGGGGAGGGTACTGAAAACCTGATCCCTTGGAAGCAACAAACACAAAACAAAAGTATAGCAGACTCGGTTTTAGTGAAGGTTAATATAGTTAACCGTAGTTTTGAAGACCCAATGACGGGCCTCTGATAATGCGATATACAACTTGCACTTTTATCCAATCAGAACCAACCTAGTATTTTCTTCTTCTCGAGACAACGCCTAGTTCGCCGTTGTTGTCTAAAAGCGGATTCCTTATTGGTATGTTTACAAACATACAATTATACAAAGGTGCAAAAATAATAATGAAAAAGGATTATAAAATATTCCTGAACATCTTCTTCACTAAAATGTCTGTTAAACGTCGACCTGGACGGATTTAATATATTACTCAAACTAAAAGCACTCGGACAAAGACTGCATCATAATCTCGTGAACATTCATCATAGAAAAAATGTCATCATCCGACGTGTCGTCTAAATCTGACCTAACTAAGGAACGTATTTGCGAGACATTGAAGTAAGAAAGGTATGGTTTTACCAATTTCTTCGGCTAAACAAATGTACATGCAAAGGTTTATCAACAGTTATCTCAGCCTGCCGATCAGGATTTCATCGACCGCCATGGCCGTGCTATAAATAGTACTGCACGTACGCCACTTAACATGCATGAAGATGATTCTCTCAGCAGCGAGGTCATCGGCGAAGACGATAACCTCGCACAACACCGTCCATACTATATAAATCAAAGCGGCTCGGACATAAACCGAAATCGAAATGAGGTCTTACTGGCTCAATCTACAGTAGCTGAATTGAGTTGGACAGTTAACCAACCACCAATACAACGTGTCATAACAAAATCGCCAGGTAATCCACAGAAGCGCATTGCTGCGGATGAATTGCCACGTGTAAATATCATCCCGACCCATTTCAGAGCAACAATACAGGCACAACAAAATATGAATTTTGCAGCTGGAGGTAATGAAATCGACACTCGAGTTATCGATCAAAGTGGAAGTCATATCCTTGTACGGTCTAATCATTCCATATTCACTGGTATTTGTCGATAGATGAATTTCGAGCAGATTTTACAAAATATCAGAACGTTATGTATGAAAAAGAACCATATCGAAGACAATAACTGGATTTTTATGGCGAGTTGATTAATGATATGTTCCGGCAATTTGGTGACAATTATTTTTATGTGCCATACATCATTCTCAAGGAAGGCTGAGCAATACGAGTTACAAGCATATGTTTAGACTGGTCATCATGTGACACGCAACTCTATATGCCGAATTTCGCAGGCCTTAGGAGTGTAACATGTGGCCATTGTTCATCTCTTAGTCACATGCTTGAGTTTTGCCCTTGTGAAAGTACACAACCTGTTTATTGAGCGAAATCTATCGAGTAATGGTGCATATGGATATCCTACGACAACCTTACGTTATAACCACTCAGGATTTAATAAATCTGACGGATAAATAGGGATGCACTATTGCTAAGAGATATGCAATAAGTTCAACACTGTCGGATGCCAACTATCACAACAACGTTTTTCAAAAGTGTTCATGGTTGTGAGCATTGTAAGGGCTTGCATCTTGTTCAACAGAGCCAACTGAAAGGCAAACTACCAACAATATCTCCACTCGTCTTGGCAGAAAGCATATATTCAAGAAACACTGATTTATTGTTGATTTAAGTGCGTCGCATTAACGTTCTGAACATGCTAGTATTAATAGTCTCTCTGATATAATAGTCTCTCTGCTATCAGCCATTACATGCATAAAGTCACAAATCGCATGGCTACAGTGACCTCTAGCGACTTCATGTGTGGTTATATTGACCTCTATCAATAGATGTTTAATTTCTTGTTTCATAAAAAACTGTCAAAATGAAAATGTGCTTTGTTATGTATAAAGATCAACAATTATTAAAAATAGCAAAACAGATGCTTTGTGTTTGACTGCACATGTACAAGACATGAAGAACTTATATTTAAAATAGTTCGCGTTTTCGAAGACCGACTCCAAACGCCCACAGACTACCGACATATACAGACATATAATGTATCTTACCTAGAAAATACCGTCAACAATCATCTCTTGGCTGCTTCTTTTAGCAAAAGGTACTTTTCATTGTATTAAGAGGGTTTACTCAATTTTTGAGCGGCTTTTTATTACAACATTTCTTGTGGTTCGGTAATGATTCCCGGCCACCTCCGATTAGTGAGAATGGATTGATTTATTTCATTGCCGACTGCGTAAATCGTAAATTGTGATATGATATTATCAAAAGGTACCTGGTTGGAGTTCGTCATTATTATCGCCTTTTAGGGGTATAAGAGACCTTTCAAAATTAAAGTTAGTGCTTCGTGTGGCAAAGAGGAAATAGTGTACTGTGTCGATGAACAGATGTGAATAGGCTACTGAAACTACTAATTGCAGGAGCTATTGGCGGGTACAGTAGACTGATGTTAGCATCTGCATGTAGTGTGGCATTTTTTGGCTTTCTGTGTTGGGAATTCACTTCTACTTTGTATCATGGGTGGGTTTGTTATGTCTTCACATTTGAGTTTGAATGACTTGTTGTTCAATTGTTGTGCGTTAATTTTTAACGGCTGTTAGGCCACTATATACCACGGGCAATATTTGCGCTCCAAAAAAATCTATAGTGTGTCATAACATTCCAATCATGACCACATCAGTTTGTCAGAACTGTCGTTTCTTACGGCCCTAGTTCTACTTATTGTGATCTCTGTTCTATCGTATGATCAGTAAGACTTCTCTCGTACGTTCTGTCACAATTGTTCTGTCTTACGAATAGCTGTTGCGTTGCATGGGTTATCCATACGGTTAAGTCTTACAAACAGTCATGTCTTACTATGTAATTAAATCACCGCTTTGTCAGTGAGTGACTGATCTGTCCTATGAAAGTCACGAAGTTTGTTCTGTCTTATGAACATACCATGTGGTTACACGGATTCCCACACTGTTCTGTCGTACGAGCAGCCGTGGGGTCTTACGTAATTATCAATAGTGAAAGCAAGTCTCACTACCAAGGTCATGCTGCCGCCTGTCATGGTTGCTGACTTGTACAGTTGGACAGCGCATGTCAAGCCCCCATACGCCAAATATATATTACATTATATTGAAGTATAATACATATTGGGATTTATGAATGTTTTTCTGATCTATTGATACCTACGATGAACGACATTGTGTTCATTAAATTGAGTCTGTTCATGAGCAGTGCAACACCTCTCACGGCCTATAACACCGGCGTAAGCGATATCCTACTTTAAAGTCATAAATACTGGGCTTGATGATCCCGAAGGACCAGTAAGTAATAACACTACTGATTTATAGTCGGGCGACTTCTTACAGCGGCCAAACAGCACACCTTTGGAAGCAACAAACAAAAACAAGAGAGAAAGTAACTATTCTAAAACAAATTACTGAAAGAAATATGTTGTATAACATGAGCAGATATATTTTCAAAGTTTCATATGTGTGTGTGAGGGTGGGGGTGGTGTGGGGGGGGGGGGGGGTGGTAACGAGGAGGGGCTTCACGCGTTAATTTTTAAAAACTTGTTTAACATTTGCAGGCATTTTAGAACGTCATGTATGACACATTTATTTCCATTATTAATAAATACCAAATGTCTGAAGTGCCTCGTTATTTATTGTCCATAAAGCCTGCTTGCTATGAAAATCGACGTTTATTACCGATCCAGCTAGGGGTGTTATAGAAAATCAGATGTTTGTGAAATTCACTTAAAGCTATAGAAAACCCCTTTGTTCGCGTACTTATAAAGTATAAAAAGTGAGCAAACGAGTTTTATAAAATAATATTGAAAAGGATAACAATAAAAATTAGATAGTAAGCAATCCGCGATCGGATGCGTTAAACGTTGTTTTTATATGTTTATAAAAAACACATTTGTATTTAAATCTTTTAGATGCAACGTTAAATTGAACCCAGATACAAAAAATACGTTTATATTAACGGTCACGGTGCCATTCTTATACAAATGTTCAAGAAGATGAGGTAATATAATTAAAAAAAGATTCTGTTACCAACCTGTTGCATATTTTCGTAGCCTGCTCTTCCGAAATTAGTGTTGGTTTATCAAAACTACTCGGCTTTGTGATATTCAGTTGCGGGACTATAGCTGTACACTTAGACAACGCTGTTGGGTCACAACAGTACGCCGAATCTGATGAATATAAAATATGTTACATATTACTAAAAACATATGGTGCGAAAACCGTACAAAATACTTTCTAAAACCTTCATAACGAGGTACTTTTAAAGATATTTAATGATCTTATTGGTCTTAAGAGTTGCTCACCAGTTTTCAACTACTATTTTATCTAAATATAAAAGTCTAAAAACTACTATCGCTTATAATAATCTTAGTTGTTTATTTACAATAAAAATGAAGAACCATGACGCTTGGAATTTTCAGATTTCTCAATTTAAACATTCACAATCGTATTTTGATTTAAATAAATGTCGTACGTAAGTTCTTCATTCCGGAGTAAGGCTGTTAGTGCATATCGGCTTTAATTTATGAAATACAAATGGAAATCAAATGTGTTTGCATATTTAAGTGTCTCATAATTTATTACTATTTTCCACTGACGTTCGAAATAGGGAACTACTTTACAAAGTTCATAAACACCTCTTAATAAATCGACTTTTCCTTAAACCAACTTTGCCTCGTGTTTTACTTTACTCTCAGTCTTTTAGAGTGTGTGCTCAGTACAGCCATGCATCCGTCAGTGGCTTTAAATGAGTATGTAAAGGCATTATAGAAACGACTTCAGCAGTAATCGTATGCACAATTCCTGTAATGTCTGTTTACAATAACAAAGTAGTATTAATCTTAACGTTCATTGGTATTCGCTCGTCCATGCAATGCTCTTCATTCCATCTCCAGATTTCTATTTTAAGAATATGCTTTACATCATGCATTATTATGCATTGTTGTAACATGGTCGGTAAATTTCCTTTGATGAATGCAAAGCATTAAATCATTTAATTTAGGATAACTAAAGGGGCGTGGCTATACCGTACTACAAATAACAGATAGAGGAATTCAGATATGGACGTCACAGTGTTACTAAGTACACCATGCTACAAGTAATAGATGTAATCTGGTCTCAGCGAGTTGGCTTATTTAAACATCGAGATGGGCGTAGCCCATCGAGGTCTGTAAATAACCAACGAGCTGAGATAGACTCTATATATTTTGTAGCATGGCGTACTTAGTAACACTGTGACCGTACTCTAAATTCCTCTATCTGGTAGTTGTAGTAGCCACGCCCCTTTAGTTACCCTAAATTAAACGAGTTAATGCTTTCCATTCATCACAGGAAATATGACCGACCATGCTACAAAAAAGACAGAGTCTGTCTCAGCTCGTTGGTTATTTAAACACCTCGACGGGCTACTCCCATCTCGGTGTTTAATAAGCCAACTCGCTGAGAACAGTTTTTTAAACACCTCGATGGGCTAGCCCGTCTCGGTGTTTAAATAGGCCAACTCGCTGAGACCAGACTCTATTGTTACTTGTAGGATATACATCTGGTGAGATAAAATATTAAATTAAAAAAGAAGAAGTAAATAGGGTATATAGTGTTTAATTGAAACCAGCATCACGACGATCTAACAATATAATCCTTTTCCTGTTCAGAAAAAGGTCAGGTGATTTAACATTTAACTTATTACAAAGTATTTGTACATAACTATCCTCAAAGTTGATATTATTGTTAAATACGTCATAACTGATATTAGCATTTAATTCATTTTAACAGGTTTCCACATGATCTGAATCCAAGGATAAAATCATATCTAAATGATAATGTATTCCAACAACGTTTTGTTAACACTTACGTATTAAAACGGCTAGTACTGGCAACCAAAACATCTTTAAAAACATATCAATATGTGTGTGTGTCTCCTCTTGACCGCGAAGGTATCGTTTCCTTTAAAGTCAATAATGTAAATGATGTTCTCCTCTCGGTGGTATCATCTTGAGAAGACTAGTTGAACCGATTAATTGGGGCATCTAGATAGTACAATGTCCAACCAGTTCAACATATTATCGTTTAAGTGCTTTGATAATTGTAAATGTGTATGTCAGGGTTAGAGTCATATCATATTTAATGTCCGCTGCGAAGCTACTACATCGTTCAAACGATATTAAATTCACATCTCATATCACCTCCCTCTGAGGTTGCTGTTTCAATGTAAGCTAATAGAATGTGTTAAAGTTGAAGGGTGGTCTATATAGTTGACACATATGTTGCGTACGATACTTAGATGGCAATTAAGTTTTCGTAACTAAGGTCTGAATCTTGGGTGCAGTGGGTAAGTTCAACAGGCCAAATTCACCAAAATGAACATTTTATATTACATATCTTTGCATTATTATTGTTTCCTTGTAGCCTGAACCCCTAGTCCAGTTGGAGGGTATTCAGATGTGACAATGTGGTTGTCCAGGATGTGCATATGACAATAACGTGCGCATATTTGCGATGCCCCCATTGTCTAGATGTCCTTAGGTTTACGAACACATTTCGTTTGTTATTCTTTCAGTATTACGGTCTACTGATAACAACAAATTATGGTAGTAAAATTGTGAATTTAACTATTGTTCCAATCCTCTTTCTTTCTGTTTGTACTGGATATCCTGTATTTCTTTCTAAATATAATCTTTAAAACAATATGGGTAGTTGCTAATTTTCCCTGGAAATATTTTTCTACAATGAATATTGAATATTCTGCTAATTGAACAATTTCTGTATACATGATTACTGTCTGTCTCTCTCTCTCTCTCTCTCTCTCTCTCTCTCTCTCTCTCTCTCATTCCCATACAACGTTGACTGATTATCTATTGACTACATATTAATCTGTGTTGTTTATTTGCAATCATTTTAGGACACATTAACGATTATACTTTTCCACGAAATTAAATCGCTCAAGTGATTATCGTAATGATGTGCACTCGCTTTAGATAAAACTGAAACGAAAATAAAGTACTTAACTGCGTTGATAACAAATGTTATTAAGTACCGTTTACCTGTTCCGGTCCGTGTTCGTGACCTGTTTTAGTGCATATCTTCTGCAGCTGTCGAATATGAAATAGTTTGTTTTTGTAGATCATCAAAACATGATAAAAGCATGTTTTCTTGATTTTTTTCAATATAGTTGTGTTAATGAAGAGTGAGATATTATGTAGGAACCCAAAAGGTAGCCCGGCTCAAAAGGTAGCTCCTGACCAAATGGTAAGCCCTTTCCGCCCAATAGGTAACCATCGACATACCCAAAAGTTTAACATGCCAAACCAAAGATAACCCGATTTCAAAATGTAATAGGAATAATTAATTATTGATGCTTGTTGTCCAAAAAGAAGCCCCCAATCAATTTATCATAAAATAAACATAGGTATAAAAGTCGAACAGGAAATACGGCTTTCGCAAAACACAGTAAATCCAAAAACACGCAAAAAGATAAACCAGAATGGCAATAGTAATAAAGAATAAAGGCATGTGACGTTACAAAGACAATCAAAGTGCTGAAAGCACAGAAAGGCTGGGGGCCATTCGTACAATAGTTCAGGAGAACAGCCTGTTCACTGGACCTTCCGTTGGCAAACATATGTGGTCGCTGAGAAGCTGATTGCTCCACTAGGATTCGAACCACAGATATTTTTCAGCAGCACAAACCAAGAGTTGAAATATAAAACCAGATCCACAAACATTTATTAATTAAATTTATTTACAAACCACCACCCACCCCACAAGTGGTTTTCTTCTGATTAATGCATCAACTTATTTAATAAGTGGTGAAGAGCAGTAAAACACAATAGCATTCGCTTTATTTACAGCATAACGACCCTTAACACATGTGTAAGACATGGTAAAAGCTTGTTAGAGACAACAGGAGTAAGCTACAATAAGCTCGAATGACCTGGGTACGAAAGTAATAATTGTTCAAAGGCCTCGTGTTTTTTTTATTAAAAACACTGTTTTAAGCCCGGTTTCTTGCTGAGATCCTTTATTTAAATTGTTCTGCATAATATTCTACCAATGGGATGAAGTATCTGGGCACACAACATTGAAAAAAATATTTTATCTAATTTCCGAAAAATGCTTGGGACGGAAGTAATTTATTTTCGACCGCCTCGGTTTTGGTTTTCGAGTGTATTTTCCACTAGATTTCCTGTTGATACACTGTGAGATAATTAATTTTTATTGAATTCTAGCAAGGAAATAAACAATACATGGGTAAATGCCAAAATATTTGGATTTTTCTTCTTCATTTTACCGTAATGCAAAATGTCCGTTGAGCCGCGAATTCTGGTTATGGTTACCAATTTCTCTTTAAAAGAAGAAAAAATAACCCAGAAAGGAGGAAAATATTGTGTTCCAAGTTGATCTGAACAAATTTGAATCGAGGAGTATTGAAAATCACTTACCTTCATTCCAAAATCGTGTCCGAAGTGCTCGAAAAATTGCCGATATTGACATTCAATATGGCGGCCTTGATTTATGGACTACTTTATACTAATGACGTCATTATGCAAATGAGCTAGCGTAGTGATACAAGTTAAATTGGACGTGTCTGATGCCTGTTTACCATTTGTGGTTTTAGTACTATAGATGGCCCCCAGCATAAAAAGGAAGACAATAAAGCTACCGCCTTGGAACGGTCAGTGGCAAAACGGACGCTGGGGGTTTAAACCAGGTTCCAGGGTGCACCAAACCTCACACTTACCCTACTGTCATCCCAATAAAACGGGACATTGTACATTAGATCCCCGCCATGAACTATTCTCTAACCAACAAGGCAGCATTAATAGACAATGTAAGCAAAACACGGGAATTTCCGCTATATATTGTATGTACAATATGCTAAGAATGGCTAAGTAAGATCTTTCCTTTCGGAAAAAACACTAAAACAGCACGTAACAGAGCAAATAGTATTCCTGCAAAGTTCAATTATTGACAGAGTACACGTTTGGCTCAAGCATGCGAACAAAATTAGGATGCAAAGTTGTACAATATCTGTACGTTTAATACAGTACTGAACTGGCTCAAGTTTTCAAAGAGGAACTTCAACATTTATGAATTTCTTGTTACAACGTGTACTGTGATTAAAACGTCTAAAATATCACAGTTGTGTCCTTTTTCTAACTAACTGCAACTTTTGTTTTACATTTTTACAAAACATCATGGGATTTCCTTGGAATATATATGGAATTAAATGTGAAGTATATACAATCTATAGCGGAAATTCCCGTGTCGCGTTTCCTTTTCCTTTCAGTATATAAATGCAAAAAAGCAATAGCCTAGAAAGCCAAAAAGAAGGTACTCGATGACTTGGCAGAAGCCAGAGCAACAAGAGAATAAACCATTGAGGGCACGACAAGACAAGATTGCAGACAAACATCAAACGTCATCTTTAGGGCTTTAGGTAGACGTCATCATAGGGTCCACAGCCTGTTCGGTCATCGCACAATTAAAGAGGAAACATAGTGGCGAACTGTAAATGGGTCCACCACCAAGCATGCAGTACGTTGCAAAATGACAGGGTCATAACCTCTTTTGATAAACCTTTTAACAAGTTTAACAAAGATAATATGAACGTGATCATGACCAAGGATTTTACAAAGTTTGTAAACCACATAACCATAGAAGTCAGGTTGTGATAGTTCTTGTCGCATAAGAGTTCTTAATTTACTTTTATATTTTGAAAGAAGATCAGGGTTACGATAATGCAATTTTGCAAAGGATTTACGAAGTTTATAGTAACTGTAGCCCTGATGGAGTAGCTTTTTAGTTATACTAAGATTACGAATATTAACGTCCACAAATCGAGTACAAGCTCTAGATAAACAAATAAGCTGAGACACATAGACCCCATAAGAAGTTGCTCGGGGAACATCCCCATCTAAATGGGGATAATTAACAATATCAAAATTAAAATCATCTCTCTTACAGATTTCGCTATTATTTCACCATTTTCAATAGAGAGATGTAAATCGAGGAAAAAGCGTTAATATCAGAAATATTAGCTTTGTTAAGTTGAAGTTATATAGGCTATATATTATTAACCATAAAAGAAAAGAAAGAGTTGTCAATGTTCAATATGTCATCCAGATACCGAGAGGTGTCATTAAATACTTCAATAACATCTGCCTGGGTATCTGGTTGTGACTCAACATGAAATCTCTTTCATAGCAATATAAAAACAAATCTGCGACAAGGGGTGCACAGTTCGTACCCATAGGGTTACCAACAATTTGTCTATAAACGGTAGTTCCATACCTGACGAAAATAGTATCTAATAGAAAAATAAGTGAGTTACAAACTTCATGACAAGTCAACATAGTGTAATTGTCCCAACTGCCGTTAGTAAAAAACGCTTTAATTTTGTTACAGACCACACTCCCGAATTTCTGAGATAAAACATTTACGTAATGGAGTCGTCCAACAATAATTATATTATTAGATGCTTTATCCATAGAACCTTATTATGAAATTCCTGGATTCCCGATTTTAAATTGCGAATTGAAAACCTAGGTAAAGGAGAAAGTAGGGAGGGGTTAGCCGTATATAATCTACGACACCATTTAATACTAAATTCCTCAATGGATTGGGCGATTAAAATCAATAACAGAAGTCAGTCTATACTAGGAATAGATTCAACAACACGATTATCTCGAAAAGATACTTGGTATATCAATACAATCAATGCCCTTATTAAGATAAAGATTTTTTAGAAAATATCTGACGTGATCAGGCTCCTTGTCAATATGGGGTCGGTGAACATGCTGCGTATAGCTTTGAATTATGGAAGCAGAGGAAAGGATCTGTTCGAATGAAAGGTTTGTCTGCTTCCTCGTCAATCAGCTTAAGTGAAGAAATGGATAGAGGTAAGACAAGAATTCCAGACTGTTTAAAAATAGTATGTAAATCAGAGACTGACCACCACGATATTTCTTCATTTTCGTTTCACCTTTTCAGTGTTTATTGACATTCACACTAGCGTCTGTTTAGTGCTGATTGTTCGGCCGTAAAACGTCGCCCTGCCTACAAATGAGTAGTGTTAATATTTACTGATCCTTTGGGATCATCGAGCCCATTCTGTGTTGCTTTAAGGTATAATATCGTTTAGGCCGGTGCTAGGAGGCGTGAGAGGTGAGAGGTGTGCATCTTATAGTTACCTCTCATGAACAGACTCAATAAAACCGAGTCTGCTACTTTTCTCTATTATTTGTGTTTGCTGCTTCCAAGTGATCACCAGTTCAGTATTAATTATGTTTATATTACCTTTGCTTTTCTTACCAGACCATTGCTGGTGAAGGATATAGTTTCCCATCTTGTGTCCTTGTTTGAGACTATGAAAGTCTCTGTAAATAATAAGCAGATTAAGCTTATTATGTACTGGATCGCAAATTCTAGTTTATGTACCACTACTATGTGTCAAAACCAGTTCCATGCCTCTACTATAGGCACCGATGACTTGTCCACTCTATACACCACTCTACCACATAACCTGACCAAAGATAAATTGCTTCTGATTATACAGAAGACAATAGCTAGAGAATGGAATACTTTTCTTGCTTGTAATTATGTTAGGGGCTTTTTTTAAACGCCCCTAATTATTATTATAGCATAAGGACTTGCGCTGATTGTAGAGTGTTATCTTTTCTTTTAGATAACATCTTTATTAGATACGGTAAAGCCGTAAACCGCCAGGGTTCTAACTGTGCGCCATATTTGTTTTATACCGTTATGAAAGAGACTGTATGTTGAGTTTGTCACCTGTTAGCCAGAGATACATTATTGATTCGTTTAATAATGCATCTCGACATACTCAATATTGATAATCCGTTCTTTGCTCATAGGGTCACTAATATTTATCCACCAGAGCTCACGTTGAATAAAGCCAATAGTTCGGATACCAGAGCAGCATTGCTCGATCTTCATCTCTCGATTTCAAATTATTACATACATACTAAATACTATGATAAGAGAGATGACGTCAACTTTGACATCGTTGACTATCCACATGTCGGTGGGAAAGTACCTCGTGCTACATCATACTGGGTTTATTTCTCCCATCTAATTCATCTTGCTAGGGCATGTAACGATGTTGCGGATATTATTACAAGTAAACTTCTTCATCAATGTTTTCGTTACAATAAACTACGTAAATTTGTCTCAAAGTTGTATTGCCACAATTAAAACCTCATGGAGAAGTACAATACCAACCTAAAAGCTTTTCTGCGACAAGGAATATCACAACTTATATTCTCTGGAGCTGTGATCTACCTTCTGAAATTAAAGGTGTTCCGGATTTCCGGACCACTTTACAGAATGATTCAAGAAATTCGTCGGAAAAGGATACGACCCTTTATCCTTTAGTATTACAATGCACATCATGCTTGGTGATTGACCCTATACAGTCAGTTCTGGTCGTACACTAGATTGGTTTTCTCTTTGCTGCAACTGCTGTGGTTGTTCAGTACATTTATGGATACATCCTGAGGTGTTTCTAATTCATTTTTATTTATTTATATTTTTATTTATTTTTTACAATGGCATATGCGTGTTTCTCTGTATAGACAGATAAAAACATCGGACAGGGAAAGCAGCATTCAAGGACGACAGTCAACCACAAAACACAAAAACAAACACGCAAACAGACAAAAGAAAAGGCAAAAGTAATAAAAAATGCAAGCGACATCACAAACACAAAAGGGTTGTATGTAGAATATATTGTTAGAGAGTTCCTGTGGATGGGATATACTTTTATTCACACTGTTTTGTCAATATCAGCACTGAAGACAGGATAATGGCGAGGATGTTTACACTTAAATTCGATTTAATCTAACCAGTAGGTCATATTGTCTACCGACCGTTGCAAGTCGGTAACCCTGTCTTCACCACTCTTTATGTTGTGTTGTGTCCTTTTCATTGTATAGTTCATTTGCTCTGTGTTTATAGTGAAGTTAAAACCCATTAAAACCTTTCTCGACATTAGTTGGCCTATAACAAGCCGTTTGCATTATAATACTGCGAACCTAGGTTCTCAGAATTGAGAATCTACGTTGATAGCATCAAATGAACAAAACGCAACGATACTATAAACTCTACTTTAAATGATGGAATATACAGCTGGACTGCCAGACAGACAGCAACATGACAACCACAGTGGCAGTGTTTAGATATGAACACCTAAATATGAACCAACATTCAGACAGAAAACACATTCAGACAGAAAACAATATTTATCAAAAGCGAAAAACTAACCACCTCCATTATTAAACACCAATTGCACACATGCAAGTATACAGACAGACGGACCGGTTGAGCGAGTGGGCTTGCAGACAGACAGACAGACAGACCAACAGACAGACAGACGTACGCACGAAACAGACACATAAGCATATGCACGTTAGCACGAACCTGGATGGTAAGAAATACCGAGGAAGAAATATCAGGGACTTAATAAATAACAAATCCTTGAAGGTCTCACTACACAGTAAGCTCCCTTGAAACCCATGATACTTCTTATGCCTTAAAAGTAGTAGGGGCTTATTCGCTTTTAAATATGTATAATATGTGCTTACGGATATCTTTATTGCTTTTTCAGGTGAATGAACACAGTCTGAAATTTTATCTGCAGCTAATGGACCACACTGCCACCAAAATATGACAGTGCTATGGCGTTGAAGAAGAGTAGACATTCAGGTCCAACTTTGGAGTGAAAGTCGAAAATAGTGCAATAGAGGACGACGCTCAAATTAACAATATAAAAAATAAATAAAAGAAGAATGGTCAACGTACCAGATTTTGCACAATTTTGTGTGGGTAAATCTGTGTTTCATAAAATAGTAACTTTTATCTTGGAAACTTAATCATATAGGCTAACATAGTACACATGCACCGTGTTATGTGACCATAAGAGACTACCTTTTGGGCAGCAAGTGTTATTAACTATATCAGGTACATTTTAAATTGGGCTATCTTTTGGATAGGTTGGTTACAGTGTGGGTAGGTCGGGGCTAGCTTTTTGACAAAAATAGTTAGCTTTTGGATAAGAGGCTACATTCAGCAAGTAACATAGATCGGGTTTTAAATTGAATAACGAAATACATAGACACACGGCATGCAAACAGCTACACATTGTATGACAACATTAAACACAAATACTACCAAAATAATTTTTGTTTTTGTTTAATATGTTAACTGACTCTTTTAGTTTATTTGGAGTAACGTTACATTAATTATGAATGGCAATCATTCACTACACTGTTGAATTTGTCGTATATTGTATACATATTTTATCATCAGAGGAATTTTAGACTTCTGCAATCTTTCATGAAGTGTTATCTATCAACTTATATTTTAACAAAACAGCAACGGCAAATTAAAGTTTTCAAACGCTTTGAAAGCTAGTGTGAATCCATCATTTGTTTCACAAAAGTCGTTAATCATATATTGAGAAAAACAAGAAAGGAAAACGAGTTTTTTATCGGAATCAGAAGGACTTCTGTTAAAGGTACTCTTGGAAACTTGTTTTGGTATGTAAACAATATAATGCCCTGTGCCCCTGGAATGTAAACAAAAGCAGTATGAAAACAATGGATTTGACTCTAACGTATCAATCAAACCGAGACTGCAATATTATTTGTATTTATCGTGTTCGGCGATTTCCAAATATCTCATTTCATAATATTTTTAATATATAACAGTAGCGTTGTCTGTGCAGTGTGGCGGCGGTAAAAAGTCTCCACGTGCATGTAATCAAAACTGTTATTCATTCCGATCTTTGGAGATCGCTGAGCCCGATATTGCTATACAGATATCGGTGATACATTCTGAAATAATTGTGTTATTTTACTTAAATTTCGAATAGGTTGTTCCACTACTTCAGCCTTTATTTAGTCGTTTGACTGTTACTTGTGATACGCAGGCTTCATAACCTCTGCTCTCTAAATTCCTTTTTTTCTTTTGCCCATTGTATTCTCGTTTAGGGCAATGCATTTGTTAGAAACTGAAATGTAGAATGGTATAAAAATACCTCACTGAAGGTTTCATATTTACAGTCATATGCAGCCATCTTCGGGATGGCTCAAATGTTCGTACTGTTGCCATTTTAAATACTTAGATCTGCTCATCCCGCCGCTAGAGGGCGTGAACTGTAGCAAGCATTTTTCAATACCGTTCATGAAAAGTCTCAACCAAACAAAGTCTGCAATTGTTTTTGTAATTATCGTGTTCGACGATTTCAACATTTCTCATGTCATACTCTATTTTTGTTTGTATACGTAACTGTTTATACATAACACATTATATTGCCCTGTGTCCCTTGAAATTTCACTAAATCAGTATGAACAAATTAGTTTTACACATTTGACTTGTTTGTATGCGTATATTTTTGTACACAACACATTGTATTACACTGTGCCCCTCGAACATTTACTAAAATGATTTGGAGATGAAAATATAACGAGAATGTCGTATTATTTCTTCTTCTAATGCCCTATGAGTATATGCGAAACAATTGTGTACATCTTATTCATCATATATACTGTTATACCCATTTATAATATAAATTATAATATAATAAAAGGTATATTAAAATAAAATAACATATTATATTCTGTTGTACTTTACACATGTATATCGTTTCAAATTTGACAATAGGATATGCTAAGGAAACGTCCAGTGCTTAATACTAAATATGTCTTCTAAGGAAACACTTTTTCACTGCCTGATACTTTCTTATATGACTTGAGCCACTGAAGGTTTCCGTCTCTCATTCCGTAATGTTCCAGCTGATTTAGTAGTCGCAAATGTGCGTCATTGTCGAACATTTTGAAATAACGGTCTCACACCATAATTAAATTTTACATAGTGTTACTGTACCGCCTTTTCCAACATATGTGCCTCAAAGCTGGGCAGCAGACCTTGTTGTTGCTTTAATATCTTCTGTACAGGAACAGTAATTTAAAACAATACGATACGTAAAAGAGTATGAGAGTGGAAATTTGGAAACGCCCGAACACGTTAGTAAGATTCAGGTTTGTTTTTACTCGCTCATGTTTATGTGACCCTTATTGAAAATAAAAATTCATACAATGTCTAGCTGAATATGTGGTGCTTCGGTCAACCACTTCTGAAATTTGTACGAAACCTCATTTTAACATGGGCTTTTTGTATCATTTGTCAATTTACACTGCAGATGTATGCTTAAGCAAAGAAACACATATTTATCAAATTAAAAATTGCCTAATGTAGAAAAAATTATGGAATTATTTTCTGTTTTCTTTTTGTCTCGATGTCCGTGAGCTTTTACATGTTTTAGGTGAGATAATACACGTCTGCGATCTAACGTCTCTATATAATCGTTTTCAGAGTGTAGTTTGCTAGTGATTCCTTGTACAGTAATGATCAGCTGCGTTTCACAGGAAGGCTTGGCTGTCACGGAGGACTGTTCTTTAGGATATGGTTAATAATGTTTCCATGATAATTTTGCTGTGGACAGTATGTTCAAGGCCTGATGTAAGGAAGACTGGTCCATAATTTTCCGGATTGATGTCATGACATACTGTACTATCCTTTTCTACATGTTCGAATTAATGCTACAGAAAATCGCAATGCGTATTACGAATCTGCCATTCAAGTAAACATAGGGGCTGATAATTTAGTATATGTAAAGGCTTGACCATTTGTTCACATGTGAGGAATGTTCAAGCATTAATATTAGCACCTCGAAACATATTTTAACAAAAAGAAATACAATTTGTTATGTTTACTTCTGCTCTCTGTCACCCTTTTTAATATAAAAATTAACAGTATAGTTAAATGCATCAATCCTGGTGTAGATTGCTCTCTGTTTGTTGACGACTTTGTTATATGTTATCGTGCAAAGAACATGAACACTAATGAGAGACAACTTCGACAATGTCTCAATAAACTACAGACCTGGTCTGATGAACATGGTTTTAAATTTTCTAAATCTAAAACTAATTGTATGCACTTTTGTCAACTACGTAAATATCCTGAAGACCCTCATCTAACACTGGATGGGTCACCAATACCAGTAGTGGATGAGACAAAATTTCTTGGTCTTATTTTTTACCGTAAATTAACGTTCATACCACACCTTAAATACGTGAAGGCCAAGTGCCCTAAAGCTCTTAATTTACTTAAAGTTGTTGCAAACACTAATTGGAGAGCTGATCGTAAAGTACTTTTACAACTTTAAACATCTTTTATCAGATCCAAGTTGGACTACGGCTCAATAGTATATGGATCGACTCGTAAGTCATACATGCAGATGCTCGATCCTATACATATTCAAGGATTACGACTCGCCTTAGATGACTTTCGTACATCACCAGCCGAAAGTCTATATGTTGAAGTTAATCAATCATCACTATCTCTTAGACGGCACACATTAGCCCTTCAATATGCCATTTAATTAAAATCTAACCCTTCAAACCCAACTTTCGATAGTGTTTTTAATCCTAGTTATCAACCTCTTTTTGATCGAAAACCGAAGGCCATTCGACCATTTAGATCACAAGAATTCATTAAAGGCAAGTAGCTCCAGTGGAAAGATCTTGTATGACTACTCAACTCTTCGTATGTTGTTACTTTTGACCACACTTGTTCGTTTGTAACGTACGACCTGCGACATGTTTTCATTGATTTGCCATGTATATTGTTTAGTAGATTATTTATCACTCATCACTCAGAAAAAAAATATTACAACCACCAACATGTTTTGCAAATCGGCAGTCTTTAAACATACTTTATACTGATCGACATGCGAATCTGTTCGTGATGATTTGCATGCATGACTGTTGTCTTTGTCACTAATATCATCGTCGGATACCCATGGACGATATTACGTTATACTCCCTTCATCAATATAACGTAATATCGCCCGTTGGTATCCGACGATGCACTAATATTTGTAAAATATAATCGGCATTCAAACATGTTCATAATATCATACACGATCATTTGAACAGATCATTCTTGTTTGAATAACATATATACAGCTTGTAATATGTTGAATAGTTCATGTATAGCAGAGGAACCTACAGTTTTCAAATATATCAATTGTGTATAACGTAATTTCGTCCGTGGGTATCCGACGATGCACTAATTTAACTGGAATGGAATAAATGGTAATATGTCGTTTGATAAATGTCCTTAAATTTGACCTAAGTTTAGCCATGATGGCGATCATGGATGAATTGAGGCCCCAAAACCACAAATCTGAGGGGGACTAACCCAAAGATCATTGTGATTAAGTTTCATCAAAATCCGTCAAGCAGTTTCAGAGAAGATGTCATTTGTAACGTTTTCCTGTATAACTCTATGCAAACTTTGATTTTGATTATTCGACGATAACAAAAAACACAAACTTGATAGAGGCTATACCAAGGAACATGTTTATGATATTTCACAAGAATGGAATCAGTGGTTTCGGAGGAGATGTCGTGTGAATATTTCTTAAATTTGACCTAGTTTTAGCCAAATCTGAGAGTGCGCCTCCTAAGTAACATTGTGATGAAGTTTCAACAAAATCCTTTAAGCGGTTTCAGAGGGGATGTCGATTTTATATAATTGCTAACAGACGGACGGACAAACAGACAGACGGACGACGGACGAAAATTGATCGCATAAGATAAAAATGAGACATTACTTGAAGGGCATTGCGACATCTGTAGTATATTTCGAAGTGGTGTTTCCATTACATTGTACATGACACAGGCGGCTCGATCTCCAAATGTGGCTCTCACTGCCTCAACCGGGAAACCAACCAGGCCAAACTCGGAAACGGGAGCGTTGAATTAAGAGTTACCAACTAAAAAATCATTTTACGCATATCCAATCACGAATATTTTAAGAACCCATGAATAAACCTATATTTTTAATCAACACATATACATTATTATATAATCTGAACACCTGGACAGAATATGGATAAACGATTTTGTAGTGTAAGTGTGCCGTTAGTTGGCGGGTTAGTGCTTTTAAAATATACACGGAAAGATATTCATGCGCGTTGATCTTGTCTTGTCGTGCCGTCAATTGTTTGATTTCTTGTTGCTCTGGCTTCTGCCAAGCCATTGAGTACCTTCTTTGTGGCTTTCTAGGCTGTTATTTTTTTGTATATATATATACATGAGCATCTTTGTGTTTTACTTATATTGCATAGTAATGCTGCCTTGTTGGTTAGAGAACAGTTCATGGCGGGGATTTCTTTACTTACACTGTCCCGTTTTATTGGGGTGACAGTAGGGTAAGCGTGAGGTTTGGTGTACCCTAGAACCGGTTTAAATCCCCAGCGGCCTTTTTTGCCAGTGACCGTTCCAAGGCGGTAGCCCTATTGTCAACCCTTGTGTGTTTGTGATGTCTTATTTTGCATTTTATTCATTTTTATAATTATGTAGTTGTTCTTTGTTACTGTGTGTGTTTGTGGTTGACTGTCGTTCTTGAATGCTTCTTTCCTGTTCGATTTTTATATCTATATTTGATATCAATGTCATCACCTAACTTATTACTCATACTACTAGATAGGAATTTGTTAAATTTATCTTATTTTATTTGATTTCTGGAAATACACTCAAGTGATATGAAAACGCAACACGGGAATTTCCGCTATATATTGTATATACTGCACACTTAATTGCACATAATATTCCAAAGAAATCCCAAGATGTTTTTTAAAAAGAAAGTTGCAGTTAACTAGAGAAAGGACACAACTGTGATGTTGTAGACGTTTTAATCACACAACACTTTGTAACAAGAACTTCATAAATGTTGAAGTAGCTCTTCGAAAAATTGAGCTAGTTCAGTACTGTATTTAACGTAAATAGTTTGCAAAATGTTGCATCCTAAGTTTGCTCACATAATTGAGCCAAACGCGTACTCTGTGAATAATGAAACATTGAAGGAATACTATTTGCTGTATTATTTGTTGTTTTAGTATTTTTTCCAAAAGGAAAGGTCTTACGTAGCCATGTCCATTCGATTAAAAGCAGCATATTGTACATACAATATATAGCGGAAATGCCCGTGTTGCGTTTTCATATCACTTGAGTGTATTGCCGGATTTAAAACACACATCAACTGTTTAAAGCATACACGTTTCATTAATTGTTTTCCCGAATTCTTGTATTTTGCTTTCTTAAACATTTTGAGTAAAAAATGATTTCAGCGAAATGTTTTACGATGCAAATACCTAGATCTTTAAATACAAAGCCCATGTCACAAAATCATCTCGAATAGAGCGTATAGGTCGCACATGGCTCTTGTAAGCACTTGGCGACATCTATCAGTCACATGCTAAGCCATTGTTCAGTTAAAACAAATTCACCAGTTGCATGATATATTCATGTATCACGAAACAGCGAGAAATATTTTATAGCGCCGGTAGATGGAGTACGGCAGGGCCGTTCAGTAAGTTTATAATTGCGTTAATGCATTTAAAAGTATAGGTATTTTACAATCTATCTCTCTAATAATATTGTTTAAGGGTCCTTTAGTGTATACATATACATTGCGTCTATTGCCACGTTTATCACGGAATGAACGTGGAAAATGAGAGTTTGGGCGGAAAGATGGTTATAAAATGCATTGAATTCTCCAGTAATGGCCGGGATTGATTGAAAGTTGCTTTGTTTGGAGCAGTAATTGGAAAAGGTGAAATTCACAGGCAATATCTGCCTAAGCCTCCCGGAGTGGAGCTAAGCCTTTAGGGTGTGTAGACCTCTAGGTGATTCAGCGGGAATCAACGCATAACGTAACGAGCGGTGGAGACGGTCCCCGTACCCGGACAATGATCAGGTTCTTATAGGTGGGCCCGTCATCATACCTCACTGGAGGAACTGAAACCTACAACCTCGGTGGAGGTTATTCATCGCGTCATCGTAGATATCGCGTCATCATATGCATCGCGACATCAACCCTAATAGAAGGCATTTGATGAAAATCACCAATCATCGGAGTCGCACATCATATTCATGAGCTTTCGTGCATCATTCTTTGTAACGTTTGTGATCATCAACATTGTTGTAACAGCAACAACACTTTAGGGTCATATATAGTCAGTCGGACACATTCAGTATTTGTGATAATACTACGAACGTCTTAAACGTTCATGAGAACAATCTTTTTCATATTTCACCTGTGTATTCGCTTGTTTTTCTTGATAATTGTATATATATTTAACATATTTAAAAGTTGTATTAAACTTATGTAAATGCAGTCACCGTCATTGATTGTTTCCTGAGTTAGTCCCAACCACAAGGGTCATCTTGCAAAAGCCCAACAATGATGATATTGTTTGTGTGCTTTAAAAGGATAGACGGCGGTTTAGAAGGGTTTACTAAGCATTGAAATTAACATCATGATTTTCTTATCTAGTATCATTTTGACTTTAAACCTTCTTGCATATAACTAAATAGAATGTTAAGTTTGGTTTGTGTTTGTCTGATTTTACCATAGGTTTAAATACACAATCGGTGCAATATCTCCCAACATTTAATACTATTCAAAAACAATGTTTGTTATACTTATCTTATTAATAATAGTAATGATTGAATAAATGCAGGTTATGTAGAAAAATCTAGATGCTATTTTAAACAAAAATATGGCCCTGTGATCCTTTTTGATTATATGCTTATCAAACTAAATGAATATTTGAGAGAGAATCTCAAAGGAAAATTGAAAGTGCCATGTGATAGCTTGTATACTTCACTGAATTAGTTCGAATATATTTATTATTATTTCTGTACTGTCATTAATACTTACAATTTAAATATATCTTAATAATGAAGGTTGTCATACAAGTCAATGTCTAATGTTGGCATAATGGAACATGTTATTGTTTTATGATTCGACGTAATCGTATTATTATATATGTCAATGTTTTGTGGTACTAGTCTAAGAGTGTTTATAACGTTTAACTCAGTGTAAGCAGAGCGGTTCTAGAGGGGTGTTATTGCGGAATACCTGAGACTGTGTCCGCGCACGATAAGGCAAGGCATAATGCTTTTCTTGTGGTAAAGCAGATATATATGTTCTTGATTTGTGAACGAAGTGCACTTTATTTGAAATATATGTATAAATATGTATTATTGAGCAACAACAACCAGCCGAGCCGTCGAGTTTCTAGACCAAACAATAACTAAACCGAAGGTAACATGCGGCTTACCGTTATACGTACACTCAAGTGATATGAAAACGCAACACGGGAATTTCCGCTATATATTGTATGTACAATATGCTGCTTTTTGGAAAAAATACTAAAACAACAAATAATACAGCAAATAGTATTCCTGCAATGTTTCATTATTCACAGAGTACGCGTTTGGCTCAATCATGTGAGCAAACTTAGAATGCAAAATTTTGCAAACTATTTACGTTAAATACAGTACTGAACTAGCTCAATTTTTCAAAGAGCAACTTCAACATTGATGAAGTTCTTGTTACAAAGTTTAGTGTGATTAAAACGTCTACAACATCACAGTTGTGTCCTTTCTCTAGTTAACTGCAACTTTTTTTTAAAAAAACATCTTGGGATTTCTTTGGAATATTATGTGCAATTAAGAGTGCAGTATATACAATATATAGCGGAAATTCCCGTGTTGCGTTTTCATATCACTTGAGTGTATTTACATTTCAAATGAAACTGTAACAAACTATAATACAAGAGTATAAGAGTGGACCTTTGGAAACGGACGAACACGATAAATGCGAAATATTGCAGTCTCGGTTTGATTTAGACTGTTAATGCTTGCTACCGTTCACGACCCCTAGCCCCGGGTTGAGCAGAACTCAAAATTCATAACATCAAGTTTGTCAACTATTGTCAACCCTTTTGTGTTTGTGATGTCGTTTGCATTTTTTATTACTTTTGCCTTCTCGTTTGTCTGTTTGCGTGTTTGTTTTTGTGTTTTGTGGTTGACTGTCGTCATTGAATGCTACTTTTCCTGTCCGATTTTTATATCTTTCTTTATTTTTATTTGGATTGACAATAATCAATCAACCAGATTGCATTCAATCCCTTTAATAGCCTATACGTGTTAATGTGTGAACATTGATATGAAACACGCTAAATGTTCACACCACTGAATTAACACCAGTAGGAACGCCACGGACCTATAACATATCAGTTCTGTTCGCATTTTAACTCCGCGAACATGGACTATTTCTTTGTATTTTACGGACTATTTTACGAATTTTCAATTAAAACAGACGCCACTTTTTTCACCCGAAATTGGGCGCGCTACGTCGGCGAGCACTACGGGTACCTATGGGGTCTAACAACACGCGTACAGTGTTTCATACCGTAGATTATGTAAAAACTAATACCTTACCGGACGAAATAACATCCCATTATGTGTCAACACGATGCAGTGTTGGTGACTGACAAGTCACCGTGACATAATTTGACACGTGAAATTGGCATGTTGTTGCAAGTTGGATTTGGGATTACTGTCTGCTGCTGGAGGTCCATGATCAAGGTATTTGTTTTGTCATTAAAATGTGTTTGTTAATAAAAAGTACACACCACTTTTAGATCGTGCATATTTAGACATTGGCCAAATACAGTGCCTAAAAAGTGGTGTATACTGTATAATAGAAAGTTCATAATTACTATAAGTGTTTTTCGTGTACTCCGATCTTTCCAGTAACTGGATGAACTGTAAACTGTAGAACGTTTCGTGGAATAAAACAATTGCTAGTAGAAATGCTATCAATGTCCCCCGCACCCCGCCCCCACCCAAGTACGGTAGATGGGGTGTGGGGGTAGATGGAGCTTGCATACCGAAAACAAGGAGGGGGTAAGACAACTAGAAACCCCCTCCACTCCGACCCCCACCCCTCAGATGCATGAATGTAAATTGTTAGCGTTGTCTCTATATCGTTATGTTATCCCCATTTTCTCGCACATTCGTGAATACATAACCCGATACAACTACCATTGAAACAATGTAATCTGCCATAGACATTTGACTGAAATCGGTCAGATTCATATTTATGTACAGTAAAGTTTTGAGGCAAGGAAGTGATTTTGAATTGACATTTATTTACATTTACTACATACTTTCTGTTGCGAAAAAAACAACGCAATTTCGAGAAAGTACATTTCAATAAAAGCCTTTAAGGAGGTGAATCTACTACGCTTGCCTCCAGTGTGTCTCAAAAGAAGTGACTATTCCATGGGCTGGAAATATGCTGTGAAAGTGGAACAATGTTTTTAATGGATCTCCAGTTGGGCTACATTATATTTTACATGTATAATGAATGATGAGAGATGTTTTTATTACATTAACCGTGTTATTGAGCACAAGTAGTATTCATGCTTTATTCAATTTAGTTTTTCTTTTATCTTTTCTTTTTTAAATATGTTACATTATGTATAACAAAGGATAAAATATGTCTGTTTGATCACTGACATTGGATTGATGTTGTTTTCAGAGAGGCCTCAAATGTGAATCGTGCCCTTGAGCAGCTCTAAGTGAATTGATACTGACGACTTCAGAATGTCAAGCCGTATTAAATGCCATTGGATCATATGGAGGTAAGAGCCTTTTTAAAAATTGTTTGCACTTGTGTAGTTCTTTAAATGGAGTTTGTGTTATGCTTGCACGGTGCTGTTTAAAGTTAGAGTAAAAAATGTTTTCAGTGATAGTGCAGCGTGATTGTCATATGAGCTCGTGTAAACTACATGTACTGGATACATGCGAAAACAAGTTGTGTTAAAGGGACACTAGGCAGTCTTTATTTGTTTAAAACTTCTGGAGTTCGGTTAATTTTTCTGCATAGTTTGCATTTGTGCATCATTAATATTATTTTTTAGAATAGTTCAGAAGAAATTGTTTTACACATTACTTACTGTTGATAATAGTGCACCTATAACATAGTTAAATATTTGATAGAATAACGAAGACAAAATGAAACACTTTTACTTAACTTTTAATGCAAGCAGGTTTAAATTTAAAATGTTACCAGGTTAACACATGAAGATGCTAATGTTAAAGCTTGATAAATACTTCAAGATTGCCGTGTGTCTCTTTAACATCAACTCATTGGTCTATGTGATGGGTCTCCAATTTATTAAAGAGACACAGAGCACATTTCAAATATTGTGTCTGTTTTACACATTTTCACATCAGAACAGACCACACATCTACAAAAGTGTCTTTTCAACTGCCCTATTTAATCATGTTTTATTTCTAAAACTAGCGGCATCACCAGATTTTGAGAAAGAAAATAAATAGTTGTATATTAATGTTTTCTCCCCATGTAAAATGACCTTACTAAGTCATTAACGTAAAATATCATATGAACAAAACGTGTAAAATTTAACAATTTTAGATTTTTGGCAAGACTTGTATTTTATTCTAGTAAAAATGGCTTATAGAGCATTGCACCCTCTGTCAGATTTAACTTTTCTTATAATATATTCTTGCTGTACTGTTGGGTTGAAAAATACATTAAAATGGTTCTATAATCATGTCAGTTCAATCATATACTAGTATGATACACAATATAATATGTATTGCTTGATGTGCCATTTACTCAGTTTTGGTCAAGGGACGTTTATAGCATATCGGCTTTGAATCCAGTGAACACGGATTCAATTCTTACTGGCGCCACTGGGTTACTTCGATGTGTCCTGCTAGCCTCGTTCGTCTGATGGGAACGTAAACCGGATGGTCCTGTGTATCGGAGTCTGTCCTCCAAGCACGTTAAAGAACCATAGGTATCTAATCGGTAGTAAGCGTAGGGCAGGGCTCCAGGATGCCTATGTATCTTTCCTCCTCTCTTTGGGGCGGCTCGAAATAACCTAAACAACGTGTTGATGAGGCGTTAAACAATAATTAAATTTTAAACTGTCCCATTCCCCTAAACATACCCTAGCTCCCCCTCGCAACACATGATTCAAATTGAATACTCTGCTCGACTAATATTAACTTTTTATTCTATGTCTTTCTTTTCTTTCAGTCTGCACGTCATGTGGAAGAAGACTCCATGTACACCACTGGCCAAAGTCAATGCTGAAGTTTATGTTCGCTCATTTATTTGCTTAATAAAGTATACATATGAAATAAAATATTGTCTTTATAATTATATAACAAAGTGGTAGGTGAGACAGAATATGTTTGGCCTTTCCGTTCGTCCGTCACAAATCTTGTCTGCGCTACTTGTTGGATTTTGACGAAACTTTGTACAAACTCTTTATTACTTTCTCTGAAGCTAATTTCATAAAACTTCATACTTTGACTGCCTTTGGTAAAATGATAATCCCTGTTTATTTTGAAGTCAGTAGTTGAAAGGTCCGTTACCATGACCGGAAAATGAAAAGTATTACCCACACAGTTGTTCCTATTACCTAAAGCAAATTTCATGAAACTTCATTGGTGGACAGTGGAAAGAGGATGATCGTTTGATTTTTAGGTAAAAGGTCAAGTTCCCTGCAGACATCCACTATCCAAGGATAAGCATATGTTACAACACACATGTTATAATATTAATGGTATAATATATGAATATTTTCTTGCACAATGTTGAATCCGGTAAAACAAGTGGTTTTGTTCACCGATACTGTCGCCTGTGAACCAAACCACTTGTTGTTAAATTACAGGATTTAACAGTGTGTAAGACATATTCCGATCATCCATTTTTTTTTTTAAATCATAAATTAAAAACAATATATATTAAAACAAACGAAACATGCTTTTTGATGAAAACAGACGTATTCAAATTTTCAAAGTAGCAATATTCGCAGAATATATAGTAGATTTCAACTGCTGAAAACAAACATGTATTTTTTTTTCAGGAAAAAATAGTTCTACGAATATAGTATATATGTTCAGGGAAATGTTTAATATGTCTGTTTTCAAATACTACAGATCGTAACGCACCGCACATGTATATTCAGTATTTACTATCAATATAGTAGTGAGTATGACTGCGTTCTGGGACCATATAAATATAAAAGAATAATATATATAAACTAGATTTTGATCAGAGACCTGATCAAACGGGCTTTCCTGTCATGACGTCACAACTGTCAGTGTTGTAGAAGATGAAGACACTGATTGACTTATCACGAAAATAACTTCGAACATGTAATCAGTGAAAAAAAAGAATTTCTGAATATGTTGACGTCACTGACGTCATGACGTCGGGAAACCGTATGACGTTCTTGCACAACCGGACCCTGAACTCTACAATCTGTGAAAGTTTTATTCAAATCCGATATTAAATAGAGAAGATATAGACAAAAAAAGAGTTCATTTATGACGTCACTGGCGGCCATCTTTGATGACGACATGACATCATTCCAAATTATAGGACAACTGGACTTAGATATCTACAAACTGTGAAAGTATTTTCAAACTCCGATGATAAATGAAGGAGATATAGCGATTACAATATTTCTTAAATGACGTCAGTGGCGGCCATTTTGGATGACTTCATGACGTTAAAACTTGTCAGCATCGACTGAGACAATGACATTGATGGTTTATACAGTAAAACAACTTCAAAAATGTTATCAGTGAAAAAAACGGGTTTTCATAACATTATGACGTCACTGACGTCAAGACGTTATTACATAGAGACACGTGTTTACATTCTTGCACAACTAGACCCTACACTCTACAATCTGTGAAAGTTTCATTCAAATCCGACAATACATCTTTGAGATCTAGAGATAACAAGATTTTCATCATGACGTCACTGGCGGCCATCTTTGATGACGTCATGACAATTTTCAACATTTTTGTACAACCCAACCTAATTCCCTATAGGCTATGAAAGTTGCATCAAAATCCAATAATAAATGCAGGAGATATAGCGATTACAAGATTTCTTAAATGACGTCATTGGCGGCCATTTTAGATGACGTCATGACGTTAAAACTGTCAGCGTCGACTAATATGATGACACTGAAGGATTTTCCGTTGAAATTCCTTAAAAAATGCATTTAATGTAAAAAACGGAATTTTCATAACATTGTGACGTCACTGGCGTCAACACTTTCTAACATAGACAGACACGTTTTGACGTTCTTGCACAACTAGACGCGGAACTCTACAATCTGTGAAAGTTTCATTCAAATCCCATCGTAAATGCATGAGATACAGTGATAACAAGATTTTCCTAAAAATCCAGTGGCGGCCGTCTTGGATGACGTCATGACCCCAAAAGTTTCGAGACACTATTCCTGCCTGAGCTATATCATTGTGTAAAATTTAGAGGCATTGAGACCAGTCTTACTATGAAAAATGGCTGACAGAAGAATAATAATAATAAGAACTAGATTTTGATCAGAGACCTGATCAAACGGGCTTTCCTGTCATGACGTCACAACTGTCAGTGTTGTCGAAGATGAAGACACAGATTGATTTATCACGAAAATAACTTCGAACATGCAATCAGTGAAAATATGATTTTCTGAATATTTTGACGTCACTGACGTCATGACGTCATGACGTCGGGATACCGTATGACGTTCTCGCACAACCGGACCCTGAACTCTACATCTGTGAAAGTTTTATTTAAATGCGATAATAGATAGAGAAGATATAGACAAAACAAGAGTTCATTTATGACGTCACTGGCGGCCATCTTTGATGACGTCTTGACAATTTGTGACATTCTTGCACAACTCAACCTAATTCCTTACAGGCTGTGAAAGTTGCATCAACATTCTGTAATAAATGAAGGAGATATAGCGATCACAACATTTCTTAAGTGACGTCATTGGCGGGCGGCCATTTTGGATAACGTCATGACGTGAAAACTGTCAGCCTCGACTGAGAAAATGACATTGATGGATTATACAGTAAAACAACTTCAAAAATGAAATCAGTGAAAAAAAACGGATGTTCATAACATTATGACATCACTGACGTGAACACGTTATTACCTAGAGACACGTTTTTACATTCTAGACCCTGAACTCTACAATCTGTGAAAGTTTCATTCAAATCCGACTATAAATATTTGAGATCTACCGATAACAAAATTTGTATCATGACGTCACTGGCGGCCATCTTGGATGACGTCATGATCATTTATGACATTCTTGCACAACCCAACCTAATTCTCCAAAGGCTATGAAGTTGCATCGAAATCCGATCTTAAATGAAGAAGATATAGCGATTACAAGATTTCTTAAATGACGTCATTGGCGGCCATTTTGAATGACTTCATGACGTTAAAACGGTCAGCGTCGACTGAAACAATGACAACCTTTTTTAAAACGTAAAAAAACATGAAAAATGCAATTAATGAATAAAAAGTGCTTTTCATAACATTGTGACGTCACTGACGTCAAGACGTTATTACATAGAGACACGTGTTTACGTTCTTGCACAACTAGATCATAAACTCTACAATCTGTGAAAGTTTCATTCAAATCCGACTATAAATATTTGAGATCTACCGCTAACAATATTTGTATCATGACGTCACTGGCGGCCATCTTGGATGACGTCATGATCATTTTTGACATTTTTTCACAACCCAACCTAATTCCCTGAAGGTTATGAAAGTTGCATTGAAATCCGATCATAAATGAAGGAGATAGAGAGATTACAATATTTATTAAATGACGTCATTGTAGGCCATTTTGAATGACGTCATGACGTTAAAACGGTCAGCGTCGACTAAAACAATGACACTGATGGATTTTACAGTAAAAAAAAACATGAAAAATGCTATCACTGAAAAAAACAAAACTTTTCATAACATTGTGACATCACTGACGTCAAGACGTTATTAAATACAGAGACGTTTTTACGTTCTTGCACAACTAGATCCTGAACCCTACAATCTGTGAAAGTTTCATTCAAATCCGACTATAATTGTTTGAGATCTAGCTCCAGTGTTCCTTTTCGATATTTTGGAAATGGTGGCGGGGTCCCTCCAGTTGGGAAAAATATAGTCGTGAACGCCACAACTGGGGCCAAAATTGGGAATAAACTAGATCCACTAGTCAATTCTGAGAAATTTTTTAGTGGAATATAATTCTATTTAGAAATTTAATAGATATCTTCTTATTTCCTGCGTGTGTCATATATATGTATGTTTTAAAAACTGGGAATTTACTAAAAATAGAAAAATGGTTTCCGCTCAATAACTTTAATTAGGAATGAGATATTGGAATGAAACTTTATGGGTAGGTAGCTTATATGGAATGGAAGCTTTAAATTTCGTCCGTCGCTGTTGTCTTCCGTCATCATAAACATTTAAACAACATCTCTGAAACCACTGGGCGAAATTGTGTAACACTTCACAGGAACGCTTTCTGGGTGGTTATCTCTCAATGTTATTCAAAATCTGGCAATCAACCCAGAACTCGGGTTGTCATGCAAACAGAGGGGAAATATAGGAAATAGGGATATAGTCCTGCAGTTTTATATTCCAAAAGTCTATTATAAACCCTTACTTCTACCAAGATTGTTCAAGTCGATCCGTCAAAAAACATCGCCGCTAGGGTGGTGCGTATTTTCCATATATGGCTATATTATTATAGAAAACTTTAAACATCTCGTCTAAAACCAATTGCCAGATATCGACGTAATTTTATAGAAATGGTGATTTGGTGATTTTGTTCAAACTGGGTTGTTTCTCTAAATTTCTCGTGTAAAGTCACTAGTCAGATTTTAAAATAATTTTATAGGCATGGAGTTTTTGTGACCCTCTGCCAAATTTGTTCTAACCGTTTCCTTTATGGCTATTTAGAAAAACCGTTACAAATATATCAAAATATTTTCTCGTCTAAAATCGCTGGTCAGATTTCAAAATATATTCATAAAAATAACGCCATTTAAAACAGGAAAGCCTGTTTGATCAGGTTCTGATCAAAATCTAGTTACATTTGTTATCATTACTGTATACGTAAAAAGCCGAGCGAAAACCGACAACTGTAAACCGAAAGGTTCTAAGTGATGATTTCCGAGCTATTTATAATAATAATAGTTGTTGTTAAACAGCCTACAAAAATCGTACAACAGCCTAAAAAGCCGTGAACAAACAATGCTGTACAGCTATGTGTTTCCTTTGATCCGTTTGATCCGACAACATTTAATCGAAAGGTTGCTAATCCATCACAGTAAACCGAAAGGTAAATAGTCAATTCCTAACCCATTGCACATTCTTAAGATACCAAAAGGGGCACGGCATATCAAAGCCGTGCAATAAACCATTGAGAGCACAAAAAATACAATGACAATGTGATTAACACACTAAACTCGCGCACGCACGCACACGCGCAACGCACGCACGCACCACACACTACTGTTTTTCTACCACTGTGATGACGTGGTGGTTGAGCACCGCCTGGCATGGGGATGTCAAGTGTTCAATAGCCAGCCAGGTCATGCCGAAGACTTCATACAAATCGCACTAGTAGCTCCCTTGCCTGACGTTCAGCATATAGAGAGTAGTTCTAGGACTGCTAGGCCACCAGGCTTGTGTCAGTAGAATGTGACATTTCAGTGTGTAAGTACTATAAAGCTGAGCATTGAGCTTGCTTGTATAAGTAGAAACCGCTGTGAAATGATTTAAATATTTTTAAAAGTGACGTTAAAACATACAGTATACTGTATTTCTGCAGTAACAGAAGCGTTACATATATCTACTATATAGTAATTACTTTTAACAAAAATGTTATTATTCTTGTGAATAAATAATAAAATAGTTTTAGTGTTTATCTTACGCAGGTACAAACTAATCAGTCTTTCAAACGAAGATAAAGTTTTTATCGATTGTGCAAACAACATATCAACTGTTATCTTTGCAAGTGTTTATTGACATAGGAAAGACTTAAAATCTTTTATCCTGTAAAAGTTTTCCTCATCCAGCGAAATAATAAATTATACACAGGTCGTGCAGACATTTTATTTAATCTGTCTGTTTAAAGAAAAAAAGATATTTAAGTGTTTGCGATCGTTTTGGTTGCACAACGTTGTTAAGCGGCAGCAAGGTAAAATGGTGTGAGGTATTTTATCGGCTATTAACAATAAATAACACAACACAAATTATCCTTGAGATCAAACCTGCTCAGCGGACCATTGCTATTAAGAGACAATTTGATTTAAATGACCATTGTTTCAGTTCCCAATATTAAATTTAAATTAAAATGCATCATTAATGCAAGTAAAATACCACCTGTGTAATGACCGAGAATGCTCTTCCCTGCTCTAGCTGTCTCTTAATGCAGCTGTTACCGTATATTCCCATCGCCCATAATTCCACCATACAAGTACGGTATGATTAACACTCTAACGCATGCTCGATGTTTGGTCATTTCTGAACTCGTCCGAGATCTTATTGAAGAAGTATTAAATCAAATACGTCGAACATCCGAGAAAATCGACAAAAGTAACTGTGTTCTTAAGAATAAGATAGCGGACGGCAATGTCCAAGGACAACGACTGACAACGCTCCATTTCATGACCTCGACTGGCTTTTCGACCAATAGAGCTAATAATCAATTAAAATGAACGTTTTTGGATATGGAATTGTAATGTATAAAGAAATTACCAGACAATGTCATTGCCATTTACATCGAGACTAACCTGATCCTATTACCAAACAATGTCATTGTCATTTACAGGGAGACTGATCTGATCATATTACCAGACAATGTCATTGCCATTTACAGGGAGACTGATCTGACCATATTACCAGACAATGTCATTGCCATTTACAGAAAGACTAACTTGATAATATAACCAGACAATACCAGTGCCATTTACAGAGAGACTAACTTGATCATATTACCAGACAATGGCATTCCCATTTACAGAGAGACAAACCTGATCATATAACCAGACAATGCCATTACAATTTAAAGAGAGACTAACCGGATCATATAACCAGACAATTTCATTGCAATTTACAGAGAGACACACCTGATCATATACCCAGACAATGTCATTGTCATTTCCAGAAAGACTAACTTGATCATGTTACCAGACAATACCATTGCCATTTACAGAGCGACGAGACTAACTTGATCATATTACCAGGCAATGACATTCCCATTTACAGAGAGACAAATCTGATCATATAACCAGACAATGACATTGCAATTTAAAGAGAGACTAACCTTATTAAATAACCAGATAATTTCATTGCAATTTACATAGAGACGAACCTGATCATATAACCAGACAATTTCATTGCAATTTACAGTGTCATTGCAATTTAAAGAGAGACTAACCTGATCATATAACCAGGCAATGTTATTGCAATTTACAGAGAGATTAACCTGATCATATAACCAGACAATGTCACTGCAATTCAAAGAGAGACTAACCTGATCATATAACCAGACAATGCCATTGCCATTTACAGAGAGAAAAACTTGATCATATTACCAGACAATAGCATTGCCATTTACAGAGAGACTAAGCAGACCATATCACAAGCCTCTGTTTTTTGCAGAGAAATTTACCTGATCATATTACCAGCTCATCAGTAGTCAGGTCATTTCAAGCTTCCCCATAGAAAGTGAAAGAACACATGACAATCTGGGAACTGTTCCCTACTCTCAGGTTCATCAGCAGTTAGGTCATTTCAAGCTGCCCCATTGAAAGCGGAAGAACACATGACAATCCGGGAACTGTTCCCTACTCTTACTAACGAATATATGTTTATTTTAACGTGGTCAGAGGAGATATGCATACCATCTTCGGATTGGCTCACATGTTCGTACTTTTTTATTTTATTTTAAATTTTAAATACTGTTATCTGCTCAACACGGGTCTAGAGGGCAACGGTAGCAAGCATTTTTTCAATACCGTTCATGCACAAACTGAGTCTGCAATATTTTGTGTGTATTTTGTGTGTTTGTTGATTTCCAAATGTCTCATTTCATTCCCTTATTATACTCTGATACACGAGCTCGCCAGGTTTACGTTTCTATCCGACGGACGATTATGGGAAGAGGAAGATACCACTCTCTGGGGCAGCTTGAAATTACCCATAATGTGTTGATGAGCCGTTAAAGACCAATTCAAAATATAATCAAGATAGTCACAGGCAATTGTTACCAATTTGCATTGGTTTTGCTTTCTCGACAGGACCATCAACAACTATAATCCACTATAACAAATCATCCCTAAATTAAGTACATTTAGAAATATAATCTTCTTAAAAGCTACACAAGTCATGAAATAGTGCAATACAAACAGTATTATGAACATGGGAAATAAAAATTGCCTTGAAATCTGTATGATAGGAACTGGACACACCATTTAATCTTGATAACGATTTCGAAACGATTATGTTAAACCTTTAAGATTTAAATTAGAAACAAATCAGTCATGATGTTTAAAACATTTAATGATCAAGCTCCTGCTTATCTAAAAGACACATTTACTCTAAATTCAAATGTACATATTGGAAACTATATTCCCCAAGACCGAATAGTGAGTTGTTCAGTAAATAGTTTGTCTGTTCAGACTCTAAAGCGTGGAACTCACATCAATACCATATACAAATGTTATTCATTTCAAAAGCTTGTATTTACAGTGGATTAACGAATCCACATATTCAGGTTAGTAAGTCTTATTTGAAAATATTATTATTACTGAACAGTGATTGTACTAATCAAAGTACTGAAAGTACTGAGAATGCAAGGTTTGATAGGAAAGACTGTATGAATAATTGCACGATTGCTGGACATTTAAAAGTTCCACTAATTTGACATAGTTTTAGCCTTTAACTTGGTGAAAACAGTTTTAAATCTAGACTAGAATAATATTTTATGAAATTGCGGATGGATAGACAGATTTGTGTTTTATGGCCAAACTGTCACTCAAGATGACTTCCATGTCTAAAATTATGTCATTTACAGGGTGGCGTGTATTAAGTAGTCTTCCGGGAACAATATGCACAAGAGGGCCTGTATCTCTCTATTGACTTGAATAGTCTAAGGCCTGCTGAAAAACTATTTTTTTTAAAAATCAAGGGCTATAACTCTGATGTGTATAGTCTGATTCAACTGGTTTTGAACTTGTCCAAGCTTTTATTAATATAAATATATTGACTAAATTTAAAGATCGAATGAAAAATATGTTCAAGAGGCAAATATAGGACATTGTCTTTAAATCAAGGGAATAACTATCGTGTTTATTAAACGATATATGTAGTTTTATAGTTTTCAGTATGGTAGACGCTTTCGTTAATATAAGAACTGTGACCAAGTTTGGTAAAGACCGGATGCACAATGAGGGGGCTATATTAAGAGTTCACAGGGCAAAATATAGGATTTTCCATTAAATCAAGGGCAATAGCTTTTGCGTTTATTATCCGATATGGGTGTTTTTGAACTTGTTCAAGCTTCCATTAATATAAAGATTTTGGCCAAGTTTGGTAAACATCGAATGCAAAATGAAGGGACTACTAGTGTTCAGAAAGTAAAATATAGGAGTTTCTATGAAATCAAGGACAATAACTCTGGCGTTCATTATCCAGTATGGATAGTTTTCGAACTTGTCTGACCGTTCATTAATATAAAGACTCTGAGCAAGTTTGGTAAATATCGGATGCACAATGAAGGTGCTAGTGTGTTCACAAGGCAAACTATTGGATTTTTTATTAAATCAACGGAAATAACTGGTGCATCAAACTGGATATGAAGACACTGACCAAGTTTGGTAAAGATCGGATATATAATGAAGGTGCTAGAGTGTTAACAACAAAATGTTAAAGGCCAAATGACGGACAAGCTGTTACAACGGCTTTAAATATGTTACAATGGTAGGAAGTCACAAGTGTTATGGGACCTACTATGCATATTAAATTAGAAGATAGTTACTTGTGGGAAAGTTTTCTTTCCAAAATATTGCCTCCAATAGTCAATGAAGGAAAATATAAAGGAACTATTACACATATTAAAGACTTTGGTGAAATTGTCAACAGACATACATTCTATAATCAGGGGTCAGTGGCTGAACCTAGAAAACGCCTTCTACTGCAGAGAAAAATAACTTAATAAGAGGCACTACCTGTTGATTCAACTTCCCTATGTCTGTCCCACACATTGAAAATAAACTTTACTGTAGTATTTACTAAAACATACAAATACAAATTTATAGTTGGAACAAAGGTAACTACACGGGTAAAAGTGACCATAATTTTGATAAAAAAACAAATAAACAAGAAACAGAACAGAACCTAGCTGGACGAAGTAGGTTAAAATGCCGCAGCCATCTGCAGTTTCATGATTTAGTCGATTTCGAAATACATATTTACAAAAAAACATTAAATCTTTTTGTAAGTACGGTGCCCAAATTCACCAAACATTACTGATAGAATTAATAGGCTTAAGACTCCATAATATTTTTTATAAAATGGACATAAAGCCATGCAAATAAAAATAAACATGCAAATAAAAATAAACATCCTAACAAAATGCAACTCGCTGATAATCTGGAGCTTGATACATATTATGAATATAAACTCAGATAATCTGGAGCTTGACACTTGTTATGAATAAAAACTCATATAATCTGGAGCTTGACACTTGTTATGAATGAATAGATTTTGATCAGGGTCCGTATTCATAAAGCTTCTTAGCAAAATCTTAACTTAAGTAAAATGTTATCAATTTTTTAAACACCTTTTACTATCGATTTAAGATGTTTTCTTAATATTTCCAATAAGGTTTTTTATAAATAAAACCTACATCTAAATACATATCTTAGATGGTGAGATGTTAATAAGGATATTTAAAAATATGTAAATAATCTTAAAATTTGACTTAAGTAATACTTCCCACTTAAGTTGCTTTATGAATACGGGCCTGGAACCTGATCAAACACGGGATTTCCAAATTGGATGACATCATGACGTCACAACGGTCAGCGATGTGGCCATTTTGGATGACGTCATGTTGTTAAAACTGTCAGCGTTACACTGATTGATTTCATAGTAAAACAACTTAACAAATGCGATCATTGAAAAAAAAGTTTTTTAATAGCATTGTGACGTGTTTGACGTCAAGACGTCATGATGTAGAGACACGTGTTAACGTTCTTGCACAACTAGACCCTGAAATCTAAAATTTATGAAAGTTTTGATCAAATCCGATCTTAAAAGATACTTCAATTTATTTAAATTATATGAACTATAGTTAACACTTTAATCCCCTATACATTTATATCTGAATTACATGTACAACTTTTAGCTATATAGGCCTCATACAATTATATTTGAATTATATGTACAACTGTTAACAATACAAGTCCCCATACATTTATATATGAATTATATATACAACTGTTGGCAATATAAGCCCCTATTAATTTATATTTGTATTATATGTACAACTGTTAGCAATATTGGCCCATACATTTATATTTGTATTATATGTACAACTGTTAGCAACATAAACCCCATACTTTTATATTTGAATTATATGTAAAACTGTTGGCAATATAAGCCCCCATACATTTATATTTGAATTATATGTATAACTTTAAGCAATATTAAGCCAACGTACATATATATTTGAATTGTATGTACAACTGTTAGCAATATAAGCCCGCATATATTTATATTTGAATTGTATGTACAACTGTAAGCAATATAAGTTCCCATGAATTTATATTTGCATTATATGTACAACTGTTAGCAATATAAGCTCCCATACATTTATATTTGAATTATATGTACACCTGTTAGCAATATAAGCCACATAGATTTATATTTGAATTATATGTATAACTGTTGGCAATATAAGCCCCTATGCATTTATATTTAAATTAAGTGTACAACTTTTAGCAATATAAGCCAACGTACATTTATATTTGAATTATATGTACAACTGTTAGCAATATAAGCCGATGTACATTTATATTTGAATTATATGTACAGCTGTTAGCAATATAAGCCCAATACATTTATATTTGATTTGTATGTACAACTGTAAGCAATATAAGTTCCCATACATTTATATTTGAGTCATATGTAAAACTGTTAGATATATAAGCCCCAATATATTTATATTTGAATTCTATGTACAACTGTTAGCAATATAAGCCCCCAGACATTTATATTTGAATTATATGTACAACTGTTGACAATATAAGCCCTTATTCATTTATATTTGAATTATGTGTACAACCTTTAGCAATATAAGCCCCATACATTTATATTTGAATTAAATGTTCAACTGTGGGCAATATAAGCCCCCATACTTTTAATTTTGAATTATATATACAACTGTTGGCAATACAAGCCCCTATGCATTTATATTTGAATTATGTGTACAACTTTTACCAATATAGGCCATGAGCCATACAAATTTTAGTTACCATCTCAAGGGACAAATACTTACTAGTACCATGTTATTGAGTATCTTGTAGTGAAACAAAAAAATCCATGATAGCAGTGCCAACACGTTCGTTGAGTCCTTTTATTAGGGTTGTCTCCCCCTTCTAAATAAATCGTTTTCGCTGAAAATGCAAGAGCTAAAGGTCTAATATTTTGCATGTATCATACGTTAGGGTCCTCTACCAAGTATTTATAAAATAGTTATCCCGGGGTCAAATATGGCCCAGCCCCGTGGGTAACAGTTTTATTTAGAGTTATGTTGGAAATCGTTAAAACAAATCTTCTTCTCTAAAACTGTAAGAGCCAGAGGTCTCATATTATGCATGTAGCATACGTTTATGGTCCACTAGCAAGTTTGTTAAAATGTTGACCCTGGGGTCATATTTGGCTCCGCCCCAGATGTCATATATTTACATAGTCATATAGAAAACATCTTTAAAAACTCTTATCTGAAAACACAAGAGCCAAAGGTCTACTATTTTGCATGTAGTATAAGCATATGGTTCTCTACCAAGTTTGTTCAAATCGTGACCCTGTGGTCAAATATGGCCCGGTCCTGGGGTCACAGTTTTACAACGAGTTATATCGGAAAGTACATAACAATATTCTTCTCTGAAATTTGTTACAAGAGCTAGAGATATAATACTATGCACGTAGCATAAGAGTATCGATCTCTACTACTTTTATTCAAATGATGATCCTATGGTCAAATTTCGGTCCCGGAGGTCACAATTGACATAATGCTATGTAGGAGAACTAAAAGAACTGGAGGTCTAATAAGGTGCATGTAGCTTAAGATTATTATCCTCTACCAAATTATATAAATGGTGACCCTGAAATCAAGCCTGGAATCAAGTTTGGCCCGGTCCCGGGGGCTACTGTATTGAGCTATATAGGAAAACTTATTAAAACATCTTCCCTGATACTTCAAAAGCTAAATTTTGTTTTAAGCTAACTGCAATATATAAAGAATGTGACCTTTGAAAAATTATTCCATTATAAAGACTTAACCATGTTTACAAATCGCATATTGAATAAATCCACGAACTAATATCACAAAGTAGACCACTGCATTTTCAACTCATGGCAAAACAAAAAAGAAAGAAAAGAAGGCATTTACGGTTAAACTTTTTATTTTTTAGATGTTTGCAATACAAATTTGCACTAGTAGCACCTGTATGTCAGACACTATAAGCTTTTAAGAGTATACATCTGTAAATCTAAGCGTGATCACTAAATGTAAACTCTCCCGATGCACTGGGTACCAATGCTTATCTGGAAGCGTTTAAAAAGTGTTATCTTATATTGTATGCTATATTGTCATATTAAGCTATATTATTTAAATAAGATAATATGTACTGAGTATTTTTAATTGTCTTTTATTATTCCAACGCCTTAATTGCCATTTTTTTCAAAATAGCAATGAGCTAGGCATATATAAGAATTGCAGGCATATTGCAACTGTACATACATGAACTTGAAGCCCTATTGTCAACCCTTTTGTGTTTGTGATGTCGTTTGGATTTATCATTACTTTTGCCTTTTCGTTTGTCTGTTTGCGTGTTTGTTTTTGTGTTTTGCGGTTGACTGTCGTCCTTGAATGCTGCTTTCCCTGTCCGATATCTTTATCCTTGGTGATGCTAACTTGCTAGATAAGAGTGACCGTTGTGAACCCATCTTCTTGGATATAACCTTAATGAAAGATTAACATTTTAGTTATATGTATTTTAATGCAGTCATCCTGCTTGAGCGCATACAGTCTGTTGATGCAACATATAGCACGGGGGATTTGAAATACAGAGAACCCTGGTTCAAGCCTCACCGGCGCCAGTGAATTTTGTCGATGTTTCTTGGGCAAGACACTTTGTCTTACCCTCGTCCGTCGGATGGGGACGTAAACCAGGCGGTCCAGTGTATCGCTTTTTTTTCTCCCAACATAGGAGTCTATTCGTTATTAGGGCAGGTTCCTAAATTCCTATTATCATTCCCAAACTACCGGCCGCCTCATCCTCCTCTCTCTCTTCATTGGCAATACACCTTCTATTTTAGGTAATAGTCATTCCACTTGCACTTTCGTGCGCAAAAGTAAGATTGATGGTTACTAACAATCCCAATCCTAGGTTAATTCCATGATCTAAATCAAGTACGGAGAACATCTCAACCTATGTTAAGATACATATCCTAAGCAGGTGATATTGTAACAAATGCAATAATATTAATGTAAACAGACGAGGAAAATTTGAAACTCAGCGAGTTTGAACGATTGCATGTGAAGGGGGCGCTCTACCGATATCACCATAAAAGCTAGCTCTGCGGTGAGACAGTAGTAACGCGCTTATAAACCTATCTATTTACATATAACCCCAACTGAGTCCTACTACATACTTCAATCCTTTACCTTGATATTTGTCACCCTACAAATATCACACAACCCAGGTCCCTATAGATACCTCAGCTAAACAGCCTCCAACAGTAAATATCCTGGTCACGGCACCATTGTAAACGGACGAGGAAAATTAGGAACTCAGCGGATTTGAACTCGGGACGATTGCATGTGAAGCGGGCGCTCTGCCGATATCACCATAAAAGCTAGCTCTGCGGCGAGACAGTAGTAACGCGCTTATAAACCTATCTATTTACATATACCCCCAACTGAGTCCTACTACACTAACAAATAGTTGCCATGGTAAGTAGTTAGTACAGTGATCTGAGTATTACCCTAAAGATACTTCTTCGTCGACGCCGTGTGGTTCCCAGGGAAACAGAGGGGTAAAATTCCCCCGAATTCATGTTATTTTTTTTCATTTTTGTCATGTTCATTAAAGGTCTTCATCTTGAAACCTGTATTGTTTCAACTGCTACTTCAGTAGTGGCAGAAAACAATGATCGTTGATCCAGCGAAAAATGGGGTGTTTACTAGAGAATTTGCAGCATTTCCGTAGTTCTGCAGGTGAGAAGGTTTTAGGCATATTCTGCATTTTTTTTTTATCTAAATGTAAATGGAGAGCGAGCCTGGAATGTTCATTCCTGTTGGTGCCATATAACCTTCTTGTGTTGTTGCGCCGTAAAACCCCATATCAATTCAATTCTTCTTCGTCGATTCTTTTTTTAGTGACACAAAAATGGTTCGTGCAAACGCATATACTATTTAAAATTAGATTTCATATGTAGAATTCTTCATTGTGATGAATATGGGTGTGGTAATTCAGGCGTTAAAGTCCTTAAGATACATAAATTGTAATTTAAAAATTGTTAAAATAGTCATCTAATACGATTTTGTATTGCAATTTGCAATGTATGATTCATGTCTTTATGTGAAATACATAGTTCAAATGTTTAATCATTATAAGTATTTACATAACGCATACACCTGAAATAGACTAATAGTATAAAATCGTAAATCCGCACATTTCCCTTATCTAGAGTCCTTTGGACTGGTTGTGTCGTTTGTGCAATATGTATATATCAGAAAATGTTAATAATATTTATGTTGCAGTTACTTTGAGGAAGGGTTATACTTCCAGTGTGGCATGTGTCTCTACTTATCAGGCTTACTGCACACATATATGCAATGCCATGAATATTGCTTCGTATTTAATTCCATTAATCTATCATAACAATTCGTTATTAATATTATAATATTATTTAAATCATCGCAGAAAGATGGTAAATTACCGATTCTTACAAGTTTACACATATAATGTTAAATGTATTGACTAAACTCAATGCATAAAAATGTGTCAATAGTGGGTGGGGTAAATTGATCTCTAATTTGAAGCAAAATAGATATTTTAAACAGAATTCAGTGCTTAGCAGAGCTTATTAACTCTTTATATAACTAAATGAATAGCAAACTTAATTGGATCTTTAAAATTAACCTTAATCACACAAGCATGACATTCAAAACTGAACATCAAAAAAACGTATATGAAAGCGTTACAACGATCACCTATTAAAGTTCGATTTCTTTTATATAAACTACATGTTCCAGATTGCTATCATGGAAAAGTGGAATCTATATACATTGATCTTTTCAAAAAGTGATGGTAGTATTTGTCCCTTGAGTTGGTAACAATATCGATTTTTTTGAGTCCTGGCTCAAGGTCTAATATAAGCCAACATACATTTATATTTGAATTATATGTACAACTGTAAGCAATATAAGCCCAATACATTTATATTTGAATTATATGTACAACTATTAGCAATATTAGCCCCAATACATTTAAATTTGAATTATACTCGTATGTTTTAGCACTATATGTTCCCATACATTTATATTTGAATTATATGTACAACTATTAGCAATATTAGCCCCAATACATTTAAATTTGAATTATATGTACAAGTGTTAGCAATATAAGCCCCCATACATTTATATTTGAATTATATGTACAACTGTTAGCAATATAAGTTCTCATACATTTATATTTTAATTATATGTACAACTATTAGCAATATTAGCCCCAATACATTTATATTTGAATTATATGTACAACTGTTAGCAATATAAGTTATCATACATTTATATTTGGATTATATGTACACGTTTTAGCCATATATGTTCCCATACATTTATATTTGAATTGTATGTACAACTGTAAGCAATATAAGTTCCCATACATTTGTGTTTGAATTATATGTACAACTGTCAGCAATATATGCCCCCTTACATTTATATTTGAATTATACGTACAACTATTAGCAATATTAGCCCCAATACATTTAAATTTGAATTATATGTACAAGTGTTAGCAATATAAGCCCCCATACATTTATATTTGAATTATATGTACAACTATTAGCAATATTAGCCCCAGTACATTTAAATTTGAATTATATGTACACGTTTTAGCACTATATGTTCCCATACATTTATATTTGAATTATATGTACAACTATTAGCAATATTAGCCCCAATACATTTAAATTTGAATTATATGTACAAGTGTTAGCAATATAAGCCCCCATACATTTATATTTTAATTATATGTACAACTGTTAGCAATATAAGTTATCGTACATTTATATTTGGATTATATGTACACGTTTTAGCAATATATGTTCCCATACATTTATATTTGAATTGTATGTACAACTGTAAGCAATATAAGTTCCCATACATTTGTGTTTGAATTATATGTAAAACTGTCAGCAATATATGCCCCCTAACATTTATATTTGAATTATACGTACAACTGTTAGCAATATAAGACCCCATACTTTTATATTTGAATTATATGTACAACTGTTAGCAATATAAGCCCCCATACATTTATCTTTCAAGTATATGTACAACCTTTAGCAATATAAGCCCATACATTTATATTTTAATTAAATGTACAACTGTTGGCAATATCAGCCCCCATACATTTATATTTGAACTATATTTACAACTTTTAGCAATATAAGCCTCATACATTTATATTTGAATTATATGTACGATGTTAGCAATATACCCCATACATTTATATTTGTAATATAGCAGCAAGCACCGCCTAGTCGTCGTATTTTCCAGAAAAAAAAAATGTTCATAAACAATAATTACACCGAATGTAACGTTCATCTGTATTTGTTGCACCATTCAAACCATTCACTTTTGCCTACAGTTTCTTTAACGTTGCACCCTGAATTTAAATAAAAAAACAATAATCTTAATCGTTCAATCGAGCGCCTACTCCCATTCTGTCTTGAATGTACGTCCTGTTGTGGAGTGTAGTGTGCTCGGTAACGGAGATATTTCAATTCGGTGTTATCAAAGAAAGAATATTTGTACCGGTATTTCAAATCAACCGATAAATCTTAAACCCCTGCAATATAAACATAAGAACAGTAAAACCAAACTACACGCCGATTACATCAGTTGAGGAATGCCAGTATGAAGT